>CM072938.1:28773969-29171469 GCA_036971965.1 Nyctalus aviator
TTTCTGCGTCTTCGCCCCTGGAGACAAGTGGATTTGTGCTTAGGTCTGCAGGAAGGAACACTCACTCTCACCCCTCCCCTTGGCCCCGACAAGACTGACTCCCTGGCAGTGATTGGCTCCCACTTGAAAGAGGGGCGTTTCCTGAGAGTTAAAGGCCAGGCTCTCTCCTGGCCCTTCTGTCCCAGCTAACTGGCCCAGGAGGCAGGCTTCTTTCTCAGCCACTTGTTCAGACTGAGTGGGAGCTTCTTCCTGTAGGGCCATCAGGGTGAGTATGCCAACACTGGAAGTTTGAGCTTGAACTTGGGGGAGAAAGGGAAGGGGTGGGATAGAAGTCCCCAAGGAGCCCCCGTAGGCTATCTGTGAGGTAGTGATTAGGAGAGATTTATCCATATTTTAGGTGTAAAGTTCAATGTAATGTAATATGATATGTTAAAATGTATGTTAAGAACTTCCCTAGAATAAACTGTGGGCTAGAAGTGAATGCAATTACTACCACTGATAATAACATTTATTGTGTTGTACATGCCAGGCACTATACTGGGGGATTTCTATATATCCTCTCTTAAAATACTTAATAAAAATCTTCTGAGGCCAGTATCATCCCCATTTTATAGGTAAGGAGCTTCAACTTAGCATGCAGAGAGGAAGTGCAAAGCCACCCTGCCTAGGGGAGGGGAGGATGGAAAAAGCCCAGGTCTCTCACTCTCTGGTCCTCTCCCCTTCACCCCGCTCTGGACTGCTCAAAATCTGACCAGGCAAAGGAGCAATGGCTGTGTTCTCAGGGTTTTGCATCCGAGGGTCCATTTCTGCTCCTGTGATACGGATAATGTATGAACAGGATTCTGCATGTTTTCTATTCTTGACTTGACTCATTTCTTTTTAGAATCTAGTACCGATTTTCTAATTGTAATTTGCCTTGACTCCTCCACTTGTCTGTCACCAGACCCTTCTCATTTACAACCTTGAAGGCGACCACAGACCATGCTCCCTCCTCACCGAGATACTCTGTCCACCCAGAAACAGCTTCTTGGAAGACCCATGGTTCTGGCAGAAATGTAGGCACAGAGGAGAGATGCTTAGAATGTGGGGTTGTTTCCTACTGGGCAGTTTATAAACATAGGAATGTGGCTATTCCATTTATTCTCCTACATTTTCTGGGTAAGACTTACTGTGAATTGTGAGACCAGGGAGAAGGTTGGGGAGGGGGGCAGCCAAGACAGGATCTGTTCACTCTGGACGGGGGTGGGATTCTCTGCTGGTTGGCATTTTGGGCGTGAAGACCAAGCCTGAGGCTGGTGGAGCCAAGTGGGGTCTGTTACTATTGCCATTCATGGACACGCACTAGAAAACCACCTCAGGCATTTACAGGCAAACATCAAATGTAATATCTTTGTTGAGTTTAATCAGAACCAGAGTAAAATTCCAGTCGCCGAGAATAGCAACTTACCCTAATGATTTCATTTTTAGTCCAAAATATACAGTGTTTTCTCTGCCTGCTCTGTTTGTCACTTTCTAAAACAAGAAATTACCCAGTGATGAGTTTGGTTTGAGGGATGGGAGGGAAGTGATAAACACTAAGCAGCGATGCAAAGAGATGGAGTGCCGAAGGGCCTCAGTGGACGGGCATTCAGAAGCGAGTTCAGTTGGTGAATTGTTGCCTTTATTTCCCAGGACCCTAGGAATCACTCGGTCAGGGTTCCCTCGTCCAGGCTCTGTGCTCTCGGCAGTGAGCACTTCGTAGAGCAGAAGTGAGTCAAAGGCAAGAGGAGAAAGTTGAGTTACCATCTGTGTATTTTTCAGGAAGACATAGTTGTTTGCATTGTTTCATCATCTAGAAAATAGTCCTTTTCTAGAAGAATGAGAATCTCAGGCTGTGAGAAAGAGACAGGACACCTAGACAGAAGAGAGGCTGTTCCTTCTGATTTGTCATATTGAGTCGAGGAGATGGTTTAGATTAGGAATCATGCTGCTCTGAGTGCAGCAGAATGGTGGCTTCTGCTTTAAGGTCTGGGGTGAAAACCTGGCCCACCAGCCTTCTGCCACTAGACGCTCTTTGAAAGAGACAGGACCGCTGCCTTTGAATATCTCAGGAATAGCGTGAGCAGGAAGGGACAAGTCATCAGAAGGCTCTTCACCAGGGAGCACTGGCTGTCACCTATGGGACCACAGTGACATTTTGGCAGACACATGAGAAGGGCACACACTGGCCATGAATTATGTGGCTTGGCCCCATCCTACCAGGCACCAATGGAATCTGAGTAATGCTGGCACCAAGGATGGCCCTGGCTCTGGGCTGGATCTGTTGCTTCCAATTAGGGGCCAGCCTGGGGCTGAGCCCAGGTCAGGGACAGAGGGAGAAACCTATCTCATTTCCGATCAGCTTAGAGTGTGCTGAGTGCTTGTGTCATGAATGGATGAGTCTTGAACAGATGGACTCAGACCAGCCCAACACCTGCAGGCACTGGGAGGCACTGGGAGAACTGACTGAGCTGGGATTCGCCTGCTGTTGGGAAGTCTGATGTCATGGTGGAGGGAAAATGAAGATGTGGAGGAAGGAAGATGAGCCTAGAGTACACAGCAATTGAAGAGGAGCGGAGTGGGAGAAAGAATAAGAACAGTACAGGAGGGGTGAGAGAGGGCAACAAAATGACAATGAATGATCAAGGAAAGGAGGGTGAAGAGAGAGACCCAACAGGCAAAAGAGCAACAGAAAGAGAGGGGAGCAGCCGAGAGAGGAACAAGCAAGAGAAGGAAATGGAAAACAAAGGCAGAGTTGGGAACGGACCTTGAAGATGGCCTCGGCCTCAGCTTTAGGAAAGTAGAAGAAACCCTCGCACAGATCATCGTCTGTGCTGTTGAGATGTGACTACGGGTGTCCCTAGAGAACCAGCCTGAGCAACAGCTACACAGCCATTAGCAACTCCCCCAAAGAACCCCGATTTAGTCAAACTGGCTTCTGGAAACCATACCAGATAATCCTGCTGATACTTTTCAATTAACAGTCTATTAGGATATGATTTTTACTGGAAAAATTCCATGTGAGCCCAAACCCAGTGATAACATTGCTTGGCAGAGTGACATAGTGACTTCATTCCATAGGTTAGGACAAGGCCACGTCCCAGGATACTACGCAGCATGCTCATCACAGAGCCTTCCATCCCAGGGCCACCGGGCTGGGTGTGCCAGAATGGCGCTTAAGATAAATGAGATGAAATGACCTCACTGTTATCAGATTCAGAGAAAACTCCTCAGAAAGAAACGGCAAGTGGAAAGGATAAAAAGACCATGCCAGGAGAGTTGGAGCTTCCCATTGATGCTCCGATCCAGCTGCAGTTCGTTAGAGTGTCAACTGTGTTCCATCAAGTCCTCTGTCATGAATAAAACCCCAGACCAAATCCAAACACAGATAAATGGTGATGTACTTGGCTTTCACTTTGGGCTTGCATCATCGCTCCACCAGGTGCCATGCGTAAGTCTGGGGTGCAGGCCGCGTCTCCATCCTGCCTGCGCCACTGCCATTTCCCTGTCACTGCTGCCTGGCCAGTGAGTGAGTCCTTCTCTTCCTGGCACCGCAAGCATTAAGGGCAAACCAGGAAGGTGGGCACCTGGAAACCACCCCCTAACAGCAATGACAGGATGGAGTAGGAATGGTACGGATGCAGGAAAGCTTTCACAGGGCGAGGGGGAAGAGCTGCTCTCCATCGTTCCGGGAGGCACAATTGGGATGAATGAGCAGAACTGGGGTCTTCAGCACATGAGGTGCTGAGAATATCTGGCAAAAGGGCCGCCTACTGAGGAGGGATTTCCATCATGAGCCCGTTCAATGCGGGAGAATGGCCTCTTATAAAAGAGTACTAAACTAAAAGTCTATTCAATCATAAGCAACTAGGACAACTAAAAGGAGGAAAGGGGGCAGGAAAGGAAGAAGGAAAGGAGGGAAAGAGAAAGAAGATGCGTCATAGCGTCAGCCGTGAGGGTGATTCTTCACATTCCACAAAGTGAGCCTGGGAGGTGGAGACCTGCAGACTCGAGTTCCTCACCTGACTGTCCTCACTGAGGCTGGTGCCATATATAACTGCTCATCCAGGACGCCTCATCGTGGTAATATTATAACAAGGCTAATTTTAAGTAGATGCATATGTTAAAGGCAGACACAGGTTGGTGGGGGAAGACTAAAAGAAAATACAGCAAATGTTAGCAGTACTTGAGTTAGAGGATCATGGGTAATTTTTGTTATTCTTTTCCATATTTTCTAAATTAATGCAATGATCCATGAATAGCTTTTATAATCAGAACAATGTACTTTAAAATACTTTAACACTATTCTATCTAAAACTCTTGAAATGCCCATAGATTTTACCTATGAATTCCACTTTTGAGACTTTATTCTAATATAATAGTCTTAAAAGGGAAAAAGACACACTCGTGATTTTTTTGTGTGCGTTGGTAAAGATTTATAATTGCAAAAGCGGACGCCCAGTGTTCTTCAATAATGGGATAGCTAGTGACTTTGTGGAAATTCTTTCTCAGGAACTTCTCCGTAGTCATTACATATGAAACACGGTGAAGACAATAGGGACAAGGAGACACGCTTGTGCTGTAGTGTGAGGTGAGGGAGAAGCAGGTTTGGGAAGACTGAAATCATTGCCGCCCAGGGAAATCACATGTGCCTAGGAACCAGGCCTGGAAGTAAATACATAAAACGAAACCAGTTGTATGGAGTGTTAGAGCGTCGGGCGATCGCCTCCTCGCCTTCATTTTCCAAGTGGTTCATAATGTTGTTATAATGTCTTTATAATGAAAGTAAAGTCCATAAACCTTTCCATATGTTCTTTCTGTAAACCCTTCATGTTTCGGGCGACACCAGATACCCTCCCATGTCAGGACTCGCCCCTGGGTGCCTGGTCTAAGCTGCTTCGTTCTGCAGCGGCTCGGCCAGTGCTGCTGACTAAGTCCCCAGGTTTACTCCGTGGCTTTTGGCGGGTGCAGGTGGCGGACGCGCTCAACCTGCGAGCAGCCTCTTTGTCTCCTCGAGTTACAGATTTATCACGTTGAACAGAGAATAAGAAACCGCTGGATGGCTCGGATGTCTGCGGACACATTCCCTGTATTTGGCAGTTCTTGGCCATGAACGTGAAGGGTTGAGGACCCAGATTCTCCTTTATCTATTGTTGACGGAGGCGGCTGCATACTCTAAAGCTCACATAAGGTTTGGATATAATGTCGGCTTCTGATTATCTGTTACATGGGAGGAAGAAATTGGAAACAAACCACCAAGCTATTTGTAGCGCATATCGCTTGGTTTTGTACGCCCCAGTTTTGGGGGAGAGCACTGGGAGGAGCAGTGGGAGGATGCGGAGGGGAACCACCAACATTCAGTCCGTGCCTGCCACTTGCCCAGCCTTTCACGGTGTCGCTCACTGACACTTGTCAGAGAGACAAGGACACTGAGATGCTGAGATACGGTAACTTGTGGCCGGCCACACAGGAGGAAAAGGAGTGATCTAGGCCCAGAGCACAGACTGACAGCCCACAAAGTGAAACAAATCACTGGCCCTTAGGCTAGAACTGATTTTAATCACCGGGGATTCTTTTACCACCAGTGGTTCTCAACCAGGAGTGATTTTGACCCCCCGCACCACCCCAGAAGACACTAGGCAACATCTGGAGACATTTTTGATGGGGATGGGGAGTGCTACTGGCATCTTGTAGGTAGAAGCCATGGATGCTGCTAAACATCTTATTGTGCACAGGACCACCTGCCACAGTGAAGAATCATCTGGGCCAACATGCGAATAGAACTGAGGCGGAGAAAGCTTGTCCTATCGTAATAGAACCCAATGGAACTCACCCCACTCAGGTCACCTTCTGTTCACTTGTGAAGTTAAGTTTCCGTGGCTCCGAACAGTCCTCAAAGACAGAAAGCATCCGAGGTGCCGTTTCTTGGCCATGCAATTAGGAACCATTGAGCATATGTAAACCAAATAAGTGTGCATAAAATCTGCATGACAGTGCCAAGTTTAACTCTGAAATTTATGAGGGGAGTTCACAGTGAGAAATTAACAACTCCCCAAGTGTTACCAATTGTGGCTAACCCTAATCTGTATTAAATTCTACGATGAACAGCTAAACATTCGCGGAGTCTCACTCGGGATTCCCATATGTAAAATCGGAAACTTGGCTGTTCTCCGATGACAGGGTCAAATTGCTAAGTTTTAACACTTCAGCTGTGTCTATGCGCAGAGTGTAAATTGCTTTAGTTTGCTGTGGCTTGCTTATTTGGAAGGGGGCGCGTGCACTGATTTTGCTCCTTCCATGTCATTAAGACAGCCCCTGGAAAACCAGAGTTAATGAATTAGCCAATATTTTTGTGGTTCACCATAATTTTGAGGCATAGAATTGTAACAGTATTTGAGGAAGACTCTTAGAAGCGCTGCAAAACTGAGAAGGACTCAGGGATCATCTAATTTAGTCTTTAATCGATCAAGTAGCATTCATTGGATGACCTACGATGTGCCCAACACCGTGCTCAGTACCATAGAGAATACTAGGCAAATATAAAGATGAATTTTGCCTTCAAGTAATAAACAATATGGGGAGGAGATAAGTCAAGTGCACAGGAAGCATTTAGCGAATAACTTGGGTTCTACATTGTGTTGTGCAGACTGTCAGCACTGATGGGGGGTCAGAGAAAGTGTATCCCATAAGATCGTTGATGTTTGTTCACTTGTGTACCTGTCCCCTTGCAAGGACAGCGACCTGAGTGCAGGAACTTAGAAGGCACTTTTTACTCTGTCTCTGTCTTGGTGTCTAGGCAGAGCCTGGCCTGTGGAAGCCAACTAGAGTAAATGTCCATTTAATAAGTGAATGGATGATCTCAATGGGAAATGGACCTGATCTTGGCCTTGAAGCCACAGGAATGTCTCGACCAATGTTTCCCACTCCTGGGATGTCCAAAGAGGTTTGGTAAAACAAGATTTGGGAATTGCTGGGTTAGAAATAGCTCTCTTTAATCAGAGCTTCCCATATTCTAATATGGGTCTAGAAGGACTTAGGGTCATGGAAACATATCTTATTAAATATTTGGTAACATAAATTTGACTTAAGATACCCAGAAATCCACGTTGAGAATTATTAGTCTAACTATGCAAAGAAAAGAGTTTCTTGAGTTGACTAATGCTTTGAAAACTAGAATGCCGGAGATCAAAGAGTTACGATTTGGGGATCTTCTAGAAAGAGTACAAAGCAAGCCTGTCCTTTGGGGCCAGGCCTGTATGAAGGAAGGATCAGGACACTTTTTGTGCCGCCCTAAGTAGCTTTTCTCAACGGCCCTTCTGTAGCTCTGGCTTAGCGAGCCCTGCTTTGGCCCGTGGCCATGGCTTGAGCCTGGGACACACATTTTTAAAAAATTTGGACGGGTCTTTTCTTAATATTCCCACTGGGCTTGTACTTTTATTTTTTAAATGTCTTTTGCCCTGAACTGCTCAACGGGGCTTGATAACTTCCCAGCAGGCTGCTGGCCGCAGAGCATGACCTGGGAGAGCGGCTGTTTGTTTCTCAGTAAGTCTGCGCTTGCTTTGATTTGGGTAGGTTTCCTTCCATAGCTTCCCATTATGAGGCTCCCTTATGGGACCAAGCCTCTAGAAAGGTAAAAGCAAAAAATACAGGTCTGATGGTGTTCCTTTGTTAAAAATGCTTTCCTTTTTACATATATCTTTCAAACATACAGTTATTTTTCCATTCTGAAACAAGTCTTCCAGACCCCAAAAGGGTTTTTATTAAGAGACAAAGCAGTTTAAAAATAATTGATGGTGAACTGGGGAGTTGAGTAACATTCTATTACCATCAGGAGCAAATAGAAGCAGACGGTGACACATTTTATGAATTATTTCTATTTAAACATTTGAGCCTGAGGGTACAGTTGAAGTCAGGGCTAAACCCATTTTTGCAAAGTAGCTTTGATTTTAAGATAAATTTGTAAAATGATTCTTAGCACATTGTGTCATGTTCTATCCCAACTTGTGCCCATGAATTTTATACCTGGACCCCTGGCAAAAGAGCCAGTTACAGCACCTGTGTACTGGGCCTTGGGGGCATGAGTCCTGAGGATGGCATTACAGAAAGACCCCACCCAGTCCGTTCCTGCAAATCATTGGACGTGATTCCAATGCTGAGGAATGAAGTTGTCAATTTCTTTAGGAATGTGGCAGAATGAGGCAGGAGCAAAAGTCTAACTCACCAAGATTTGTCTACATGCTGCTATTGTGGGTGTATGGCACACCCTCCCCTTTAAGATGGCCCCTGTGACCCTAGTGGCTCAGGTCTTATCAGCTCTTTGGTCACATTTACTTCGCTGCTATCCCCAGAGCTGGGCTCCGCCTACTCAGGCCTGACAGGAGGTCACTGTGCACTGCTCTGCTGGGGCTGCTCCTGTGTCCAGGGTTCTAACAAAACACGGAGACAGTCTCTCAGAGAATGTACACGCCCTTTGGACACAATGCCTCTTGTAGACAATACGAACTGGTCTTAAGTCACGTAATTTATGGCTAGTGCTTGGCACCTGTTCAACTGAATTCAACAAACATGTAATGAGCACCTGGGCCTCGCAGGTGCAGCATGCTGGGAAGTGCGGGAGTTAGGAGGGGAAGAGGCTGGTCCGGGCAGGGTAATAAGAGAAGCACAAACAACTAACCCAAATCAGAATGAAAATATACTATCAACTCACTTGATTAGCAAATATATAGTGAGCACCTACTGTGTGTTAAGAGCACTGTTGTAGATGTGGGGATACAGTAGTGAACAGAGTGGGGAGAGTCTCTGCTTCCAGGGAGCTTACATTCTAAGTGGGGTGGACAGAAAACATAGAACGAATGAGCAACCAAAAGTCAGTTGGTCGAAAAAACACAGCCTGGTGAGGATTTTGGAATTGTAAGTTGAGGACTTGCTGGTTTGGTCAGGGAAGGTCTTTCGGATGGGGTGTGTTTATAAAGAGACCTGAATGAAGTATGGGAGACAGCTCTGCGGAATCGTGGATGAGGGTGGCCAGTGGAAAGGTCCTGAAGCAGGAGCATGCTTGGCAGGGACATCCGCCATGCCCCTGAGGCTGGGGCAGATGATCGCCACCGGGGAGAGGAGCAGAAGATGAGATCTGAGACGCAAACAGAGCCAGCTGTTGTAGAACCTTAGGGCTCCTGGCAAGGGCTTTATTCTAAAGGAGAAAGGAAGCCATGAAGTGGTGTTTAGCAGGAAATGAGTTGTCTTGATACGTTTTTAAAGGAACACCCTGGCTGAGCCCACATGGTGGAGATAAGAGTGGAAGCAGGAAGATCGGTTAGGTGGCTCTTGTCATAATCTGGGTGAGAGGAGGTGGTGGTCTGGGCTAGGATGGCGGTGTCGAGGAGGTGAAAGGACATTGTAAGTGGGGTAGGTGGGAGGAACAGGGAGAATAGGATTCCCTAAGTGATGTAGAAAAGTGGGGAAGTGGAGAATCAAAGATCTCCAAGGTTTTAGGATCCAGCTGGATGGAGGTGTGCTTTGCTGAGATGGAGGCACTGGGGAGGAAGCCGTTGTAAAGAGCAGAATGACAAGTTTAGGTTTGGACATCTTAAAGTTGAGATCCCTAGACATACAAGGGGAGAGTCTGAGTAGGCAGTTAATACAGAAATTTGGGATCAGGCAGAGAGGTCAAGGGCTACATTTTGGAAATATCTCGCTTTGGAACTCATCTGGATAAGGAGCCTGCAGAACGAGGTGACTGAGGTTTATTACGGGATTCTGTTTCTGACTTCATTCTTCTGCGGATGAAATTAAACAACTCTCCCCTCCCTGAGATTTCCCCCCACTTAACTGCCATTGCACCTTCCCTGGTAAGTCTCTGGAAGGTTCCTGAAAGCAGGGACTCTGTCTTATTTAGCTCCCAAACCTTTACACGGCCATGCATGCACCTGTCACATCAAAGCCCACAAACCATGGCTGAGTCGGAATGCCACCTACTATACATACACCCAGGGCTGTGCTTCGTGCTGTGATGTTGCGGGTGGGATCAGGAACCAGTGGGGAGTCAGTCTCATCATACATCAACCAGCAGAGAAACTGAGGAACCATCTGTCAGGAAAGAGACTCACAGGCAACAAGGGCCTCAGGGTCCAGTCCTGTCTCCCTTATTCTGGGATGCTGGGCACGTCACCACATCTCTGGCTTCTGTCTCCTCATCTGTCCAATGGTCTAGACCAGTGGTCGGCAAACTCATTAGTCAACAGAGCCAAATATCAACAATGCCAGGATTGAAATTCCTTTTGAGAGCCAATTTTTTAAAACTTAAACTTCTTCTAACGCCACTTCTTAAAGACTCGCTCAGGCCGTGGTATTTTGTGGAAGAGCCACACTCAAGGGGCCAAAGAATCTCATGTGGCTTGTGAGCCACTGATCCAAATAAAGCACTACTTGTAGGGTAGCTGGGAAGAGATCTAAGATCTGCTAGGGTGGGAGGACTTGAGTTCACCCTGGATCTTCCTTCCACACTCACATCTACCTCAGCTGAATTCAGAAGAGAAGACAATTGATATCTGTTCATCTGCCCACTTTTTTCTTATCTTTAAAAGAAAATTAAAATATACATATTAATTTCAATGAATATATATTTCATTTTCATATGACTAATGATAGCTAAGATGTATCAAATATTGTGTATATGCTAGGGATTTTGGTAAATACTTTAAATGGATGATCTCACTTAATGCTCATGCTAGCTCTATGAGTACAGTTGTTTTCTTGCACAGAGGAGGAAGCTGAGGTAATATATATGTTTGCCTTGCTGAATTTCATAAACAAACTAACCAACAGATACACTCTAATAGTGCTTTACCCGGATTACATCATTTTAACCTAGAAAATCTCAGAGTGTCAATACACTGAGATTAAACTTCTGTATCTTAGAGCAATTGAAATAGTTTATTACCTAATTAGCATTTTAGGGCAAATTTTTATCAATGGATAACACACACACACACACACACACACATATGATTTCCCCATAACCTCAAGATTTGTTTATGACAAATGGAATATTTTTTGGGATTGAGTGTGACTTTCTCAAACAAGTATGCAAAATTCCAGATATTCTATTGTGTTTTTTCCAATCCAGGGATAGCTAATGCTAACTCAGGAATAACTAATGTTAATATTTAGAACACACCCTTCTAGAATTTGCTTTGGTTTTCTAAAGGATCTTATTTTGACACAGGCCTGGCCCCTCAGAGCATGTGAATGGAGAAGGGGAGGTCTCTCTCTTGCCCAGTAGGTAAAAATGGAGTTTGGCCTGGCAGCGAGGAGGTGGAGTCACGGGCCTTGTAATTTTCCAATGGGGTGGCGTTTGCCCGGAGCCACCATCTGTCTGCAGGGCAGCTCCGAGTGCTGGGCATCTGATTTCAATGAGCCCAGAGAGCGGCTCTGTCCTATAGCACATTGGCAGTGGGCACAGCTGCTCCATCTCCACACCCCACACGCCCACAGAACGTGGGTCTTGTGGCGCCGTGGTTCCTCCCGTGACAACAGAAGACAGAGGTTGCTGTTGGACCTTATCCAGTCCCTGCCGAGGTCAGCTCTTGACCCGGAGCTTTCTGGAGCATAGAGAGGCCAGGCTGGCATTGTTCTGTATGATTAGTTGTGTTGTCTCAATTAGAATAAAGAAATCTATGGAGGTCTGGATGCAGAATTCTCAAGTCTGGAATTCCGCCCACACGTGGAAAACAAGACTCACTCACGGAAACAATGCCACTGTGTTTGTCACCCACGGGCTTGGGGACGTGACCACAGAGAATAACTGGCACGTTCTCCCAGCGCTCCTAGCCAGGGACTGATAAAGAGCCATCACCCAGCCCAGCCGCAGCCAGAACCCAGCCCAGCGACTGGGGAGGCAAGTGGCGCTCACTGTCTAAGGGAAGCACAGCCCTGCGGCTGGCAGCAGGCCCGTGCTCACTGCCATGTTTGGCTACTTATCAGCCACGAGATACTTTATTTAACAATATTTAGACAACGAACACAAGAACATAAACAAGTGAATTATTTCAATGTTAATAAGGAAAACATCCCTTCATCTCCAGACCGCATGCGTTTACTTCAGCGGCGTGAGCGGGTAACCCTGGGCTGGCTCTCACAGGCCGGGTTAAGTGGAGGACTTCACCTTGCCCTCCTTCAACCTCTGTCCCTCCTCTGGCCCCCACAGTGCTGCCTCCCCGCTCCTCTGGGCTTTCCATCCTCTCTCGGGGCTCCCTCCCAGGACCCTTGGGGGCTCCCCGGGGTCGGGCTGCAGCTGGGCCGCATGGAGCCCTCGTGTGAATTAGCAGAACGAAAACCCTTTTCTCAGGCAGATTCAGCTCTGTGCCAGGGGGATGGTGGCCCTGACCCACCCCCTCGGCTAGATGCTCTGTGCAGGATACAACCTGTACCACCGCCACGGAGACTGACTGCCCACAGCGCCCTCCCGATGACCGGACAGGGCTGGCTGCATACGCCTCACTATTCACAGTGCCCGGCCCTGGCCCCTGAATTGCTGCCCGGGGCCAGAGGGTCCGCAGGGAGCCCTGGGCTCCCAACACAGGCAGTGCTGGCAAAGGAACAGGGAGGGTCATAGCATCTCTGTAGGGCAGCTGGGGGCCCATCTTCAGGCCCACCCAGCTTTGGTCTGCGGTGCTGTGGGTGGCTCATCCCGTGCCAGCCTCTTTCCCACACCTGTGATTTCCGGCCACCCTCTCTCCTTTGTCTCCTCCGCTCTCCACTCATAGGCACCTGCAAACAGCAGGCACTCCCGCCCAGCGCCTCCCTGCCGCAGCCCACCTGCTGGCTTCTCCCCACCTGCTGGCCTCTCCCCGCCCATTCACATGCGTCTCGGGAGCCCTTCTCCCAGCCCTGCGCTCAGCCCCAGCCCCCGAGAAGTGGATTCCAGTCCAGCTGTGAGAAGCTGGTGGAGCGAACCCTGATCGCTCCTGGGTTCGCGTTTAAGGGAAGCCTCCTGGAGACTCACTGTCACCAGGTGGCAGTGCCCAGAATGGTGCCCTGGGCATAGAATGTCAGGGAGCTTCACAGGACCTCTAAACCAGCCCCTGCGTGTTCATGCCTGGCTGTCACCAAGAAGCCTGGCGGGAAGACTGACTGGTGTCACCCAACTTTCAAACCCAGTGAGTGGTTGAGCTTCTATCACCCAGGGGGTGCCCTCCCTAGCCAGGACAGCTAATCCTGGTCAGTAATAGTCCCGGCACCTGTCCAGGAGCCAAGAGGTGGTCAGAGGAAAAAGAATATGTCTGTTGATCTAGAGCGCTCAGCTTCTCTTCCCAGCCAGACCCCATGGCTGCTCTGTGCCTTTAAGATTCCCCATCTCACCGCCCTGCCTGGCTTCCTCATGATACTCTGTACCCTGTCTAGTTAGTTTGTTCCCCAACATTCTGTGTGCACAGCAGACACCACACGCACACACACACACACACACACACACACACACACATACACGTGCACACACAGAGAGAGGGGGGAGGGGCGGAGGGAAAAAGAGCGAGCGAGAGAGAGAGAGAGAGAGAGAGAGAGAGAGAGAGAGGTGCGCACATGCCCTAGAAACAAGCTTCCATTGCAAAACCCTCCCTCTGGGATGCCCACCCCTCCTTGCTTCCTGCCCGTCTTGGTAAAAACTCGAAACTTACTTTTTTGCTTGGCAAATCTCTTCAGAGAACCGGGGCTCAGTGGGAGGGCGAGGTCAGTGGAATCCATTGTTTTTAAACTTGACCAAATCGCATATATCGTGAGCTCTGCCCACCACTCACCTGGCGCTTCCTGAGCCTAGACACAGACTGGGGGAAACGGCCGTGGGGCCACCTCCTAATCCGGTGCCGCCCTGGTTCCCGTGCCCCGGGCAGCAGAGTTATATTAAGGAAGAACAGTGTCAGCCTGGCAGCCTCTGCCAGGCCCCGAATTCCTGAGGGGTCACAGCCTGACTTGAGGTCGGCCTGGCCAAGCATGTCTCCCGCAGCGCTGGGCAGGCGTGGGCGGTGGATAAATATCGTGAGATGGCAAGGGGTGACAAAGACCCCAAGAAAGGGCTCTTTCTTAGTTGCTTGCTGCTAACTCGCTGGGATGTCCTGGGTCCTGGGAGAAGCCAGGTGGCCCAGGGTCTGAAATAAACAGCCCCAACGCCCAAGGCCCTTGCCTTTCTGGTGACAGGTTCTTGATGGAGTTTCTGCAGGAAACTAGACTTGGGCTTAATGCAGGGTCTGTGCTGCCCACTAGGAAGCAGGTGAAGTTCATGCAGTCTGGGTAGAGTTGGTCATTCCCTCTCCCTCAAGGCAGGGCGGCTGAGGGGGAGCGTAGGCCTGCTTTGGGGCATCTGCTACTTTCAGAGGTGTAAGTATTCCCACTGTGGCCAGTTTCAAGCTTCTCATGAGCGTGGAGAGAAGAGACGTTCCTAGTGGAGCAGGCGTGAGCCCGCAGGAGCTGCTCTAGCCCGTCCTGTCTGCCACATGGCCCGGGAGGAGAGAGGACTTCCTGTATCTTTGGAGCATCTCTCCTCCTCCTGTCGACCTTTCAGATCTCAGGAGTACCATGCCTTCCTCCAGAGAGCCTTCCCTGCCTGCCTGATATGCCTCTCAGACAGCACACAGTGAGTGGCTCTCTCAGGGCCCTGATCGGAGTGGGACCTCCCCTTCCGTTGCATGGTCCGTGGTCACTGTCTTACTGACCAGCCTGCAAGCCCCGTGCAGAAGGGAACTGTATATGGTTTTTGTCCACCTGTCTCACCAGTGCCTAGCACAGCTCCAGCCACAACGCTGGTGCTTGAGAAATAGCTGATGAGTAAAGTAGAAAGAAAGGAAGGGAGAACGAGAGGAAGAAAAAAAGGAAGAAAGGAAGAAAGGAAGGAAGGAAGGAAGGAAGGAAGGAAGGAAGTAGGAAGGAAGGAACCTGAGCTGGGCTTTGCTGCTAACTCTGATTTTAGGTAAGGCACTTCATCCATTAGTTTTTTGACTTCTTTATTTCCCCCTCTCCCCATCATATATTTAAAATCTTCCCCATGCAGGTTTCTCATGATTCTCTCGATGCTAGGATTCTATGGATCTTTGAGTCAGAATGGTTGTGCAGGTCTTGAATATTTGCAGCTGCCTCAGCAATGTCTTTATTTTTGTGTGTGTGGTTACGTGTGCGTGTGGTTACGTGTGTGTGTGTGGGGGGGGGTGGAGTGTGAGTGTGTACCTAAGGTGGAGGGTAGACAGGGGCAGTCAGAAGAAGCCTGCGGAAGGGGGAGAAGAGCATTTTATAATGAAAGGCCTTCATTCCCTTTTTATGGCCAAGGCTACCAGGTCATAGCAGAATCCTCCTGGCCCTGTGGTATTAGACCCACCCCAGTAATTCTTTCCCTGAAAGGCTGAAGGCTTCCTCCGAGTTAAAATGGACTGTGAAAAGGGCTAGTCAGCTTGTAGGTCCCTCGCAGGCAGGTCTAAGTCATAAATGTCCAAATGCAGCTAATGGCCAGGGCAGTGCAGGGCAGGGAGAACTCAGTAAAAACCACTGAAGAGTGAGCCTTGAGACAGACCTCACTCTGGCAGTCAGAACTGGTTCTCATTAAGAACTTAGGTGGGCCCAAAAGTTCCTCCATTTTTATGTGTTTACTTAGGGACATATGGGCAGACACGGCTTCAGAACGTTTTATAAGTTTGGTAGCTTTGATCACAAATGAGGCAACCCTGCAATTATCTCTCCCCGAGTCCAGCCGAGTTAGAGGGCTCTTGTCTCTGGTGTTTCTCTTCCATCCCGGTCCAGCTCTTGTTGGCCAGGCCAACGGCAAAAGCAAAGCTCTGGTCCCTTTCCCTTGGGCGGCGTAAGTTCATCTCAGAGACCATGGAAGAAAGGAAAGGAGCCCTGATCGTGCAAAGCATGACATTGACATTGCCTCTACACGTGGCAAAGCCACGTGAAGCAGCGTGGAGAGAATCCCAGACATGTGTGCGATGGAGTTTCCGCTGCCTGTGGATGCCCCATGACGGGAACAGACGCTGGAGGTGGGGGGAGCTGTCCCGGCCTCGGTCCTGGGTCAGTGCTCAGGAACCCGGGTTGGATCTGTCTGTGCACAAGCTGCTGACCTGTGTAAGGATCTGTAGAGGAACTAGCATGGGAGATGGGTTGTGGCAATACCAGCAATAATGACGAGAACACTAACAGTTTCGAGGTTTGTGTGCCTGGTGCAGTGTTACTTGTTTTATAAGCATTATTACATTTAATCACCACAGCCACCTAATTATACGTGGCTTCACTGAGTTATCCCACCAATGAGCGGTAGATCACAGTAATACTATGACATTGAACCTGTACCTTCCCTGTCTAGAGAGTTCCTTCCAGTGTCTTAAACCTCATTTCCCTTTCCTCTCACTGTACAAGGACCTCACACTCTAAAACATCCCCTTGAGTCATTGACTGATGTTGGAAAGTTGCCTCCAAGGCTGTATTAATATAATGAAGACAGCTGCCATTTGTTGAATGACTTTCATGTGTCAGGTACTATGCTGCTACATACACTCTCTCATTTAAGCACTACAGTAGGCCCTTGGTTATGTCGGAGATCCATTCCTATGGTGATGTAATGCGATTTTCGCTGAAAGTTGGAACCCACCTACATAAGCACCCACGTTATTCACATGGAGCCCATCCACTACAGTAACGAAGTGAAACAGTACAGAAAATTTAAAAGAAAGCTAACAACTCCTGACCTTTCCTTGTGGTAAATAAATAATAAAACACATAAAGCACATATGCACATAGGCCGAAATGACGGAACTTTTTTTTTTTTTTTAATAAATAAATGGGAGATGGCAAACTAACCACCAAACGACTTATGTTGAGTCTGATGTAACCCAAGGACTGCCTGTACTCTGTAAGGATGTATCACTATTATTCTGATTTTATAGTTCAGGAAAATGAGAATCAGGGGGCGTTTATATAATGTATTTGAAGTCTCACAGTCAGTAGGAAGGAAGGCCCAAGGCCAGCCTGTTGCTTGCTCCGTTGTCCGCCGCCTTCTGACGGAATTCGAAGGCTACTGAAAGCTGTCGCCACTGGGAGAAGCAGCAGCTGAGTCACAATCAGCTATGCATTGCTTATGAATGAAGGGTCAGAGGTCACTTTTTGATGGAGTAGAAGTTGGACGACATTAAACTTCTGTGTACCAAGCAGAGGCCCTGATGATCAAAGTGGGCCCGGTGACAAGTTGGCAGGCAGTTTTTGTGAACAGAAAGCCACAGGGGCATGCCAGCAGCTCTCTGAGGAAGCAGAGGAGGGATGGTCAGCGAGGGGTGTGACTTCTGAGGCTTGTGATGGACAGCCTCATCACCTCAGGCCTACGAGGCACACAGGGCCCCTCGGCAGCTATGAGAAGGCGTTTGCGGGAAAATCTGTATTTTCATGGACTGAGTCAGGGCTAAATTAAACATTAGGGTAATCCACCACATCTGAATTTCATCACCATTATATCATTCTTCAGACCTTGTAAATGTTTGTAATGATATTTTTGGTAGGTTGGAGTAAGCCGTCTACATCTGAGGTGTATTACTTTAAATCTACATTTATAGACTAATAAAATGAGGCATTGTCCAGCTCGTCTCCTATAGTCATACCCTCTTGAGTATCCAGGCAGCAAAATGAACCAGGGTTATGAGTAAGCGTCCTGAGGTAGCCCTGCGGGCACAGACCCTAAAATATCCACACTGTGTCATTTGTAAGAGGTGTGGATATGACCAGACCTGTGTCTCTGGACCAAGCATTCCCCTCTCAAGAGAGGCTCAGCAATCTGCATCCCCTGGAAATCTGAGGCCTTGGGAAAACGAGCCATGGCTAGCCCCCTCCCCCATCAATCCTGGACATCAGTTCTGTGAGATGGCACTGGGGGCTGACCTGGGATGGGCTGTGTACCCACTCATTGCCTGGCATGTGCTGAACATCAACTATATATTATCACAGGCGGCATTACTTTTTTAAACTGAAGCAAAGGGCCAATGTTTGACACTGGATCAGAGCGTTTGGAATCAAGACTCTCTCATAGGGAACCATGCTTTTCCTAATGATCTCACATAGACCCAACTCAATATAGGGCAGTATCTCTGTTCAGGTCAGTCTCTGCCTGGCCTTCCTCGTGCTTCTGGCCCCTCGCTCACTCCTAGAAAACGATGGTGAAAGACCTCCCAGTTCCTTCCCCAGGAATTACCATGAGCCCCTCAGGATGAGCAGGCTCAGAGATTCTCCCCTGGAGGCGGCTGCTCTTTCCTCCCAGGCCCCTCCTTCCCTACTGAACCAACTCCAACTCACCTCTCTTTCCCGACTCCTTTGCTCCATCACACATCTTGGGCCTCTGAGTCCTCCAGCTTTGCTCTTTAAACCGAATACTAAAGTCCACAGCTGGCTCTAATCTACAAGACAGCCGGCCCATAGGTACGCTCATGCTTGAGAGGAAGCTGGATATCCAAAGCCCTGCTCTACTTAGCTGTAGGGGCAGGGACTCCAGAAACTTGCAATGCAACCCATGGCATGCCTCCTCCAGGAAGCCTTCCCTGCAATGCTGCATCCCACTAATCTCCTTTCCTAACCTCTGTAGTCTTTGTCTGCGCCATGCTTATCCATTCGTTCAGCACACACTCACTGAGCTTCCACTATGTGATGAAGCGCATGGTGAACACAGAAGTTCCCACCCTCATTCTTAACACAAGAAACCACATAATCGAATGAAGTACTAAGCAATAAATAAAGTTGGGTTAGGGAACAGAGTCTACAGGTGGCAGGGTTTGGTGGGGATGGGGACAGACGTTTTATACTAGGGGGTCATCTGAGCAGACTTAGTGGTGAAGCAGATCTGTGGGTAGGAGTGTCCTAAACAGAGGAAACAGCACATGCAAAGTCTCTGAGATAGTCACAAGACCCGTTTGTGGAAGACATAGCAAGAAGGTCAGCGTGGCTGCCACAGAGCAGGCAGGCATGATACAGACTGTTGGAGCGGGAGTCGGCACCAAGTCATACAAAGGCAGGGCTTCTCTACCTCAACCCTGCTGACACTTTGAGCCAATTCTTTGTTGGCGCGGGTGGGGGGTGGTTATGGCCCTGTGCGTTGTATAATGTTTAGCTGCAGCCCTGGACTCCACTCATAAGATGCCAGTATCACTGCATCCTCCCTCCCCCATACACACACACACACACACACACACACACACAAATGTCTCCAGCTGTTGCAAATGTCCCCTGGGGGCAAAATTCACTCCTAGTTAAGAAACACTGAACTAAGTCCATGATAAAAATGTGGATTTTATTCTATGTGTAATGGAAAGCCGTTGGAGGGTGGGGAGCCGGGAAATAACGTGACGTGACTTACGGTTTTGGAAGGGCACTCTGACAGCTGTTGGGCTGAAAGGCTGTGAGGGAACAAGGACGGAGGCAGGGAGACCCAGGAGGAGGTTCCTGTCGTTGGGGTAGAGGGGACTCTGGTTTGGACTAAGAAGCAGTAGTGGGATGGGGGGAGGTGACTGGATTCAGAATTCTTATGAAGCCGCCAGAACTTGCCCATGATTTGGCCATGAAAGGTGATGAGGAAGGCAGAACCAAGGATGCTTTCTAGATTTGGGGTCGGACCAACCGTGGGAATAATGATGTCATTAAGATTGAACTGAGACTTGAAGAATAGTTTGGGGGTCAGAAATCCTACATTGTAGAGGTCTATTAAGTATCCAAGTGGCCATGGACATTCGGATGGAGATCTAGAAGTTGTAGGTCGAGTTTGATGCCTGGGGAGCATGAAGTCATCTCCAAAAAGAGTGACACAGAAAAGAAAGGATTTGGAGTGGCTCCAGGGCACCCCTCTATTTTGTGGTCAGGAGAAGAAGAAGCTAGCAAAGAAGGTGGTGGAGGAGGCCAGTAAGAAAGAGGGACGGTAGGAAAGCTCCACATCCCCAAGGCATCCTGGCCCTATAACTCCGTCTGCCTTAGACTGTCCTCAGCCAGGTCACCACGCAATTGGGCAGATCCTGGGCATGCGTTCATGTTCAACATCATTGCCCATTCCAAAGCCAGGATCCAAGCCACCGGAAGACTTCACAGATACCACCTGGCTTAATCCTGACACTAACAAGCGCTATTCATCCCATTTTATAGCTGAGAAAACGGACACCCAGAGAGTTGTGGTACCTCACTCCCCCATCACTCCTGGGCCTGGCACCCTGGGGAGTCTGATTCCATGTTCAGACTCTGTCCACGGTGTCCTTGGCCAGGGGCCCACTCAATGCCTAGCACAGGCCTCTTGCACGGGATGGGCAGGCAGGAGCGTGGATCCCTCATGTAGGGCAAGTGACTGCTTAGGCCCCTCAGCCACCAAGGTCCAGCATTGGCACCTGGAGTCTGACACTCCTCTCCCAAGGCTCTCACATCGTACCTCTTGTCTACAGCCAAGGTGTTTCCCCAACTCAAACCAGCAGCCCATTCGGTAGGCCGGGCGATATGGTTAGTCTTATTTTACAGATTAAGAAACAGGCTCAGAGAGGTTCTGTGACTTGCCCACATTACACAGTGAGGAGAAGGCTGAGCTAGAAAGAAATCACTGTTTTCCTGGATTGCAGTATTCCTGTGTCGAAATAAATAACCCATCCCTGACTTAACCGTTATTCTGTCTCACAACTTTCCCAATCCATAAAAGAAATAAGCTTCAGACAGGCTCGTGGAATTTTCCCAAGCCCGAGCATGGCCAGTCCAAGTTCTGTCCATAATCATTTAAGAAGTTGAAATGTCTAGAGTTGAAAGTTTAAAATTTTAAGATTGCTTCTCTTCCCCCTCCCCCCTTAATCATGAAGGTGCTTTAAAAAGAACATTTGAGACATATTTGTTGCTCTATTAAGTCATCCACTTTCTGACACGTCCAGTTCTTTTTCAGAAATAATGAAAAACACCAATGCTTACTTAAAAGCCTCACCCCCAAATAGTTCCTTCCATTTCTAAATCACAGAGAGAGATGCTGACACACAGCCATGAAATCTGGACTCGGTTTGCTGTGTGGCCGCCTCACAAAGGAACAGAAAAACATTGCTAAGTGTTCACACTTTCCCTATCAAAGGGCAGACACCGCACTCTCCAGCCCGGAGGAAAGAAGGTAATGTGTTGCATGCCTAGGAGGCATTCTTGGTGGTGTGTTGTGTCCATGGACAATTGATTCCATTTGTCATGATGAGTTTCAGAAAGTGGAAATACAACCCCCCCCCACCCCCCCTTTTGGGCACAGAAAACCTAAGTTGGCATTTGCTTTTCCCTTCAAAGCAAAACAAACCAAAAACTCCCCAACACCACCAAGGTGCAACAGTGATGAATTCAAACAGCCTCTTGGCTGCTTTGCATGGGCTCCACTCAGGTTCAATACACTCCCCCGCGTGGAGGGGCGGGGCCTGGGTGTGATTGACAAAGGGCTGTAAACGTTACTGGAAGGAGCAACTGGCCTGATGACTGTGTTATGGGGAGCAGTGGCCTGAGTGGTGGCTAGGAGAAAGGGATACTCAAGAGAGACGAAAATCACACTGGAAACAAATCTGTTTTCTCCCCTTGGGCCCCACCGCCCGGTAACCTCACATAGAGAAGCCTTAGCTGCCTAGAGGGGAGCATTCGTACTTTGGTTGGACTGGAATTCAGCATTTGAGGAGATGTCACTAGTAATCCTCTCTGAGGCGCGGTGGTGAGCATGGGGCCGGGTGGGGGGGGGGGGGGGCGGGGAGGATTTACCAGCGAAGGATTGGAATGAGCCCCAGGGGAACATGGGAAATGCAGAAAAGGGGAGAAGGTGAAGCTTCCTTGTTCCAAAAAGAGGCGGTAGACTGTCACTGCTGATCTGCCTGCAGAGGCTGTGTGAGCCGGGCTCTCAGAAAATTGGGACAGGTCACCTCTGTGGCCCGGCGCTGGGTGTGCGTCACTCTTTCGCACGCCCTCCTCTGGGGAGGGAAGGTCAGGCTTGGGGTCGCTGACAGACTGCAGCTGGGTTGAGGGCTGTTAGGATTAGGGTTTGGTTTCCCTGAAGGTGTCAGGTCCAGGGTCCACGCCAGGAGCCTAAAGCTGTTTACAGGAGGGGAGAAGCCTAAACCGCCCCCTGGCCCCGACCCCCAACCCCCCGATTCTGCAGCAGCCTGGAGCCTCCCTTGTGAGAAAATGTCAGGCTCTCTGCTCTGGGCAGGGACTGCTTGAGAATCTGACAATGTCAACACTTTAATGGCATCTTAGCTCTGCCGTCCTTACAAAAATATACTGAGGGGGAAGGGATGCCATTTGCGGGGACAGAAGCTCCTCCCCGAGCAACTGCACCCACAGGAGCACCAACACGATTATCCTGTCCCAGGCCAGGGAGGGCCGGGGTGCCCCTCTGCTGCTCCAGCGACCGGAGGAGGAGGTCTTGTGCCCCCTGGACAACTGCTGTCACGGTCATGTCCAGGGGCCAGAATCGCAGAAAGATGTCTCTGCAGGAATGAAGTGGGAGGAAGATGACATGGAAGGTGGGGACAGAGACCAGATGTGATGACTGTTTTCTTGCTGGGTTTGCCAGAGAACACCAAACCGCAGGGATGAAGTGTTTGGGGCAGTCACGGTTGTGATGATGTTGAGTTTGTCCGAAAGAAGATAGAGGGAGAGAGGAGACGGAGGACAAGGCCGAGGAGAGGACAGACAAGGGACAAGGCCGAGGAGAGGACAGACAAGGATAGCAGCTCTTACTGGTTCAGGGTCTCCTTGGTGGCAGGCACAGTACCAGCCACATTGCACAACTTGGTCAGTGACTCTACACACCACCCCTGTGAGGGGACATCCTTCTGACCTTATACACTGAGGCTTCGAGAACGTGTTACCCAAGGTCATACGACTAGGAACCACAGAGCTGGCCCTTCACCCCGGCTTCAGAGCCATGCCTTTTCCTAAACCATGCTGTCATCTGTACCGGTAGCTTGTAAGCTTTTTTTTTTTTTTTTTAAACCAAGACTCTGAGTGAAAAATTACATTTCCATCCTGATCCAGTGTGCACATGTATATGTGTAACATAAACACAACTAAAGCAAGGTTCATGAATACTTGAATACTTGCTTGAATACTGCATCCCTTACTGCATGCAGTGCCCACTAATTGTTGAAAATTGTACTCTGCTCTCTTTCATTTAGAGAGAGAGAGAGAGATGAGTAAATTGATTCCACATCTCCATATGGGCCTTTGAACAACATTTTCCTTTCCTCTGGCCTCTGACAGCCGAGTTGAAATGTTTTCAACTCCCCGCTTGATCTCGTTGGATGCTGGGCAGCATCTTTGCTTCTGAGGCATGTTGCTAATTGTGCACTCTGGACCGTCCCTCTGGTCAGGGGCCATCATCAATCAAATATCTCCGAAATTACAAATATCTGACAGAGACTTGCTCGCTTGGAAAAGAGTCAGTCCAGGAAACCATCCAGAAAACATAATCGCTGATCTCAGACCCCGACGAGTAATATTTTAGGCGGTGGAGGCATGCTTTCGCAAAAGCAACTATTCCGGCTGTTGTTTCCAGAACCTAACGGTCTCCTCCGTTCTGATGGGGCAACGCACAGTCACCATCTGACACCAAATGCCAAAGGACGGGAGACCGGCCAACCGGCCACCAACACTAGGGCTGTCTTTCTCAATTTCTGGTGAGCGTGCCCTGGACCTGAAAGCAGATTGCCTTTCTGGGGGGTGCGTGTGCCTTCACCCTGCCCGTGGATTTGGGGGGTGATGTGGTTTCGACGGCGGGGGGCAGTGCCAGGCCTGGCCGGATCAGATGTAGGTCATGGAAAGTGAAGCCCCGATCAGGTGGCCCGGCGTGCGCCGGCCCCGAAGAGCCGCGGCCACGGTGACTTCACGGAGAGCAATGCGCACACTAATTGAGAAAACATGTTCCCGGGATGGCCTCATGCAAAAATCCAGTTACGACTTTTTTTTTTTAATTCCTAAGAATTCCTGGAATAGTTGCCGTGCGTGTCTATACAGCCTCCTGGAGTACTTTTCCTTCTTACTGAGAGGAGCTGTGTTTCTCTGCGGAGGCCCAGGCCAGATTTTTTAAAGGGGTACAAGGCTTCTGACCAGTGGGCACATGGACACAGGCCGTGGGAGGAGCAGGGAGAAGGCCGGGGAGGAGAAAGGTCACATACACCTTCTGTCCATTTCCTGGGGCAGGGAGAGGCAGGTGAGCTCAGGCACTTGCTCCATCGATCTCTGGGCTTAGTAGGGGCTTTCCAGTGCTCTCTCACTCATCCTCACCCATGACCGCCGAGACTGACCTCTGATTCCCTTTTATAGACGAGGAAACTGAGGCTCAGAAGGGTTACGGGATGTGGTCCTAGAACTGATACAATCTGATTTTGGCTCCTTCTGTTAAGTGCACTCACGGCCCCTCCACCCGGAAGCCTTCCTGGACGGTGCCTCCTCATTCAGACCTCTCCCTGCTCTGAGGTCTTATGGCCACACCGTCAGCACCTCTTCAGCTGGCTCCCCCGATACTGCTCTCAATTGATCCGAGTCTAGAAGAGACGGTAATAAAGCCTGCTGACAGGTTTTGTTTGCGCTGCGCAGATGTTTGGAAAGTGAAGAAATTATACATCCAACCTCAGAGTTTTGACTTCTCTCGAAAGGTTGGGAGATCTGGCCACACTGGACTTAGAACCGTGCGAAGCAAAGGGGACACAGGGCCTGTCCCCTTTCCATGGCCATCCCATTTGTAGTTTACTGCACTCACCACACCAGCCCGTGGCCTTGTCTCCGTCACGTGACCTGAGCGGCCCTAACGGTCTTTTAATTTTAGCTCCACAGCAAGCTCCTTGGGCAGGATCACGATTTATATTTGTCGTGACTCCCCTGGTGAGGACAGTGATAAATATGCTAATTGGAAGAAGAGAAGTCAATCCAGTGGCCTGATAGCTGGGGGACCTCCCTCCCCAGGGAGGTGGGACTGTCCCCGCGTTGACCACAGGAATATGCAATTCAGCAGCAGCTGCTCAGCCCCTGGCCTTGGCCTGGAGAGCGCGGATGCCCTGGTCTCGTGGAAAAGTCCACAGCCGCCTCCTTCCTTCTCCTGGAAAGTCCATAAGACACACAGCAAGTCCTAAAGCCACCAGTTGTTGGAGGAGGAGGAGGAGCCGTGATGCGGGGAAGGAACCAAACACTCTGAACGCTGCCAGGACGAACAGCCCCGCTCGGGAAGAGCCTTATTTAGAGAGCGTTGCGTAACGTGTCTGAAGTGCGAGCCTGAGGAGAAGCTGCCTCAGAAAGAAAGCCGCCAGAGAGTGTCCACGGGTCCCCTTTCACCGGGACGTTATGAGGCAAAGGAAACGCAGATGAAGAGTTCGGTTAAAATTCTGTCTAAATGAGAATGTCCATCACGGAAGGTCAACGTGTAGACTTAAAGAAGGCAAAGGTGGTGTTGTCTGACCTGAAGTGAAAGGGCATCAAGAAAGGCCCCCCTCAGATCAGCTCTGCGAGAGGGGAAGGACGGCGGGTTATGGAGTGCCCACTGTGTGCCAGGCCCGGGCTGGAGTCCCGCCGGCAGCATCCCCACTGTGCACTGTGGCCCGGCAGAGAGGGTACTACTGTTCTCTCTTTTCCAGAAGAGGAACTGGGATCGAGAGATGCTCTCCTGCATCTCTGTCCCCTGGTGCTCATCTCTGTCCTCTCTGCTCACCTGGTCCAACATCCTCCCTGCGGTCAGAGCCCAGCATGACTGCTCCTCCCTTCCAAAGCTCAGGCCACAGGGGGCCTGACACCCTTGTCATCTCCAATCTCTGCGGGGACTTGATACAAGGCTGTGGTACCCCGTGTGTTCACCTCTGAGCCAGGTCAGCTCAGGCCCTACCATGCGATGGCATTTCACCAGACTGGGCAAAGGAGACCCTCGGGTCACTGTAACCACACCTTCGATCCACAGCGATGAGAGCCTGAGACAGCACCTCCCTGGCCCCCCACCTGGGCTGAGCACACCAGGTTTCCACCAGGCAGTCCTCCTGGGCTCACCCTGGAGCAGCATGCCGCAAGCAGACAGGTGATACGCATCATGGACCCTGGCTACTGACCCAAGAGCCGAAGGAAAACGGCCCGGCAGCCCCTGGGGACCCAACAGCAGATGCTCTGTGGCTCCTGGGAAAGGGTCCCGCCGCCATGGGCTGTGACTCCCTCCACGTGGCAGGGCTTCTGTGCGAAGCGAGGGGCGTCCCTTCCCACGGCGTCCAGAGCCAGACCCTCTCCCCCTGCAGAGGCCACCACACGCGCTGTCCACACATCGCCTCTGCTGAGCCTGGTGGCGGGTTTGTGGGGAGACCCTGACTGACTCTGACTTACTGCTGCTCATGAAAAGAAAAGGATGTTCCACAAGGGAGCGGGGCTGGCCAAACTCGTGGGCAATTAAAAAAGCACCTGCCAGTCCCCCGTGACATACCACGGTATCAGCCAGTCTCCTCCCTGGGAATCTCATTAGGCCTCCCAGCCTTTTAATTTATTTTATTTTATTTTATTATTATTTTTTTTACTTCATTAGAAATCAACTCTCCAAACTCTATCAGCCTTCCTCCTTTGGTAGTTTTCTCTCCTTCCACTTGGGGGTGAGTAGCCAGTAGGTGTCCCTGTAATATCCCCCTAAGACACTCCTTTTGGCCCTTGGCACTAGGAATAACCAAAGGATTCTAACTTTTGCCCTCCAGCGAGAGGCTGGGTCAGAGGTGAGGATCATGGGAGCTGTTCTCCTGGAGGATAAGCCCAGCGCTAGAAGCACTGTCCCTCAGGTAGCATTGCTAGCCTCCCCTTTTCACTCAAACGTCACATGATCGGTTCCCACTTATTCTCACAGCGTGGGCCCAGTGGTATTAAGTTGATAGCAGCATGTACCCACGTGGTATGAAGTTCTGTCCGCACTGGGGAGGGTCTGCCGCCTCATCCTCTCATTTGGGGGAGGACCTCCTGGTGCCACAGGGTGATCTACTTAGGAGGGGAGGAGGGGAGGGTCTCTGCCCAGAGCTGTGGGCACCCCGGGCATAGAGTCTACCTGTGTTTTTAGTAGCAAATGGCATAGACAGAGGCCGCCACGCTCTAAAAGCCCCTGGCCCTTCTCCCCATTCCCTCCGGTTTTGTGTTCACGGGGGTCATTTGTAGTTACACTCCACTGACAGAAGGCAAAGGAGGAGGCCTGGTGGGGCGGCAGCACTGCCGTTCTTGCCAGCGGCTTCCGGAGCGTGAAATGCTGCTTCTCGGAGAGCGGAGCCCAGGCCGGCTCCGTCCTCGGTGATAAGTAGATGCCCAACATTAAGGCCTGGAAGGAAGGGCCTTGTGGGTAATTTCCAAGGGAATTCTCAACTGGGAGCAAAGTATCCTTTTAATAAGCATGTAACTATATATGGCATGGCGGGGAGGGGGGGACCTTTGGTTGTCACCCGGACTTCTGTCATGTAGTAGAGAAGGTAGGGATACTACACTCCCCGCACTAGGTAAATAGGTCACACGTGCCCAAGAGTTGCCCCCAACTGCCACTAGCCCCATGGAGAAACACTAGTAATTCAGTGCGCAGGTCCTGCAGATTGGGACACGGAAGCCTGAGAAGCTTAGTGACTTGCTCAAGGTCACAAAGCTACTTTCCCTCCTGTTTCAAAACTCAGGAAACTCCACAGAAAGTCACCTAACATACGGGAGGAAAATATCAAGAGATCATCCCGATGTTTCAGTCTGATTCCAACTGTGCCGAAGGCCAGCAGTCTATAGAGACTTCTTAAAGGCAGGTAACGTAGCCCTTAGGAGAATATGGGAAGCATCACGGGGCACGAGAAGCTCTTCTTTATCGCACGCTGTCATTATTCTGGTCTTGGCCAAACTTTGTGGCTGGAGAGCTCTCCTCCTCGGCTCCAATAGAGAGCGTCCTGGGGCACATCCACCCACAGGCCGGGGGCCCCAGCGCCTCTGTTTCTCCAGCCGCGCTCCTGCCTCAGGACCATCTTGGCTGTGCTGCTCTTTGGGATGAGGATGTTCACTGTGTCTCTGCTGTCAGGAAGCAAGTTTCCTGGGAGCGGGTTGGGGAAGGGTCTTCCATCTCCATGTGTTTGCTTCACGCCACCACCGCATGCTGTTCTGTAAGACTGGCCATCACAGAGCTGGCTTCTCAAACCAGCTAAGCCTGCGAGCTGATGGTTAGCCGATGGTTTGTAAGATCAGAGGCTCCAGCCACAGAAACACAGACCCTCTGGGAACACGGGCTGTTTGCTCAGGGATGTCCAGGCATTTTTAAGCGAATCCCCAGCAAGCCGGCCACTGCCTCCTGAGAGCAGGAAGTGTTGGCTGCCAGCAGAGGTCTCCAAGACTTACCTGCTCTGGGCCCTGACGCCTCTACCAGGTCTTTTTGGGAGAAGACAAATGGCCGGACTCTGGTGCCTGGTGTGGCACTTCGCATGGCTCCATGCTGGGTCCGGAGGAGCAGGAGTGAGTCTCCTTTGTAGTTTCTCTGCGGCTTAATGCAGCCCATGGCAAGGGGTGCTCCTGGGATGTGCAGCAGGAGCGCTGCGCTGCTCAGATGCATTTGAAAGTGGAGTGCTCATTCTCATCAGTTCTATCTCAGCGGGAAGAGAAACTTCCCCGAGGCTGCAGCCCTGCCCTGCCCTGCCCTGCCCTGCCCTGCCCTGCCCTCCCCGCTGGTGTCTGCAGCTGGCTCCCTTCCTGGCCGAGGCACAGATTTCTCCATGGGAGCGAGGGGAGTGTGAAGCTCCATCCCCTCTCCCTCTGGTGCTCTGGGTAGATGTGGGAGGGCAATGGGAGGAGCTCTGAGGACCGCTAAGGGGGGTACAGTGCTAGGGTGCCTGCCCCGAGTGGACCCATTTCCTAATTCTGTGGTGGGGCTGGGCTGTTGCAGGAGGAAGGTGTGGCAGCAGCAGCGGGTTATAAAATCCTCTGTTACTCCTACGGTTCTCTCAGGCTCGTGTCCCCGTGCCCATTGACCTGGTGCCTCCTAACACTGTCCCCCTCGAGGCTGCTCTTTTCTTCACCTGCATACAAACATGGGGAAGCGAGGTGGAGAGGTTTGGTCGCATGTGCTGTTAGCCCCGCCCCTCTCCAAGGACGCAAGTGCGGGGAACACTCATTTCTTCAGTGTGTCCTTGCCTGCAGGACCAGTCTCAGCCCCCAGACCACTCTCACTGCTCCCCTTCCCCCAAACCTCTGGGAACGCTGCCCGTCATGGAGTGACAGTGGGGTTGCCCAGGCTGACATGCGACTCAGTCCACAGAAGAGACCCATCTAGACCTCAGGTTGACTCTCCAGACTCTCTCCTGCGGCTCTCTCTGCAGAGGCAGAGTTTCAGGTGCAAAAAACATCCCCTCCGGCAGCCTTCACTGACAGCTTCCCGCGTGTGGAGACCCTGGAGATGAGCTATGGGGGGCCCTCCAGCAGGATTCTGGCTCTGCAGAAGGCAGCTGGCAGCACATGTGGGGGAGGAGGGGCTGGCACTGGCAGAGGGTGCGCACAGCCCAGAGGATGGAGCCAGGCCATTAATCAAGTGCCTTTTCCCCAGGATGACAGACAGGGCGCAGGCACCCCGGAGAGCACTGCTTTCCCTTTCCTGCTGGGAACGCGCGCTAAGCTGTTCTGGAATACCCACAGCACCCAAAAGGCTGCACCGTGATACTCCTCGGCGCACGGAACACCCATAAATTATCCTCCGTCCTCTCACAACTTCCAACCTGGAGCAACTTGGAAAAACCAGCCGAGCAAGCAGGCTCCTCTCCAATCCCAATTCACAGGAGAAGAGAGAAGTTCAAGCAGAAAACACCTTCCATGAGAAAAGTGCAGAGGCTTTTGTTGTTGAAAGAATGAGGAACGCGGGAGTGGAACAGCGCAGAGTCTCTTGTTGGCGTTGGCTGAGAGATGCCGCTCTCTGCCCCCTGACTCCTCTGGGTCTTTGCTGCACCCCTCTAGGCCAGCTTCTCACACACCTGGCAGCAGCAGACAGCTGGGGGGGGGCGGGGGCGGAGGCCTGGGACCAGGAGCCCGGGTCAGTCGGGACTGCTTGATGGAGGCCCCTTGGCATGCAGGCTTCCAAACAAGCTCCGGGGGACCTACCCCATGAATCCCAGCCTTTCTGCTAGGAGCGGAAGAGCCCACAGACACTTGCTCAATTCCTGGCACGGCCCCTCTGGCCCCCTCAACTGGGGGATTTGCAGACTCGGTGCACAACCCAGCCCGCGCCGAGCACGGTGCACTCGCCCTCCCTCCGGAGCAGACCGAGCTCCGCTGGTCCAGCGCTCCCCCTCCCGCCCGCGCATCCCTGTCGCTCCCGCCACGCCGCTCATTCCTCTCCCTCACTGGCGCGCTGTCCCCTCCTGGCCCCGGAGCTGAGTCCCCGGCCCGGCCACGCGGCTCCTGCAGGCACCGGGGTGGCCTCCGCACTCCGGGCCATTGGGAGACCGCGAGCTCCGCCGCCAGAGAGACCGCAGCAGCTCCCCGCGACTTGCCCGCCCGCCCGCCCAGACTCCTGCGTTCCAGCTCCCACTGGGGACGCTCTTCTCAGGAGCCTCCGGGTGCACGGAGGTCTCGTCTCCTCCGTTCGGCCTGGACCTCCCGGGAGCTCAGCCCCACCGGCCCCGGCCCGCCCCCTCGGGTCCCCGCGCTGCGCCCCCGCGGGGCTCGCTGTGCACTCACCCTGCGCTCCGCTCCGTCCCGGCGCTCTCTGCCGAGCGGGAGCGCCTCCCGAGCAGCTTTTACACTCACTGTCTGAAACCCTTAGCCCCTCCTCCCAGACTCCTCCTCACTCCAAATCCGTCCCGACTCCATCGCTGCTCCGGCCGGGAGCCCCACACCTGTCTGGGCCCCACGGTGAGGCCCGGCGGTAGATGGTCTTGGGGACGAGCAATCAGTCCTTCCCCAAAGGGCTGCTCCGCTCAGCCAGGGAAGGTGCAAACCCCAGAGGCCAAATGGGGGTGGGGGGTGAAGGGCCCTCCCATCCTGAGTGCAGGCGGGGGTTTTCTGGGGCACCAGGCAGGGGTGCTGGCCAAGGTGGCCAATGGGCCCAGGAGCTGTGGGTGGGCGGAGTTGCCCCCGGCTCCCCCGCCCCCGCCCCCACCGACTCTGCCTGCAGCCAGTGTCTGGGGGTCTGCTTTAGGCTTGGTTATTCCTCACCGACTAGAGAGAGAAGCCAGGGGGCTTGTTACCTGGGACGCCTCTAGTAACCCGGATAGAAGCCAGCAAGCACCCAGAGGAGCCCCATAAGATGCAGGTGCGGGCACTCCTGTGACTGGAGGGCAGTGGCTCCTAGAATGGGAAGGGCTAGAAGGATTGAGAGCCTGCCCTCTCCTGCCCCAGCCCCACACTAGCAAGTCAGAAATACCCCTGAAGTCGGATATTTCACCAAATGTAATTATGTTCTGGGGGACTCAGGTCTTTCAGTGTCGCAGCCACTTTTTCTGGTGTTGAACTTGGATGTCTTTGCGTCTTCCCTGGCACACTGTGTGCTGAGCCCCTGCCCTGTGCCAGGTGCAGCTGGGAGAACGAGATGTGGGGAGGGAGGCAGAGAGGGAGAAGGGCACCCTCGGGCACCTGGGTGTAGTGGGCACAGTGAAGGGCACCCTCGGGCACTTGGGTGTAGTGGGCACAGGGATTCCTGTGGTAAGTCCCAGCGGAAGGCACTGGAGCAAGCTGAGGCTCTTCTTAGGCACTTCCGAGGCCCTGGACACAGATTGGTCTGAGCCGCCACTTCTTCCTCATTTCCCCTTTGCCCCAAGTTCAGCCCACTTGTGCGTGGTCTGCGCAGGATGAGGCAGGAAGAACGCCCCGGAACTGGAGGTCAGTTTTGGCTTGGGCATGGCCTCATTCCTTCGCAGCAAAGGCTTGGCCACTTCTGAGTCGTTCAGCACAGACTGGTGGGTGAGCACCCTTTGGAGGTGAGTGCTAACGGTGTGTGTGTGTGTGTGTGTGTGTGTGTGTCACCGTGGCAGAAGCAGTCCCAGAGTCGGGGTGACTGGTTAGGAAATTCATTATCGTCAATCAAACGAAGAAATGTCCAGACAATAGGACAAATTCACTCATCAGTCATGTCATGTATAAACTTGTTGGAAAGCACTAGCCGTAAGCCTGGCATAACAGCTGCCTGAGAAGTTTAGGGATGAAGTTGAAAATTTTAGAATAATAGAGAACATAGTTGTTGAATGCAGAGATTTGGTATGTCCTTGTGGCATCTCCTAGAAGGACAAAAAGGATTCGGGGCACTTGTGGCTTTTCTTTTTATGTGGCATATAAGAGGGAAATGTAGAAATGATGTAAGCAGAATATAAGCCTAGATGCCCTCCTCAAATTCTTGATTGTATTCTAGCGGCACATGTTGGCTTAATAAGAGCTCCTTGCCATCCGTGATTAGCTCTGTTTCTGTCCCTGAATTTTAAGGAACTTAAATAAGAACATGAAGATAAGAATATGTAGGCAAAAAACAAATAGTCCAAAGATTAAATTATGAGGACCTACTATGTGCCAGGTGCTGTGAGATGGCTGAGGTGCCTGTTCTCAGAGAGTGGAGGCTAATTATGAGGCCCTGGCCATGTGTATTATGGTCTCCCTAGGATCTGGCACAGGACCTGGCACACAGTAGTAGGTGTTTAGTAAATGCTTAGTGAATCCAATAAAGATCAGAGCCGATCTGTGACTGTCAAACAGCCCATCCACACTGGCCTGGTTTCCAGAGGGTTCCGGATAAGGCCGGCATAGTACAGAGCCCACAGCTAGGGTCTCTCCTCTTGCCTCTTCCACGTGCATGGTGGGTCCAAGCAGGCACGTCCCTCTCCTGGGGCACCGCGAGGAGGATCTGAAAGCTTGGACCAGCTGCGTTTATGGGAATGAGAAGCAGCTGGGAGGGCAGCGGGCGGAGGGAATGGTGCACACAAGCAGAGGATAAGGATGTTTTTCTGAACAGGATTTTCTCGAAAGAGCTTTTTATCCGGGGTATCAAAATAACCAGCCGCCGCTGCATTCGCTCCCGTGGTGGACAGAGCGTGGTGTGCACAGGAATTGCTATTTCCGAGGATCCGGAGCCTGCGGCCACAGCAGCACTCAGCCCAGTACAAAGCTCTTGCTTCGTCCCAGAAGCCAAAGCCAAGTGTTCATGCTATGTCACTCGCCGGGAGGCTCAGCCTCGATCTGCCAGTGTGGACGCTGTGGCTGGGTCTGCTGGCAGTACGTCCGAAACAGAAATATTGTCTCAGTTGCTGAAAGAAGGAATAGCTTCAGCACAAAGATTGTTTTTCCTCCCTCCTAATCAGAGTGGAGAAAAACTTCAGAAGAGGAAATATTTTATAAAGCTCAGAGTGATGACACGGCTGCAGAGTCACCCAGATAATCATTCTGGCCACCAGGAAGAGGACACAAGAGCTCAGGAAGGACTGGGGCTCAGCCAAGTACCAGAGGCCACAGTCAGAGCAGAAGTGGAGCCTCCTGACTTGCAGGCAAGCCCGCTCTCTGCCTCACTCTCTGGAAGAGGCAACGAAAAGATCTCCAACCGCGGTCTTTGTGTGCGGCTGGTAAAGGAGCAAAGGCAGGTGGGGTGCAGAACACGGCTCCCCCTCTCCTCTCGGGGCCATCTCTGCCTGCTCCTGGCTCTGCCTCTCTTTGACAGCTTCCGTTTCTCACCGTTACAGAGTCCCTCCCCTTTGCTGTGCTCATTCACTTGTCTTTTCTCTTAAAGAAACTAGGAGCCCTCCCGCTGTCCAGCCCCTGGGCCTCTCACCTGCTTGCACTACTCAACTCCTCAGCACCCACCGTTTCTTTGGGGCCCCTTAGCTTCCTGCTGAATCTCATCTTTTTCATCTCCCCTTCCCACTGAAGGGATATTTTCTTCTTAAAGGTCACCAGTTGTAATAACATCAAGACCACCAACGTAATCATCGGCATAAGAACCACAGCATTTCTTGAGTGCCTCCCCTGTGTGGGGTTGGGGGTAAGCATTTTACCTGCCCTATAAACAGGTAGTGCCCATTTATTTGTAAATAAGGAAACGGAAGTCCTGATTGAGGGGCATGTCTCTTAACGCAGTAAAAGCCACTGAGATGGCTGACTGGCAGCCATCAATGGCAGGGAAGAGGCTCGGATGGTGCCTGTGGAGCTCTGGCTGTCCAGCACTGAGCCTTCTTCCAGCCAAGCTCAGCGAGACTTTGCCAGCCCTCAGCTTCCTCCCTGAGGACGGCCTGCAGGGAAGAAACTTCCGTCAAGTTTCTGTGGCTCAGTCTGCATTCTTTTCCACTCTCAGTCTTCCCGGAGATTCCTCCTATGCTTATGATTCCACCCCCAGCTTCACCTCTGACCTCGGTCTTAACTCCGGGCTGCAGCAGCCTGTGGTTCTCATCTCTGGAAAGGGTCCTGTCTCCTTGGGCCCAGGGCAGTTCCGTTCTTCTCCAGCAGGGGCGCCGCAGCCCAGGAAAGCAACCAGCGTAGACGGGGGAAGATGTAGCTTACCTAATTTATCTGTCCTCTGAGGTGGGGTGGCCGTGGGAGAAAGATGTGTCCTTGTTGAGCCGTAATGACTACGATTACTTACAATCGTATTACTCATTGTATTAACTAAATAGGTTTGAGCACCTTCTCTAGGTTCTGGGGACTCAGCAAGGGAACGAAACAGCCCGTAGCCACAAGCAGCTTAAGTTCTAATAAGTGCATGCCTAAAGTTCAAGCTGTTCCCTCCATCTGACATTATTTATGGAAATATTTAATAAGTATTAATGTAGCGTGCATTATACAGGGTGCGGCAACAGTAGGTTTAGAGTTGTTCATATGGAAAATAATGCAATAATTCCTCACTAATAATACAAGCATAATTTGCGCTCTGTATACTCACAACTGCAAACCTACTTCTGCTCCACCCTGTATGCCAGGCCCAGAGCAAAAAAGAAAAAAAATAGTGGTTTCGCTGAGCTCGGTGTGGGAAGGAGGTAGGTGATGAGATCCCAGGTGCTGGTTGATCAGAGTTTGTCCTCCGCTCTCCAGACCCGAGCACGGGTGAGCCTCCAAGTTCTCAGACTCATCCAACGCTGTCCCCAAAAGACCTCCAATGACCCGATGGCCCACCAGGTGGACAGTGAGATCAGGTCTTCACGGGTGGCGTCTTCAGACACCTCTGCGGCTCTCGCTGCTCTTCCACTGGGGCCGGTCAGTCCTCAGCTCCTCCTGAGCGTGCGCAGCCTGCTGCCGCTCCGGGGCTGAGCTGGAGGGTCTGTAGCGGTGCGTGGGTGACGTCACGGGTTAAAGAGAGAGGGACTGGCAGATGCTTGGGGACAACAGGAGACGAGGCTACAAAGCAGCAGGCTTGTCCAGGCCCACAGGTGCTCTGGGGCTGGACTGTCCTCAGCCCCTTTCCCCCTCGCTCTGCGTCCCGGATGGAGGCCGGTTGCTGGCGTGCTAATTATAACGGCGGCCCTCCTCGGTTGCAATAACATCAGGACCACCAATGTCATCATCAGCATAAGAATCACAGCATTTCTTGAATGCCTCCCCTGTTTGGGGTTGGAGGCAAGCATTTTACTTGCTCCTCAGCAGGAGTGTATTTCTTCCTCTTTGCGTCACATGTACAGTCTCTGGCAGATTAATCACAGCCACGGCCGTCCTGCGTATTCTGCTTTTACTTTCAAAACGTCATCTCCATGAAGAAGGACGTGCGTCAGGGAAGGCATATGTCTGGCAGGCTGCCCTGGCCACCGAGCAGGTGTTCGCCCTGCTGCCCCCGAGTGGCAACTCCTCCAGCAAGGAAGGAAGGGAGTCCCGGGCTTCTGTGATGGGGTGGGAGGACTGGAAATACCTTGGCTGAAGCCAAGTTATATATTTTTCCAAGAAATGTTCTTCCTTGCCTTTTTTAGAAAGCAGCATGCCTTTGCATTATGTAGCAGAAAGAAAGTGACTGTAGAGGCATAGAGATCGGGCCTGTGGCCTTCAAATTTCTTTTATCCTGTGGTCCTTTATCCTGTCACTCTCTGTGTGACGTTGGGCCAGTTCCTTACCCTCTCTGAGCATCGGATGCCTGAGAGGAGGCAGGTCCCCATCAGAGGTGCACCTGGAAACACGGAAACAGGCAGGCGAAGCACTTTGGGACTTTTCCGGACACACAGCGAGTGCTCTGTACGGGGATCAGGATGGACGCATCTCCTCCTGCTCAGCTCGAGCCGGGGAGGGGCGGACCTCGCCAGCTTGACAGTCAGTGCGGGGCCTGCCCTGGTTTGGAAAGCGTCACTGCTTTGAAACCACAGAATCCAGAAACACATTTCAGCTTCACCATTACCCTCATTCTGGACCCAGAGCCAGAGACCAAGCCGGTGGGAGCAACAAGGTCATTTAAAAAACAAAACAAAACAAAAAACACACACAAAACGTTTTGCGGTGAGGGGAAAAAAGATGCCAGCACAAGAGGCCCCCGAAAAAAAAGCTCCTGTCTTTGATGTCACCCCACTGGACCGAGAGGAAATAGAGAGCTGCTTCGCAACAAGGGTCCGCAGGTGGGCAGAGAGCTGGCCGAAACGCTGTGTCCGATGTGGCTCCGGGGCCGGGAAACCCTGGTCCACCCGGTGGTGTCACTATCGGTCTCCTTGTCAGATCCGGTTGGCTCAGATGAAGATGAGGGGGAGGCTACGCTGTCACAGAGAAAAGGAGACTGTTGGAGGACTGTTTGTTATCCTTGTGGTAGGACCTAGGAGCCATTAGGCTCCTGACCAAAGAGCTGCAGAAATGAAAAACACAAAACGAAACTAAAATCCTGCCGAAACCGGTTTGTCTCAGTGGATAGAGCGTCGGCCTGCAGACTGAAAGGTTCCAGGTTCGATTCTGGTCAAGGGCATGTACATTGGTTGTGGGCACAACCCCAGTAGGGGGTGTGTGTGCAGGGGGCAGCTGGTCGATGATTCTTTTTCATTGATGTTTCTAGCTATCTATCCCTCTCCCTTCCTCTCTGTGAAAAATCAATAAAATATATATATATAAAAAAACAAAAACAAAAAACCCCCCATAGGGTGAGCCTACCATCCCCACTTAGAATTCTATATCAGGTCCTAACTGCAGTTCTTTTGTTGTGTTGGGATTTTGTCATTTCAAACATCAGACCCCTGAGACCAGCTCTGTGGCTTTTCTCCATCTCTGCATTGGCAGATCGGAGCCCCTACGGTACCCGGCAGAATTTTGTTTTCCCATCATGGTCATGACATGGATGCATGTGTGATTATTCTGAGCAATGGGCCATCGTTCAGGATATTTGTTCCAGAGAAATCTCTGTTCTAATGAAACGTAAGCACTGTTCTTTCATAATAGCTGGCATCTGTTAGGTGGAATGAAGGTAGAGAGGCGGGGGTAGAGAGGCGGGGCCATCTGGCATTGTCATTAATGGGACTTAGACGTTAATACACCAAACAGGCCGAGAAGCGGCGCACAATGTCGCATGGTCCCGGGTGCGGCTTCAGCAGGCGTCCCAGGCTCGTCTCATGTGCGGGAGGAAAGACAGGGTCAGTGTGCATCAGGAGAAAGGGAGGTTCCCCCAGGACATGGAGGACAGCACTATAGACCTCTCCGCGGGGGAACGAGGCTCAGATTATGCCTTTTTATGGGGACATTTTTTCCCCCCGTGAAAGCAAAATCATCTGTCTTAGTTAACATTTTTATAGGCGTTGATATGCTTTTCGGCACTTTTATGTAATGCAAATATTCACCTAAACTTCAGAAGAAAAAACTAACACCATTTCGGTTTATCCTGTGCATTTTTCCAACACTGAGGCCTGGTAGCCATTGCCCACTGCCCCTCGGCTGCCGGGCTCTGGGCTGCTATGTGGGCTCTCAGACTGCAAATCTCTCCAGCAACGCTTTTCTCTGCAAGTCATTCATTACCTCTTGTTAGAAGGGGGACTCAGGTCTGCACCTCCTGTTGCCTCTTGCCTCTGCCACTCACAGGGAAGGCCTGGTCCCTAATGACCTAAAAAGGCAGCGTGGCTTTCCCGGACCCCAGAGGAAAAGCCTAGGACAAAAGTCACTAAAAATGGGCATTGTCGAAGATTTGCAGAAACCACAGAGGGGTTCGGTGTGAAAGGTTTCAAATAGCGGTTTTAAAAGGTACAACTAATAATAAAAACCTAATAAAATGATAGTCAGGCGCTTGTAGATTTGAAGTATGACATTAAAAATGCGTAATACAAACGGTCCTGGTTGGCATGCCAGGGGCCAGTGTGCCAGGCTGCGGAGAGGAGTGCCGGCTCTGGCTGCTTTTAGCTGTGCCCGACCCATGGGGAGCAGCTCAAAGAACACTGTGCAGGAGGGTGGCACAGAGCTGGCAGGCAGGAAGACGCCAGAGAAGATGGAGGGAGCACATTCTCTTTATCCCTCGCCTTTCCTCTCTCTCTAAAAATTAATACAAATATTTATAAAAACAAGCACACCCTTGGAATCACTCAGTCCAAGCCTTGTGTTTCATTCGAAGAAACTGCGGTCCAGAGAGGGAATGTGTCCCATCACACACACACACACACACACACACACCACACAGTTGAACTGCATTTTATTCATTTTTAAAAATAATTTTTCTTCCCGGGTTTGGTTTTTTTGGTTCAGGCCAAGCAAAGCCAAGGTTAAATGATGGAAGTATTTGCAACCTTGAAGGAAGATGGACTGGAGTCTGGCTCAGGACTGGTCCATACAAAATACTGAAGGAGACAACACTCTTTTCACCTGCTGCTCCTTTTCTCCCTGCATCCCCTCCAAGACCCGAGTACTGCCAGGAGCCCCCTGCCCAGGCCGGACAAGAGCCAGGGAGAAAGCGATGCACTGGGAGGCAGGAGTCCTCTTTAGATATCAGCTCAACTCTAATTTTCTACATGACCTTGAGCAAGATCGCTTACCCCTCTGGACCTTAGTCTCTTCAAGTGAAACACGAGGCTTGGACTAAATGATTTCAAGGATGTGTTTGTTTTTTAAACATTCGTATTGATTTTTAGAGAGAGAGGAAGGGAGAGGGATAGAGCGATAAAAACATCGATGAGAGAGAAACATCCTTGATTGGCTGCCTCCTTCATGCCTCCTCCTAGGGATCAAGCCCGCAACCTGCCTAGGAATCGAACTGGTGACCTCAACACTCAACCGCTGAGCCATACCATCCAGGTCTCAAGGGTGTCTTTGAGTTGTAAGTTCAATCCATGGTAAGCAACCTCTCTAGTGGGCATTTCCATTGTGAAATAAGCTCCTTGAAAAGGGGGCATTGATTTTCCAAGAGGAATAACTCTTCCATGGTGAAAATTCAGGCATTCTGCCGAAACCGGTTTGGCTTAGTGGATAGAGTGTCAGCTTGGGGACTGAAGGGTCCCGGGTTTGATTCCGGTCAAGAGCATGTACCTTGGTTGCGGGCACATCCCTAGTAGGGGGTGTGCAAGAGGCAGCTGATCGATGACTTTCTCTCATTGATGTTTCTCTCTATCTCCTTTCCTCTCTGTACAAAATCAATAAAATATATTAAAAAAAAAAAAAAAGAAAGAAAATCCAGGCATTCTGCCTGCCGTATAAAAAACTTAGTTCTTTTTTTGAAGTGTGTGTATCTTACATGGTGGTGGGAGGTTTGGAAGGCTGGCAGCTCTTTCAAAACTTCTGGTTGCCCACATCAAAAACCTTTCTGTTTCATCCGGTATTCAATTCATTAGCAAATGCTAGTGGTTCAACTTGATGTATCCAGAATCTGACCACTTTTCATTACCTCCAGTATTACTGATGATCAATAGACCATTATCTTAATCTCTCACCTAGATCAAAGCAATCTTTCCTTCATTGTTTTCTCTGCTTTCTGCTTTGGATTCATTCTGAACACCAGCAGCTGCCAGAATGGTCCTACCAGAACTCCTCTTTCCAAAAAACCTCTCTTGGAATCTGTATCAGTCAGTTTGGGCGAGGTTGTGCTGAGATAACAAACAGCACTGATATTTCAGTGGTTTAACCCAACAAACCTTGTTTTCTTGTTTAAAGCTTCTGCTTGAAAGTGACCACATCACCTCTGCTCCCATTTTGTTGACTAAACAAGTCACGTGGCCACACGTAGCCAGAGGGAGGATACTTGTCAGAAAACATAATAGGTACCATAGCTCCTCATGTCATTCTGAAAATATCCCAGGTTCTCATCATGCCTGGGATGACTTCCCAGCCCCCTTACCTCTCTGGGTTCATCTCATTCTACTGTGCCCCCTCCCTCCATTCCAGCTGCCTCTTACTGTAGGCAGGCTCCCTGAGGAATTGTGACTTATCATAAGAAATAGGCACAGAGGTGGTTTATAGTTGTGAGTACTAGTACATGAGATACAGTTTATTCTTGTATTATTACTTATTAATCGATTACTGTCTTTTTCCACACAGGAATAGCTGTAAATCTACCTTTGCCCACCCCTGTAATTTGGTCTTCACCCCCTTTCTGGCACAAAGCTCCTAAAACCCTTGGTATGTCCTGTGATGAGAACAGTAAATGTGTCTTTTGTTATATTAATGAGGCGACTTTTGGACCACACCTAAGGATGAGGTCTGGTTGACTGAGGAGCCAACCTTGTGATGAAAGGGTTGACACACTGGGTTTGCTACTGGTCTTTGACGTGGTAATGGGGAGGGGTGGTCTTGTATGGTTGAACCCTTAGCCTGTGGACTCTGTCGCTGCCTCTGGGTGGAGAGAGTCAGACCTGCGTGGAATTGTAGGTGTCAGAGAATTGCTTGGTGGTATGGAACCCCCCACCCCCCATGTTGAAATTGGAGGCAGGACCTTTCCTCCATCTCAGGGCCTTTGCTCCTTGTAATGCATTTGCCCAGGATGTTTGCACCCCTAACTTTCTCGCTTCCTTCAGGCCTTCGCTCCAGTGGCCCCTTCATAGGGTGGTCAGCACTGTCCTGACCACCATCATTGAAAATATAAACCACCTTCCCACACATACACCCCAGCACTTTCTGCCCTGCTTCCTGTTGCTTTTTGTTTGTTTTTCCTTCTGAGTGTATCACCTGCTAATATAACATATAACTGACATTTGTTCTGTGGTAGAAAGTACGGCTCTGTATTACTTAGGTTCAAATCCACGATTCCTCCACTTGCTCGCTGGTGACTTTGAGGAGGTTATTTGACCTCTCTGCCTCAGTTTCCTTGTTTGTAAGTTGGGGTGAATAATAGGACCTACCTTTGAGGGTGGTGGTAAAGACGGAATATGGACAGTACCTAGGAAGGGGGTGGCGCACAGTAACAGCATTTGCTGGTCTTAGTTGTTGACTGGTCTGCACAGGCCATCGGCTCCACAGGCAGTTTTGTCCTCCTTCAGCCCTGGCCCCGGAGCAGCATCTGGTGACAGCAGGCACAGCAGAAACCTGTGTTACCTGAGTAAGTGACTCACTGCTTGACAGACTGACGCCCGGATCCAGCTGGTGGGCACTCACTCTGCTCCGGCACCTGCTTTACCACCGGGGTCCCCAGGCCTTCGCATGAGGAGGAGGGCTGAGGGCCCAGCTCCCCTGCACACGCCAGGCCAGACTGCACATGCTCCGGTCCCTGAAACACTTGCCACTTCCTTGCATGTAATGATGTGTGAGGGGCAGAGTGGATTCATTTCCCTGCAAAGCGTCCTGCTGCACGTTGAATTGGGCACAGGAATGGATCCCAGACTGCAGATGGAAACCTGAGTCCGCCCCGTAATGGCAAACACTTCATCAGCCAGGAAGCCCCAGTTGTGGCAGCCTTGACCCTGCACTCCGCACCTACGATGGTGGGCATGCCTGCTCCTCTCGCAGACTGGTCGCTTGCCATCGTCATCAGGTGTCCTCAGTGCGGAACTCTGAATGCCCAGCCCTGGGCCAGGCACACAGTAGGTGCTCGATAGACATGTGTCAAATGAATGAGTTGATAGACTCAGCTACCCGCTAAGTGGAAGTCGCATCATTCAGATCCTCACCAGTGTGTGGTACAGCAATGTTTCCCAAACTTCTCTCATGATGAGAATCACCTGGTGGAGTTGTTAAACTACAGATTCCTGAATCCCAACTAAGAAGTGCTAAACTAGAATTTTTGGGAACATTTAGGTAAAATTGTATACATATAGGTAAAATCGGGAACACATAGGTAAAATTGTATACTTGGGAAACACTGTTGTAGAGGAATCTGATCGCTGAAGGGTGGGAAACCACCCAGAGGGCTATCAGTGCCTAACCTCTTCTTGTAATTGGACACATTAATTCCACAGCACAAACTCGGAGTGTCTTAATAAGGAGCATCTGGATCCCTGGACGCTGTAGCGCTTTCCCATCCAGCTTCTCAGACCTTCCCAGGTGGGTGGCTGCCTGAGGGGCCTCGGGGCAAAATCGGCCGTTTCCTGGCCTGGCCACGCAGGGTGCACCGGAACTCCGCGGTGAGCGGGCTTAGGGTTACAAAGCAAAGCGCAGATACGGAGGCCGGTGCGTCGTTTTTAATCTGTTCCATCTGGCAGCCTTTGAGGACGGGAGCGGGGAGGGCGGGAGACCCAGGGAGAGTATCAGGTACCCTGATTTTTGGTTCTGGGCTTGATGCCCTTTGTCCACGTCTGATCCTGTGCCAGGGCTGTGGGAACCTCTTCCCTGTTTGCTGCTACTCTCAACCTGTGAGAACTCCGGGGATGGGCACAGGGTCATGATGGACAGGAGGTAAGAAGGGAGAATCACCGGGATCCTTTCTTTTCCACCCTGGAACCCCATTACAGGAAAACGATGATGGGTGTGTTTGTTCAGATGGGTGCATGGCTCGTACCTTGCTCTCTGATATCCTGTGCCCTCTCCGGAAAGAAGCAGAGGGCACGGCACCTTGTTGGGGGTGAGGCACAAGTGCCCCTTGACATTACACCAGGTAGAGAGGTACCCTGCCCTCGCCCCACTTCATCCCTGGTCTCTTCCTGGGAATACAGAGAGAGCTGAGCTCTGACTTGTCCGGGGGTTTGGCCTTGGACATAATTGTGAAGCAGGTAAAGCTGACCCACACTTTATATTTTTCTATCCCCTTCCCAATCCCCGCGCTTCTCAAAACCCTATGAGACCCAGGCAAGTTTCTTAATTTCTTTCCATGTCAGTTAGCTCATCTGTGCAATAGTATTCATACTAGTCCGCCTGTTCTTGGAGTCGCTTGGGGGAGACAATGAGGATAGTTTTCCAAATGGAAGTTTGATGTCCTCAGTACCGCATCTCTGGAAAGGCTCTGACACCTCCCAGGGATGTGCGTGGTTTAAGCCAGTCTTTCCCAGAAAAGTTGCTTTGGACTTGAGGAACCGAGCAGTGTGACTGCTGTGGAAAGAGCGTTGGAAGGCCAGCCTAGATGGAGAGCATGTGGGGACGCTCCTTGGGGGTGAAGCAAAAGTGCCCCCTTGAAATCACACCAGGTAGAGAGGTACCCGTTCCTTCCAGGAAAGGTGCCCTCTGCTTGCTTCCTGAGAGGGCGCTGGGGGTGGGGAAATAGGAGGGACAACACTTGTAAGTCCTTTCTGGTCTGCCCCTCCCCGCTTTGATGCTTGGAAAGAGACTCATGCAAAGGCTCGACATGCATCCCCTTTGCCCTTGTTGCTCTACTTTCCAGGGCTTATGTCATGATCATATTCATAAATCCTAGAGCTTTTTAGGTGGAAGAAACCATTCTTAAAAGATTGCCATGAATGCCCCTGGTTGAAGGGAAAATTCCTAATAAGCACAGCTTTAGTCCTAGTCCTGATGAAATAGCCGCCTTTACCAAGAGTTCCAATAAAAATTTACAAATCAAGAAATCAGAGCAATTCACACACATTGGCATCTGTCCTTAACGTTGGCATCTGTCCTTATGGCCGCTGGTGCGGGGTGGCTGCTGCCAGTGAGACCTGGCTAACCCTGCCCGCCTGGTTCCCATTGGTACCATCAGGATACACGGGGGCCTGACCTCAGAGTCAATGAAAACACCACTGAAACAGAGTTTTGTCTGTTGGCTCAGGCAGCACTGACTTCTGGAATCTTTCTGCTGTCAAGTCACGAAAGGGCCATTTGTTTATGGAATGCGTTGTTGTCCAGGGAAGAACGCAGCCTGGGGAAGTGGATTTCGAGATGTAGTCCCACAAGAAGAGACTCATGGGAAAAAACTGGGTGGTGGGGGGGGGAAATTGTGAAGCTCTTTCTGCAGGTACTGCTATGTGCTCTGTGGGTTTTTGAAGTAGCGAGTGTGTGTGTGTGTGTGTGTGTGTGTGTGTGTGTGTGTTAAGGAGTTAAGGAGTTAAGGATACTGCCTAGGCCTCACTCTACAAAAAGCCAAAAGGCCAAAACCCAAACTTATAAAGAAAACAGGGAGGTTTTTCACACCGTAGATGCATTTTGCAATGTCCTTAGTGCCCGCATGTGGAAACACAATGCATTGGTCTCACGTTCAGTTTATGCACATTATTTCAGGAATCAGTGAGCCGTGGAAACTAGGGCACCTCTGTACTTATTTAAATAGAAAACATTCCTATAGGATAAAGCAACTCTTTTGCAGAATCCCATGAACTGACTTTCGCAGCTTAAATTACATAAAGTATGAGCTTCCACCTTAGCAAACTCCACCTTTCAACTTATTATTTGGGATAAAACGTTTTATGGCTTATTCTAGATCTTAGCTATTGTAAATAATGCTGCTATGAACATAGGGGTGCATATGTTTTTTCTGGTTGAGTTTTAGGGCAATGCGGGGGAACGAGGGGGCATTTGCAATACTTTCAATAATAAAGACAAAACACACACTCAGAAAACATGTTAGGGCTTAATCATAAACTCAGTGTACAAGGTTGTTGAGACATGTCAGTTTGCTGGAGTGTGCCTATCCCTTGCAATGTCACTCTTTTCCTGTCGTAGCGCTTGTTCCTGAGCCTAGCCTGCCCCCCAGCCAGGCTCCACTAACCTGTGGGAGGGTGTGCTCTCTGTGTCTTCAGCGTCCACAGCCCTCACTTCCTCTGTGATCTCTGCGAGGGGCCATGTCCCTGGGATCAGGGTGAAGTGTGTGGCCTAGACTGAATGCAATCAGTACATCATATTCTCAGACCACAGAGGTTGGTTCAGGAATGGGCCTAGGGCCCCATCAAGGCCAGTGAGATCCAATGGGAATTTGCTGGGAATGCTGGGACAGATGGGAATGTCTCCATCTAGGCTGGCTTCCAACTTGAACCTGGGAGCCATTTTTGATTCACTGGGGCATGAACTTTTCTGAGAATGGAGCTGTATAAAATGTAGGAGAGCGAAAAAAGAAGATAATAATGACAGCTCTGTACCCCTGTAGCCAGCCATGCTGAAAACTAGACCTATGCCTTCACCAGCTTGGACTGCTCTAACGAACTCCCATGGGCTGGGTGGCTTAAACAAACTGTCTCACAGCATGGTTGGGTTGTGGTGAGAGCTCTCTTCCTGGCTTGCATATGGCTGTCTTCATATCCTCAAACAACAGAGAGAGAGAGAGAGAGAGAGAGAGAGAGAGAGAGAGAGAGAGAGAGAGAGAGAATGAATGCGCTCTGGTGTCTCTTTTTAAAAAATATGTTTTTATTGATATCCCTTTTCAGAAGGGATAGGGAGAGAGAGAGAGAGATAGAAATATCAATGATGAGAGAAAATTATTGACCAGCTGCCCCCTACATGCCCCCCAGTCATGTGCCCCCGACTGGAATTGAGTCCAGGATCCCCAAGTCTGAAGGCCAATGCTCTATCCACTGAGCCAAACCAGCTAGGGCTGATCTCCTTTTATAAGGTCACCGATCCTGTCATGAAGACCCACCCTCATAACCTCATCCCAATCTAATTAGCCCCACAGTCCCCACCTCTCAATACCATCGCAATGTGGACTAGGTTTCAGCCTATGAATTTGGGGAGGAGACAAACCTTTATGTATAACAACCTGCCTCAAGGCTTGTGGGTAATGTGGACCTATAAATTAATATATTGCTTGAGACTAATCTAGGCTGAGCTCTTTGTCATTGTAGCTAAGCTATAACTGATGGCAAAATACATCTTGGAGACAGACATATTGAGAGTTTCCATTTATTCCAGGATTAAAACTCTTTCTCCTCCACACCAATTTTCTTCCCCGCCGCCTCCTGGGCACAGGTGTGCCCCACATTGGAACATTCCAAACCGGCGTTTTGGATCCTAACTTGCTTCGTGTCCTGGCTTCCTGGCTGGAAGTGAATTCAACCAATTACTCCAATAGAAAGTATATGAAAAGATTTAAATGAAGCTCTGTTTTCATTTTCCTCCAGATTTCCCTACACTGTGACTTCCACAATAAATCTTCATGTACTTTGAGTTTATGTTGGGCCATAAATGGTTCCATGGAACCAGTTTCAAAAGGTTACCATTGCCCTGCTGTTTTCCAGACTGTCTGGAATAAAATATCCGGGCAACCCGAGAGTGGTTTAAGGATCAGGGCTGCGGCAGTGAGCAGCCATGTTTTTGGGCAAAAGATTGCAGTGCCGCTGAGCTGTTTGTATATACTGGTCAATAATTAAAACGGGGCTGTTTCACTGCAGTACTGGCATCTCTGGGAGCCTTTGCCAGTCCTGTTTTCAGGGTAGATGGGGAACCTGGGAGGCCTCCAACCATGGAGTTGGGGTGGGCAAGAAAGAAAATATGGCAAGTGGTGAGAAAATGGGACAGTCCAGTCAGATTGACCTGGGTTTCAACCTTGTCTCCACTGTGGAGCCTGACAAGTCACTTGATTTCTCTGTAAACTGTAGAGATTTTATGAGGACTTCGAAGTTTCTAAAACAGCGCCTGGTAGATAAACACACAATGATTTCCATTCTCCCTCCACCACAGTATAATGTACAAACACCGGACTAGGATTCAGGAGGCCGTGATTCTATTTTCAGTCACTATGACACTGAGTTAGCCCGAGTCTCTTTATTTTCTATTGCAATAGCAAGAACAATCTCACTACTGCTATTTTATAGATGAGGAAAGTGAGGCTTAGAGACTTAGACAAAACCATACATTCATAAGTGGAATTGGGAATTGAATCCCTCTTGAAAATTGAGGCAAAGCCATCCATCCATCCACCTTCTCCTGCACCCACCTACCCACCCACCCATCTAGCCATCCCTTTATTAAAAATATATATATATTTAGGAGTATCTACTCTGTATATTAAATATATATCATATTAAATGCTTAGGTTACAGTGGTGAACAAAATACTCCATGCTTCAAATGGTCTGTGGAGTCCAGTCTTCTCCTTTCTGCCTCAAAGGATAATAATGAGGCCCACATGAGGGAAGAAATGGGAAAGTGCTTTGTGAAGTATAAAGCATAATGAAATGTAAAATATGATCAGTCTCTGTTTGAACATATTTGCCATGCAAGAAGGTTTTCCTTAATGTTACTTGAAGTTAAGAATATACCCAACATATAAGTGAATGGGGTTAGGGAAGTTAAAAGATTTGAGCTTAGGCCCTACAGCTCTGAAAGATATCAGAGCGGAATCTGGAAGGGAACCTGGGAATGCTAGAACGAGGTCCCTGTGTCTGAACCCCATTCCCAAGGAGGTGATTGGCTGGTGATTCCCTCATGCTGTCTGCCTGGGGCCTGGGCTCTGTCCCCAGCTTGCCACCTGGCCTTTAGGTGGGTGTTTTCCTCGGACGATCTGCCCGTTCTTCGCTCTGGCATCTGCCTGGCCCTTGCGTCTGAGATCCTTTTGGCTTCTCCCTTGCCCAGCCCTGGCACCCAGACCCAAGGACGGACTCCCTGGCACTCTGCTTGTCTCCCAAGGCAGTTTAAACATTTGGAAGGAAACCCGATTGTGAGAAAGGTGCATTTATTTTTAACGTACCTTCCTTCTGGCCACTACTCATTTCATAGGCATCTGACTGACCGCTGCTGGGCCACCTGTCAGCAGAGGAGGTCCTGGACTTGAGGACACCTGCCCTGCGTGGCGGCTATGGACACCGGGGTGTCCCCACTGACCGTCAAAGCAGTGATGGGGGGTAACCGGGGATGAGAGACCACAGGGCGTGGCCTCTCGCTGGGCAGGGTGGGGCCTGGGGTCACGTTGGTTTTGTAGTCAAGCTCATGCCTCTGGTGTCTGAGGGGAACCACTCAGTCTGGGAGGGTTTCTGTTTCTGACAGGTGGATGCCCTCAGGGCTACCCGTGCTGTCTTCTAAGAGGACTGTGTGCCCCCCATTTTCTAGCTGGCTTCCCAGGGGCACCAGGCCCCCGGGAGTCTCCCCCTGAAGTGAGAGAGAATGGGCATGTCTGAAACCTGCTCCCCGCAGGCTTGAACCCGGTCCAGGCGGTGCCTGCTCTCTGCGCTGGGATTTGGGCGGGGAAGGCTGGTGCCCTCATGGCCATGCCCATTGCTGCCGACCTTCCTCTCATGGCACAGGTTGTAGGGCGCGCCAGTCCATCCTGCCTGCAGGCCAGGCCGCCTCCCCTCCGAGGGGTCTCTGCAAGTGGGTTGTAATCTCATTGTCCCAGGCCCCTGCGCAGGGGCCTCCTGCTGTCCCCCACCAGTCCTCGCTGGAACCTGTGCAGGCCTTTTAATCTGCGGCTGGGAAAGGGAAAAATGAACGTTCCCAGTGTTTTTCCCGTTCCCATTCCCTCTTCTACCAAGAAGACCTTAACTGAAGGGAGGGGAGCGTCATACCAGAGGCGAGTTTGCAGTGAGAATCTCTGAGTCTATTTTCGTCCAGTACCATCTGGACACAAATCAAGAATCTAATTTTTCCCACTACTTTCTCCCCCCCACCCCCCCCTTTGTACTTGAGCTGACTCTGAGAGCACATAGACTGAAACCGAGTCTGGACCACAGAATTCCATTAAAATATAAAGAATAAACAGAAAGAAAATGTCACAGAGTTCCATGGATGATTCCCCCCATCTACATGGCCCGTGGCAGCCACCCCATGCCACAACTCTCCCATCCCTCCCTTAAGGGCCTTCTGATGCACCGGGAGGTACAGTGGGGAGCGGGGGGTGGGGGGGAGTATCCAGTGGCTGGCCCCCTCCTGGTGCTGTTTTGCACCTCAGGCCGTGGTGGAAGTGTGCCATGAGGGTGGGGGATCTAATCCAGCCATGTGATAGTCATTAGCCAGCTTCCCCTGAGCACCCGCAGCCTGCCAGTGGGATGAGCTCAGCCCTGCAGGGAGCCTGGAAACGCTCTGAGCTCAGTAACCTTACCAAAGTGACAGAGACCCTTGATGAGGCCCGAAATAGCATCCATATCCTCCCCTGCCCTGGACTGTGTCCCTCGTGGCCAGAGCCCTGGGCAGCCACACAACCTGAGGTATCAGTGTGCTGGGTTTCCTTAACACTCTAGCAAGGGCGGGGTTCATGCCAGTGAGGCTTGTGGGGAGGGGCAGACTCTCTTGAACATTGCCGTTGGTGCCAGGCCACTTTGGAATACCTGAGCTCTAGGTTGATCTCCTGTATCATCATAAACATATTGACTCAGGACACGTGGGACTGAGCTTTATGTCCCGTGGGCTCCCCTAGCAGAACCCCACAGATGAAAGTGGCGGCTTTGTTGTTTGTTTCCAGGAGAATGTGGTTCTGAAAGCAGGAAGGGCTGGCACAGCCTGGTCCTCCCGCCTTCCTCTCACTACCGGGTGTCTGGATCTCCCGTGCACCTGCTGGGGCGGGAGACTGCTCGTGGCGATCCGGGCCATGTGGTATATGCCTCGCCCACTGGGCTGTCTTGAGCAGGACGCTTGCTCCTGCCAGAGCGAAGGATGTCAGGGAGCTCGTCGTTGGAGTGAGCCTCTTGGAGGCGGCGAGGAGCCAGCTGGATGCCTGGTGGGCCTCCGGCTGCCAGCAGGACAGATGTATCAAGTCAGGTTTATGGGAGAAGTTTTCCCAGGCTGCTGTGTCCAAACTTCTGTCCATCCTGCCGTAACCTCTGCAGCTCGATGGACGAAAAGCAGACCAGCCCAGCCTTGGACCAGAGCTGCACAGATAACCCAAAGGAGAACCTCAAGGAGCAGAAAAGCCAGGACTGAAGGGGACAGGAAGGGAGTGGCCTCTGATTGAAGTCTGACTTGACAAGACAACCCAGGAGCACAGGGACGCTTGCTCAGGAAGCTTTACCAGAAGGTCTTATGGTGTACTGGACCTGGGACCTTCTGGATATAGAAATGACCATAAAAAGAAAGCAGACAGATTCCCATGCAGAAGAAGTGACCTCTCCTCTGAATTCCATGCTTGGAAAAATACTTATTTAAAGGAAGAAAAAAAAAAAAAGAAGTCCACGCATAACAAAACCTGGATGGTAGATGACTCAACCTAAGAAGATGGCGTCAGGCGAGCCTGGAGAACACGCCTGCGCAGTGCACTGTGCTGGGTGGGGAGCTGGTTGTCTCTTTTGAGTTCCCTGCCCTTGAAAGTGTGACACTGACATCATGATGAGAAATCTATCTCATTTCAACCAATCGCGTTGCAAAACATGTTGAGTTATGCTGAGTCATTCCTCTAGACTAGAGACAGCCTGGATGGGATCTTTGAAACCAGTCAAAGTGGCCCAAAGATGAGGTCTGTTCTCCACCATAGATAGCAGGTGAAGGGAGCTAGAGATGGCTTATTCACATGACAGCCATCCGTGGACAGAGATCTCTAAGAAACAAGTCTCAGATCAGGAAAATTTAATAGAGTGAGTCATAGAGCCTCATTGAATAGAAAAGTAGTATCGATGTGATATTTAAACTCTGGGTGTTTATATTATAGCTGCTAGACATGGTCCTAAACTTGAAGAAAGCTATAGGTGAGAATATTAAGAAAATACATATGCCCCTTGGTTTTTTTATTTTGCTTACTTTCCAATTTAAGTTTAAAAAGTCATTTATCAAATTTCTGACTAGTTAGGATAAAAGAAACTTTTCCTTATAGAATGTCTAAAGTTAATTTATTTGGAAATTTAAAATTATTTTAAAATTTAGCATTTATTTTAAATGTGTAGAAAAAGTTGCAAAAAATAGTACAGAGTTCCTTTCACCTAGCTCCCCTAAGGTTGCTATCTTATATAGAAACTAGAGGCCCGATGCATGAAAATTCATGCAAGAGTAGGCCTTCCTTCCCCCAGCTGCGGGCTTTGGTTTCCATCTGGCACCCAGGACCTGTGCTTCCCTCCAGCCACCAGCAGTTACCCGGACCGAGGCTTCACTCGGCCCTGGCTTTGTCCGGAAGGACGTCTGGAATGATGCCTGGAAGGACATCTGTCCAGTCTAATTAGCATATTACCCTTTTATTATTATAGATATCACATTGATCAAAACTAAGAAATTAATGTATGTATCAACCCAACTACAAACTTTGTCCCACTAAAGTCTGTTTTTGTGGCTCAGTATCCCATCTGTTTCCTTATTACATCTAGTTGTATGACTTCTTAGTCTCCTCTAACCTAGGGTTGTTTCTAAATCTTTTCTTGACCTTTGCAACCTTAACATATTTTTAAGAAACTTCTTATTTTTAGTAGATAATTGTAGATTGGCATGCAATAATAGTAAATTATGCATAGAAGTCTCTATACACTTCACCTGATTTTTTTTCCATGGCAACATCTTACATAACTATAGCACAGAATCATGGCTGGGAACCTGATGTTGATAAAATCCATGGATTTCACCAGTGTGTGTGTGTGTGTGTGTGTGTGTTAAACATTTTTTTTTTTATTTTACAGAAAGGAAGTAAGAGGGATAGAGTGTTAGAAATGTTGATGACAGAAAAAGATCTATTAGCTGCATGCCCCTACTGGGAATCAAGCCCAAAACCAGAATCGAACCTGGGACCCTTCAGTCCATGGGCCAACACTCTATCCACTAAGCCAAACTTGTTAGGGCAGATTTCACCAGTTTTATATTGACTCCTGTGTGTGTGTGTGTGTGTGTGTGTGTGTGTATTTCTATGCAATTTTATCATATGTGGATTTGTGTGACTATCACCAAAGAATAATTCCACCACAGATATCCCTCATGATACACAAAGAAGGAGCCACAGTTACCTCCCTTCCTTGCCTGGTTCCTAACCCCTGGCAACCATGAATCTGTTCTCCATCTCTCTAGTTTTGTCTTTTCAAGAGAGGCATATAAATAGCATCTTACCTCTGGAGATTTTTTTCCCCCCCACTGAGCATAATTCCCTTGAGATCCATCCAAGTTGTTGCCATTCATTCTTCTTGGTGGGTATTCCATGGTTTGATAGACCCCAGTTTATTTAAGCATTTGCCTGTTGAAGAGCATTTGAACAACCTCAAATCTTTTGAAGACTAATGGTCAGTTTTTGTTGAATATCTCTTGATTTGAGTTGGTTTTCTAGTGCTTAGATGGTGGTAAGCATTTTTGGCATGGATACCTCAGAAGTAATATGCACTTCTGAGTTTGTCATATCAGGAAGCACATGAAGTCAATGTGTCTTATAACTGGTGATACTAACTTTGATTAATTAGTTCAGTGGTATTTGCCATGTTTTTCTGCTGCAGAATTACTGTTTTTCCCTTTGTGGTGAATAAATGTCTTGGGAGAGAGAGTGATCCCTCATAGAACTTCGATAAGTATGGAGGGTGCACCCCTGGCTTGCATAATTTATCTCACCCCACAAGCCTGTGCCTAAATTCTGGGCACTTGGTCCAAAGCAGAGCCAAAGCTTGTCATGAGGTGGCAGTGACTGGTGAAGAAGGCATGATCCAAAGAGGAAACTAAATATGCTTCTTAGCGCATGATTTACAATGTCCAATCTTGATAGGAAAAGCCCAGATAGAAAAGCTGGCACTCTTCAAGGCTGCACTTTTCAACAGTGTCTCTGGCAGGACTTGACAGCAGCTTGGAAAGCAAAAAACCCCCAACTTGTCCTTGTAAGTGTGCTGGGAAGTGTGCAGGGGGTAAGTCCACTCAATCGACCAAAGGGAACAATGGTGACTAGTCCTCTCCCAAGACTGGGACCCATCTGCTCCTCCTCCTCTCCTGTTCTCATGGGGGAAGGGTCACACTCCTACCTGAGGCCAGTCCTCTCCCACCTATGTTTTGACTCCTGCTCCCTCCTGCTCTCTTGGGAAACCTTATACTATCAATGTTATTGTATTTCTCTGTTATTGATTATTCATCCCAGCTTGAATCATCGGTAGTTAAACACGTTTAAGTCTGTCCAGTTTTAAGGGTTTTAAAAATGTAAAATAAGAGTGTAAGTAATGAAGAAAGGAAATGCCCTGAAAATCCCAAGGGCCCCCAAACACCAAGGACATTTCCATCCCTCCTGGCTCAGCGGCCATGTGACCCAGTTCTGGCCAAAATGGTGCCAGAGAAGTTTTCTGGGAAAGCTTCTTGCTATTCAATGAAAGACACCTAAGGTCAATTTTCTACCCCCCAACCTGCAACCCCCAAATGGATAGGAGCTGAAAAGCATGCAGACTTTTATAACAGCCATCCTGCAGCCATGATGTGAACCACATTGAAGCCACTGTGGATGGTGAAGTGGAGAGAAGGAAAACATCTAGATCTCCTAAAATGCCAGTGCCTCTCAGGAAAAAGCAAGATATAGCAGAGTTTCGGGTAGACCTAGTTACGTGCTGACTGCAGACACTCTGAGTTCCAGCTGGGGGAATCGAACATCCCCAAACCAAGTTAGCAACAGTCAAGTCTCTGTCTCTAATGACCAACGCTATGCTTTTGGCCACCAAGGTGGGGAACGGTACAGAGACCTCTGGTACATAGGGCTCTCTTTATATGTACACGAAGGATAATGAGGGAGAAAAATACTTTTACCTACAATGTCAACAGAAGGAGACTCCACCCAGATGGCAAAAACATCATTGTGAGGAATTTTTTGTGCAATATTACGATTACCTCCCACTGAGAAAAGGTAGAGTGAGCATTACTTTGAGCATGTGTAGGGTCAGCGTTGGAGTTCATGTTAGTTTAGAGTGCTAGAAGCTTGCAAGCAGCCTTGCACTGCTCAACACAACTCTGATCACACAATTCGCTTCATTCTTGAACATAAACATCTCATATCAGATAAAGCAATCAAGGCAGAGCGGATAAAGCCTCTAATTCCTATGTGATAGCCATGGTGGAGATGACCTCATGAGGGGGAGGTCTGTTTCTGATGGATAGAGTTGGTTAGGGACTAGGAGATGCTAGACTGGGTTAACTGCCTTTGGTGCTACATCCACTTTGTTTAGATAACACACCAAGACCCAATTCTGTGCCTTCTGTTTTCCCTTGGAACGAGCCTTGGCAAACACCCACATGCATCTAAACTTGAGTCCGATGGAGCCATTAGCACCTCATTTGTCACCCATCACATCCATTCCTGAGGGGAAAGTGCCTGGACTATGATAATATCCTGTTTTGGGATTAGGAGGGGAGAGTAGGGGAATAGGCAGTTGGAGTTATTTCCTTCTCTGTCTACTTTTTCTTTTCTTTCTTTCTTTCTTTCTTTCTTTTTTTTTTTTTTAGTTCTGATTTGAAAAAGTACTCAATATGCTTGATGGGTTAGAGACATTAAGAAGATGTTATCTTTCATTTATTTTTCTTTTTTGTCTTTAGTTTCTTCACATAATTTAGGAGCCATACTCAAATTTAATATGTCTTTCACCCTGGCGGTGTTGGACTCTTTGACAAGTTATGGAGTCCCTGTCATAGTTCATAGAGGGCTTAATGCTGTTTTAATAGTCAGAGTCTGGAAACGATGGCTGTTTTTGTATTCTGCCGCTTTATCCTCCTTTAACCATTCAACCCAACTGGGTATTCAAGATCTTTAAGGCCTTTGATCTAGCTGCTGGATTTACCAATTTTATTACCTACATTTCCCAAGGAATCTTGGATTAGCTTCCCAGAAGTTCCTCTGAAGGTTTTGCTATTGAAATTTCTTGCCAGGTAAAAGTTGTGTTTTTTTTTGTTTTTTTTTTAATACTATTTTATTTAGATGCCCCAGCCCCCCTTCAAGCTGTGCTATCAATTCTCTTTGCTTCACAAGTTGAACATGACTTTTTATTATTCTCACAGTAGTAATGTCAAAAACACATATCCCACCATAAATGGTAAGGCTATATACTGTTTGGCCTATTCCCCCCTTCCCCCCCAACATGTGCATATCTGGAGAAATGCACACAATTGCAAAGACGATGCCACCCTTACCGTATTCAAGGTGAAATAAGGAAGCTGGTGACAGTAGCTGTTATAATAAGTCTCATGAAAATCTATATCTTCTCCTTCTTACACAAGCTATTGAACATGGCTTTGGTGCATACCAGTCTGGGTCCAAATTCCTGGTTGCCCTACTTATAAGCTCTGTGACCTTGACGAGTCTTTTAAGCACTCTGCCTTAGTCAGGCAAGCTCAAACTATGCTCTGGTAACAAACAGTCTTAACATCTCAGTGGCCGGAAACAAAAAAGGTTTATTTCTTGCTCCAGCAAAGTCTGATACAGGTTTGGCAACTCTCCAGCACAGCTGTTCCCCTTGTGATGGCTCAGCATTAACGCTCCACATCTCCTCTGGTTTCCATGACCACCATGACGGAGGAAAGATTGGTGGAGAGTAACACACATCACTTCTGCTCATATTTTATTGGCCAGAATTTGTATGACCACATCTACTATCAATATGGCAGATCATAGCTATGTACACAAGCTCACAAAGAGAGTAGAACTGGGTATTGGTGAACAGTAGTAATACCATATTCTTTGGCCCATATTTTCCTCATCAGCAAAATGGGGGTAATATCTACCACAAAGTGTTGGAAGAAGTCAATGAGATCATGTAGAAAAAAACTCTTAGGAGTCAAACCGCAATGACTTAAATACTGATAGCTTTTAATATACACATTTTATTAAAACACTAGAAGCCCGATGCATGAAAATTCATGCAAGAGTAGGCCTTCCTTCCCCTAGTTGCCGGCACCAGGGACCTGGGCAGTTTCGCTTTGGCCCAGAATGACATCTGGTCTAATTAGCATATTACCCTCTTATTATTATAGATAGTAGCATAAATATAGCAGAGTTGGTGGTGTCCCGGTGATGCAGAATGCCTGAAATGTCTCTCATTGATAACTTGCCGTAGGTTGACAGGAAGTTATCAAGATAACAAGGAACTACTGAAGGAAAGGAGACACTTCCATTTTGAGAAGCCAAAAGAGAAGATGTGAGCATGGCTCTTGAAGTCTTCCCTGAGTGTATTCTGTGGAGGTCTAACAGGCACCACCCATGGGTGGGAGCTAGAGGAAGGAAAACTTTGCCTCAGTAAAGGAGGGGACTTTCTAATACTTAGAGAGGAATGACGACAGGGGCTATCTTTTTGAGGCGGTCACTGCATTGTTATTGAGATTTGCAAGCAAAGGCTGGAGAATGTTGGCACCTGCTTTCATCGTTGGGCTAATTATTATTTAAATGTCCTTCTAACTCCATATACCTTTGACTTTGGGAGGATTCTGAGATGCAGAAGGGAGTCAATGATACAGTCTGCGAACAGCGAAGAACGGACTCTGTGTATGTGTACCCTGGACGATGCGTGTTCTTTGCCCAACCATCTGTGCACACATGTTAGCAGGCACTATCAGCTGTGTTATCTTTAACTACAAAGCATGCGAGCTGGATAAAATGTGCACAAATACGTTTCTGTCCAAACCTTCACCAGTAAAATAAATGACAGTAGATTAAAATGCCTAAATATATATTTATATGTTTAAATAAGAGACTAGCTCAATGGCAGCTCAAGAACACTTTTATGACCCGCTGTGAAAGATGGGGTGATTTTAAAAAATTGTTTGGTCTTTGTGAAGAGAAAAAGGAAATTAAATATACAGAGCGCTAGTTAAACAACATCAAGGCTACAATTCAAGAAAACAAAAGGCAGGAAATTCAGAGTTGAGGTGAGATGTGTTATCCTTCATCCCAGCTGCTCTGTCCATTCACTGTGACAGCTGACAAGAAAACTGGAACCGCTTTAAAACATATTTACTCAAGGGAAAACATGGCAAAGATCTTTCATCCTATTTATGGGAGAAAAAGATTAAACACTGACTCATCGGAGTGTCTTAAAACATTTTACAAGTTCAGAAAATATTTGCTAATTCCTGTTTTCCTTACCATATGCAAATCAGCTGTGCGATTCAGAGGCAGATTTTTCTTGCAGTTGGTTAAGTGAATCTGTTAGATTTCTCTTTGATTTCTAAGGGATCATGTCGCCATTACTAGGAAGTGTTTGTAGCCAGTCCGGTTGGAAGTAGACACGTAGACAGAGCAAAAAGTGCAAGAGAAAACTAAGACTCCAGGGAGCATAAAACAATAAAGCCAACTTTTCTTTTCAGCACTAGTCAAAGGGCAGGGAGTGTCCACTATGTGGGCTCATTTACCTGGTGTCCAGGGGATAATGGTGTTTCCATTGTAGGACTGACATTGGCCACTCCTGCAGTTCAAGGGGTTTCCACTGAAGGACTGACATCAGCCACTCATGCAGCTCAGGGTGTTTCCACTGAAGGACTGACATCAGCCACTCATGCAGCTCAGGGTGTTTCCATTGTAGGACTGACATCAGCCACTCATGCTCAGGGTCTTGCTATGGCCCCAACGGTCATCTTGCTTAACACAGGGATAGGAGAGGGTGTTTTTAGAAACTGTAGTCAGAGATGACATGGAAGTAACAATGCAAGACTAGGTCCATAGCAAAGACCAGAAGGGGCCCTGTCAGCCTAGAAGGACACATGCACTGAGTTGTCCAGTCACAGGAAGGGATTTGCCTTGGTCTGTCCTGAGCCGTCAGGTGGTTCCTCCTGCCTCCTCAGCATGGCGTAAAGGCCACTCACAATCCCTCTCCATTAGCCCTGGAGGCCTCTGTCCCCTCAATCTGTCAACCCTACGCAGTCCTCACACTCAAGCACTCGCACTTCTGACTTTGCTTGTGTTTCCAGTTCTGCCAGGGATGTCCTTTTACCCTTCTCCACCCAACTCCAACATTCGTCCTCAGGGCTCAGCTCAGAGGTTGCAAAACCTTCTCTTCCTGCTCTGCGCCCAGTAGGCAGCACTGTGTTACTGTCACTTAATTCCAGTGTCCTCACATGGTAACGCTTAAGCTCCTGGAGGACTAGAAATTTGTCTTTTCTGTGATGTATTTCTTTTTACCATATTGTATTCATTTTCATATCTTCAGTGGTCAGTGTAGAACCTGATGCACTTCAGATGAATAAATGAATGATTTAAAAAAAACGAATGGACAGAGCAGTTGTATAAAAACAAAACAAAACAGGTTTATTATCTTTTAGTAGCACTTAGTTACACGTAAAACATTGACATTATGTTAAATGGCTTTTGTTAGTTTATAATTTAGATTTTGTATTGATTAACTGGAGAGAGAGAGAGAGAGAGAGAGAGAGAGAGAGAGAGAGAAAGAAGAGAGAGTTTTATTGTTGCATTTATTTAGATTGATTCTTGTATGTGCCCTGACTGGAGATCAAACCCACAATCTTGTCATATAGGATGACGCTCTAACCAACTGAGCTACCTGGCCACGACCTAAATGGATTTTAATTTAAATTATGAAGTCAAATTCTTTAAGACAACACTTTTTGGACTTTATTTACTTTTTGCAAGTATCAACAGGTCCATTGAAATAATGGTGCTTGCTTTTAAAAGGAGAAACCTCTGCGAGGACTTGGGATAACTTAGTAACATGCCGTGCCATGGGGTGTATGCCCAGATGCCCACTCCCGGGAGTGGCTACAGAATGCTGACCGTTGGAGGCGGCCTCTGCTACAGAGCCCCACCCTTCCTGGGGAAACCCTCAGCCAGTGACCGAGTAAGGGGGAATCTAACGGCATGGCCATTTCTGTCCAATGTGGGCCAGAGTGGGGCCGTACTGCCCCAGAACTCCCACCTGATTGGCCAGGACCTTGTTGGGTCTACAGTGTGGTGTGACTGGTCCCTCAGCCCCACGTTGCTTTCTCTCCCTTCCATTCATACTGTCACAGAGTTTTCATCCCATCTCGACAGCTGCTTCCAGAGGACACACAACCTGCAGCCCGCAGGAGGACCGCAAGTGTCTTCTCCTAGTTGGCCAGGGGAGGGTTAATTCAGGGAACCTCCATTTAGCCTAAATGGTATAACCATTTGCTTCTATGGTGTCATACCCTCACAAGCTTATATTACAAAGAGTCAGGTTGTAATAATAATAAAAAATACCAATATTGGCCATGATTGGCTTTGCTCAGTGGTTAGAACATCAATTCATGGTCAAGGACATGTAATTCCGTTGCAGGTTCAATTTCTGGTTCTGGTTGGGAGTCAAGAAGGTAGCAACCAATTGATGTGTTTCTGTCTCTCACCCCCCTTCTCCTACCCCTCTTCCTTCCCTTCCTCTCTTTCTAAAAATCAATGGAGAAATATCCTCGGGTGAGAAATATATATATAGGATCATTGCACATCACAGACAGAAGCAAGTGTGAAAACAGCATTCCATGCAGATTGTGAGATAAGTCCATCATTTAGAGCATAAGCTGGGGATCAGTCAGACCTGCTGCCAGTGAAATGACTGGATATGTTACTTAAACTCTCTGTGGTTACTTAAACTCTCTGTGGTTCCCTTGTGTGTATAAAGGGGAAGCAATAGTATTCACCTCAAATGGATATTTTGAAGTTTGAATGGGACATCGAATTTAAAAGTCTTATTGAAGTACCCAGCCCAGTGTAAGAGCTCAATGAAGGGTCACTAAGATTCTGCTGCCACTGCCCCCTGTTGTGCCCCTGCAGTAACCGGGTCCTTGATTGCTGTAGTCACCTGTGGAATATGTGACTACTTGCTCATAGTCACATATGTAAAATGGTCCCATCATCCCCAAAAGTTAAAAGTTGACTTTGTTATCAAAGTGAGGAAGGAATAGAAGAACCAACATTAGCGTCTTAACCTTTTCTCTTTCATTCATCCATTTTATTGGTTTCATGCTTTATTCTTTCTTTCCTTCAGCCTACTTCAAGTTTAATTTGCTCTTATTTGTCTTGCTTCCTAAGGTGGAAGTCTAGGGAAGTGACTTAAGAACTCTTTACTTATAATTATTGAACGCTATACATTTCCATCTAAGCATGGTCTTAGCAGCATCACACATCATTTGAGATGGTGTGTTTTCATTTTCATTTCCGTTCAAAATATTTTGATTTTCCCTTGTGATTTCTTTTCTGACCCCTGGTGTATTTTTAACTGTGTGCTTAAATTTTCCAATATTTGGGGATTTCCCAGATAACTTTCTGTTCTTATTTTTTGCATTGATTCTGCTGTAGTGAGAAAATATGCTTTGTATGATTTCAATCCTCTTGAATTTTTTGAGATTTATGTTTGGGCCCAGAAGATGATGTAGGTCAGTGGTCTCCAACCTTTCAGACCTCATGAGCCACCAGTGGTCCATGGACCACCAATTGGCGATCGCTGATGTAGGTGATGTTCAATTTGTACTTGAAAATATCTTTATTCTGCTATAGTTGGGTGATGTGTTATATAAACATCAATTAAGGTGGTCTGTCCACCTGTTTTATCAATTACTGACAAGGGAATATTAACGTCTCAACTATAATCGTGGGTATCTATTTCTACTTTCAGTTTTATCAGGTTTTGTTTCATGTTTTTTATATCTCTGTTATGAGGTATGCACAGATGTATGACTTTTTTCTGGATGAGCATTTTTTATTTTATTTATTATTATTTTTAAAAATATTTTATTGATTTTTTACAGAGAGGAAGAGAGAGATAGAGAGTTAGAAACATCGAAGAGAGAATCATCGATCAGCTGCCTCTTGCACATCCCCTACTGGGGATGTGCCCGCAATCAAGGTACATGCCCTTGCCTGGAATGGAACCCAAGACCTTTCAGTCCGCAGGCCGATGCTCTATCCACTGAGCCAAACTGGTTTTGGCTGGATGAGCATTTTTTAATAAAAATTATATGTGTTCAACATGACGATTTGATATACATATATAGCAAAATGATTACTACAGTCGGTATGTCTTCTTGATAAATTGATCCCTTTATCATTTTGAACTATCCATATTTATACCTGGTATTATTTCTTTTTCTGAATCAAATTATTAAATAGATTCCAGTTTGTTTGTTTTTTGTTTGATGTTTGCATAGTATACTTTTTCCTATTATTTTACATTTAATCTATCAGTCTTTAGATGTAAGGTGAGTAATTTGTAGATCATAGATAGTTAGATTTTGTTTTTTTTTTTTTTAGTCGAATGCAAGGATTTCTACATTTTAATTGAAGTGCTTAGACCATAACATTTAACTTAATTAGTGATATAGTTATGTTTACATCTACCATCTTGCTATTTGTTTTCTGTGTGTTTTTTTCTATCAGCCCTTTTATAAAGATGTCAGTTCTCTGTAGGTTGATTTATTACATATAAGGTAATCCCAATAAAATATGATCAGGTTATTTTCTAGACTTAGCCATCTGGTTAAAATTATAAAATTCATTTGGCAGAACAAATAAGCATGAATCGACAAGAGAACCTTGATAAAGAAGAGTATTGAATTGGGCTTGCCAGGCTGGACGCGAAAGCATATAAAGCCTTTATATTTAAAATAGATTGATGTCAGTGCATGAGGAGAGAGACAGATAGAACAAAAGGAAAAATTAAAGAATAGTTCCAACTGCATGTGGAGGTGTAGTGTATAATAAAGGCAACATCTCAAATCATCAGGAAGGAAGATCAGATTTTTTAATAAGTGGTATTAGGATAATTGAAGAGTCACACGGAAAGTATTAAAATCAGATGCATCCCTCACACTGTACACTAGGAAAAATTCCAAATGGGTCATACAAATATAAGTACAAAAATAATGGTTGAGCTCCTCTATTATGTGAGAGTAGTGAAAACTATAACTAAATATGACTAAGGGAAAAGATTAATGAATGTGACTGCATATTTTTAAATTCTATGTGGAAAAAAACACAGCATACATAAAGCAAAAGAGAAGAGATAAACTAGGAGAAATATTTGCAACCTACAACAGACTGATGACTAATATTTATTATATATATACTAAAATTATAAAATAGAAAAGAAAAAAGCCAACAACTCTGTAGAAAAATGGGCTAGAGATATAGACTATTGAACAAAAAAAAGTGGAAATAGCTCTTATGGAAAATGCTGAACCCCACTTATGATAAGGGAAATGAATATTAAACCATATTGAGATATCATGCCTCATCTATCAGACTGGCAAGAATTCAAGTTTGACAACAGAGTCCGTTGGCAGGTCTCTGGGGAATTGGGCATGCTCAAAAATTATTGGTGGAGATATAAAAGGCTGAACCCTATAGAGGAGAATTGGCAAGGTCTAGTAAAATTATTTATGCATTTACCCCTTATCCTGGCAATCTACTTCTAGAACATTTTCCTACCTGTGAAACTATGAAAAGATACATGCACAGAGCAATTCACTGTGGGTAGAACCATTAGTAAAAGCAAAGACGGAAACAACTCAGACAGCTATTGCGAGGGGCCTGGTTGAATAAAGTATGCTATGTCCATGAATGGAACACTCTGCAGCTGAATAAGGGAGCAGAGTCCCTCTCCATACATGGCTACACTACAGAGGCATGAGCTCCAAGAGATACTGTGAAGTCACCAAAGACATGGTGAAGAAAAGTGTGTATAGCATTCCACCTTTTATCTAGGAATGGAGGATTCACAAACACACACATACACACACACACACGTGTGTGTACATGTACATATTCACATATGTTTATATTTAAAATTTGGAAAACGTCCATAAAATTTTTCAGTTTTATTTATTGGAAGGGAGGAAATAGGGAAGAGGGAAAGAAGCTAGATAAAAAAAAAATTTGTTTGTACATTTTTCCTTGTAACCTTGTGACTGTTACATAATTGTATACCAAAATGAAAGATTTAAAAACAGCTTCTAAAAGCAAAATGAAACCAACGAATCTCATGTTGGATCCCATGGGTCATTCAAAGAACTTGCTGGAAGTGTTGGAGATCTAGTTGGTCGGATTGTTCCAAATGACTTAGAAGCACAGTGATCTGACTGTGCATCCTTAGCAGTATATGCCCCAAAGCAAACAAGCAAACAAAAAACTAAAAAAAGATCTTAAGCTATTTTTAGTCATCTATTATGGTATATTATTGTTTTTTAAAGATATATATATATATATATGGGATAAAGCAGATTTATAATAATAATGTTTCACTGGGGAACAGGACTTGGGATGTGAGAGGAAAGAAATACCAAGGTAAGAACAATAAGTACAAACCTAGTAGCCCTGAGTTGGAATGGGAGGTTTCTCTAGAAAGTCATGTTTTTTTCTGGCTCATCAAAAACACCTACCGGTAGATGTCATGAGCGACTCAGTAGCCTTGAGCATCTCTAGGAGACACAATATTATAAATACAATTTCCTACTGTAAGGAACCAGGGCTTCTTGGAGAAATGGCTGACTCCAGGTCTGGGGCAGGAAATATACATCATGATCCTAAGATGTCTTGTCATAGCAAAATCAGAATTCTGTCCGACACTGTTCTGCTATCTGTCCTGGAGCGAGTCCAGGATGCCGCAGAGAGTTTTCGGTTCATACTTCTGAATGAACGTGTACAGGCTTCAGCACTCTGCCAGGTAGGAAAGGAAGCGGGGTGACGGCAGCGGGGCTTTGAAACACTGACTCATCTCCCTGGCAAGCCCGCACTGGCCCGGGGGTGGGGAGTGAGACAGAGGCGCTTTGCACAACAGTGAGATCTGAGCACAAGAAGTGTAGAGCCAAATAAAACTGGAAACAAACGAAGAGCAAAATAGGACTCTGAACGTCCTGGTGGAGGAACTGCGATGGCAGCAGTTTTCTCAGAGTGCTGCGGGCACAGGTGACATCCTGCCCATGTCACTGGGCTCCCACCGCAACCTGATTGGTTCTGGACCAGAAACGCTCCTGTAACTGCAAGCTGAGACAGGGGACTCAGGGTGGGGTGTAGTAGTCCTGACTATCAACACTATCAAACGCGCCTGTCTTGCAGCATTTTAGAATCTCAGCGATTGGGCACCATTTCTCTGAATTTGTGTGTGTGTGTTTTTTTTTACACTGTGACCTGGGCTGGTCTTCAGTAAATTACAAGTTAGAAAACTCGGGGTACCCCCAGCCTTTATCTAATTCTCTCTTCTTCCCCTCTTTCCACCTCTGCAGCATTCCTTCCTCACTCATGGTGCTACCAGTCTCACGAAATAATCGCATAAATTTATTTATACGAGACAAACACAGGATTAGTTATGATTTCAATAGGATCAAAGCTCAGGATGAAGCAAAGGGAGTCTACCAGTGGAAGTTCAGACATCATCGCGTGGAGGTGGAGGCGTGAGAAATAGTGGAGGTCATGCTCACTCCAATGGGTTGATACTCACTCAGGTTTTTCCATTTCTTATTCCCCTTTGTTAGCAGGCAGCTCATGTGAAGCTCCAACTTTTTAAAAAGTCAACTATATATTGATTTCAGAGAGGAAGAGAGAAGGAGAGAGAGATAGAAACACCAATGATGAGAGAGAATCATTGATCGGTTGCCTCCTGCACACCCCCTACTGGTGATCAAGCCCACAAGCCAGGCCTTGTGACCAGGTTCATAGGTCTGTGCTTAATCCCTGAGTCACACTGGCCAGGTTAAAATGTCAACTTTTAAACTTTCACTGTTTTAAAGAGAGGAGCTATAAACAGAGGGTATGATTTCCGAAATTACTTTTCCCCAAATACCTCTATTTATAGAGTTTGATCACATGGGTCAATTGGCTAGAACTGTTGACGTTGTCAAATTTCTTTTTCTTTGTAATCCTCACCTGGGGATATGTTTATTGATTTGAGAGTGGGAGAGGGGGAAGTAGAGGGGTAGGAAGAGAGAGAGAGAAACATCTGTGTGAGAGAGAAACATCACTTGATTGCCTCCTATACATGTCCTGACTGGGGATTGAACCTGCAACCTAGGTATGTGGCCTGGCCAGGAATTGAAAACACAGCCTTTTAGTGTTCAGGGTAATGCTCCAACCAAGTGAGCCGCCTGGCCAAGGCAAGGTTGTCAAATATCAAAGCAGAGTTTCTTTTGCTGACTCAATGACTTCATAAAATCATTGACTATTCAATGTTGCAAATTTAGGGTCATTCTAATTATCTATGTGGATAATTAGAAAACTAGATAATAACAAGCATTAAGTACATTAAAAACTAGATAATAACAAGCAATACAAACATTCTAATTATCTGTGTGGATAATAACAAGCTAGAAAAGTTGTCAAAATGTGATTGGTTATCATTGACTGCCAGGATAATCCTCAGATCATGAGAGGAGTGGTCCATTCTATGGGAATTGGAAATCAGTAAAGACTACTTGATATGAAATCATGATCCTAAAAAAAGGGCCCGTATTCCATGAAGTCTCTCCTGGTTTCTAATCCTCATAGAACTGACTACTGCTCTCATTTGGATCCTTGACATGTCCCAAACACCATCTCTTCTACTGAACAGTGAGTCCTTCAGAAAGATGGGACCATTCTTGCTTGTAATCCCAGTGCTTATAAAGTGTCTGGGACAAATGGGATGCAATAAGATATTTGTGAATCAATTAATTAATAAAGTCAGCCTTATTTCAATTGGGGTGGTGGTAAACATATCCTTTGTGGACTGAATATAAACCACAGAAATGCGGAATGAGATAATGGTGAAAACTTCACTGATTCCCCCATTTAAGGTGCAGAATTACAGACACATACAAAGGCAGGTTAAGGGAATGGGCGAAGGATGCTCTGTCGATATCAGCTTCCCAGATTATCACTCAGATAAGTCCCCAGAACAAGTATGTTTTGGCATGCACGGTCTGTCCAAGAGTTGGTCAGAGCTCTGAGAACCTGTGGGAAAGATTTCCGATGTGCTTATTTCAGTGAGTATTTCCTAAGGGAGAAAACTCAGATTTAAAGTTAAACTGTTCTGTTATGATTATGCAAAAACCTGGGGCAATACTTACATTATTCAAAAGAACTGAACTCATCAGCAGAGAGATAGCTCCGGTGAAGAATGGATATTAAAACACCTCCTCTTGCCAAACACAACACGCAGCATGAACCCAGATCCAATCTGCTGAGGCGCTGAAAACAAACACGGGAGGACAGACAGACAGACAGACAGACACAAGGGGTGCAGCAAAGATAACATTGGACAGCTCAGGTATTCTGCATCCCAGCCAAGTGGTGGAGAGTTACAGGATGTTTTTGCCTCTAGTTGGCTGCCTCTCCTCTCAGAACAGGGGACCTAGACCTCAGTGACGTGGCTAAGCACATATCCCCGAACACTGTTCCTGCCTCGACGTGCAACCTGTGACCTCCGAGAATCCAGCTCCTCCAGAGCTGTCTCCGAGTTGCTCCAGCTCCACCCATGGGGTGCTCCTCTCCACCAGCCTGACCCAGATCACTCTGTAGTTGGCTTGTGTGTGGTGAGGCCAGGAGAGGCTGTGCTGGCCATTTCTCTCGTCTTGGGGTGGAGGGTTAGAAGTTGTAGGGAGAGAGAAAAAGAACTCCACATGGAGAGGATTTCCTGTAGTTTTGAGGTGTAATGAGAGCCGCTATTGACTGGGGTCTACTCTGGCTGGACACTTTCTACCCCTCTTTAAGTTAACCCTTCAGATGAGCTTGCAAGACAAGTATGATTAGCTCTGTTCTGCAGATGAACAAATAGGTTCAGAGAGGTTAAACAGCCCACCAGCTCACTCGCCTGGTAAGAGGCTGCTCTCTGATGATGGATGCCAAGTGTCCTGCCGCACCGTGGTCACCTCTCTCTGAGGGATGCCCCTGAGACTCCCTTCAGACCTGGCTCTGCCATTCCCCCAGGTCAGGAGAGATGGGGCCGGGCTCAGCCCCAGGGCCCAGAGCTCTAGAGAGTGACTTCAGTCCCATCTTCGTTCTCCTGCGTGTGGGATGCGATTTGGCTTAAAGCGGTTGTGACTAGAGGATCAGGATGCTCTCATCAAAGCAGCAGTCTTCAGAGCCTGGGGCTTTTCATAGGGGCTGCCCCCCCATTCATTCAGAGCCTCCTTCTGAACCAATTGTGTGGCGTTTAAACCTTTATTTTCCTATTCTCAATTGTGATCATATGTATTTTATTCACAATAATATGCCCTTCACTGTGCTAGGGCGGCAGTGTCTCCTGATGGGCCTACTTGGCTATGAGATATTTTCTGAGTTGTGATGACTTAGTGCCTAAAGAGGAAGCTACATCTTAAAGCTTGTCTGTTGAAAGCAACAGCAGGATGATACAAACCTTAATGTTTATCCTGGTGTAACATCATTTAAACAACACGGGCCAGGAGCAAAATGGTGACAGGTAATAAAGGGCTTCCCAGTTCTTATTTCTGCCTCTTATTAGAACTTTTCTGTCTTCATTATTATCCATGTAATGTTAGCTGATATTTGGTACTACCAGTGGGGTCTTATTTCAATTTTTAATGTATTTCCACTAGGAACCCATTTTTACTATTCATTGTAACTGGATGGCTAAAGTTTCTTGTGCAAGAAAATTAGCATTTTTTCCCATAGTTTTTCTTTTCTTTTCTTTTCTTTTCTTCTTTTTTTAAGGCAAGCTCTTTTTGTTATTGTTGTTTTTTAAAAGAGAATATAAGTAGAAATTCAATTTGTGCTCTTGATTTGTGGTGACTTTTTCAGATTCATTTTTAAAGTACCCTTCATCCAAAGGTCTTTAGAACATGTCGATATTATAAAATATAGTTAAATCAGTTACAGTTATATTTATAGTATTTTGTGTCTGGTTATGCCGAATTACATGTTTAAATATAGTTAGAGCATACAAACAACAGTTAAGTGAATTACAGAAGCTAGAAGATGGAATCCTCATAAAAGAGAAAGAAGCCAGAGAAATGGAGCGTCTGGGAACCTCTAGACTCTGGAGCCTGCCCTGCGGGTCAATGAGCAGGAGGCCAAGGAGCTGATGAGAAATTTCCAGCAATTTCCTTCTTTTTCTTCCTTCCTGAAGAAGCCAGTGAAGGCAGGCGAGAGAAGGGCATTCAGAGCCCTGGGGTAGCTATGTGAAAAATATAAGGACAGCCTGGCATCATGGGCTGAGTGGCACTCCATCAGTATTTGTTGATTTCACTGAGGGAGATGAGACACTCCCACCCCCCCACCACCCCCCCCCCCCCCCCCGCCCCAGTGCTCAAGTTCAGAATAAAAAAAGCTTCTTGCCTTGAAGCAAGCCTTTGAATTGCCCTTGGAGGCAACAACGGAAATGCAGCCAATGGAGGGCACGCTGATGGGATGGGGACAGTTGGTAATTAGACGGCTCTGAATAGTTCTTGTTACACAGGGCTCTGGTTTTGACGCACATCAATGCATCACCCTTCGCCTTTAAACGTTCTCCACTTCCTCTGCAGACTCAGTCCCAGCCTGACCTTTCACAGCCTCCCGGCCTGAGATCCCCTTTTCCTTGGGGCGGCTGTGTGCAGTTGTGTGACCGTTCTCTGCAATAATAACGCATTGATGTTGGCTCCTGCGGTCATGCCTCTTTCACTCTGACACTGGCTATTCTAGCCAAAGGGTCATTTGAAACAACTCTGTTTTGCCAGGAGTCCTGTTGGGGAGGACCTTCTTCCTGGTTTGGAACCAATGGTCTTGAGAAGACTACAGATGCCACATTTAATCCAGGGCCTCGGGAGGTGGTGAAGGCTCAGTGCTGGAGCCACAGATGGCCCATGTGAGAGCATCCTCTCCCCAGTGCATCCCTGCACGCACCACGCACACCAGTGCACACACCCTCACATGTGCACTCAGACAGTGACCCACGTTGTTCGCACTTGCCTTCCTCCCTGTAACTGCATCCATTCAGGAAATGTCCACTCATCTTTCTAGATTCTAGTGCAAGAACGGCCTGCTCTGCAAATCTTCCCCGGCCTTCTCCATCCCCCGGGGCTGGTGTGCATTTCTTCCCAGGTCCTTGTTCAGTGACTTTGGTATCTCAAAGTCAACCATGCCGGAAGTCTTTATACCAAGAACATCAGCAAATGGTACAAAGAAGCACCTTTTAAAAAATACCTGAAGAGCTAGGTTTTATACATTTCCCAGATACAATGCGGTTGGTTATTCACAAAGAAAGAGAAAATGCTCCATGGTAGTAGAACAAGGATTCTAACATGAAGTGAAACTGACTGCTAGGACCAGTGTCTGATCCTTGCAGGTTGCAAATATCTCACATGAGGACACACACACACACACTCAGGTCTTTCCCACTACTTTCAGCCTGCTGTTTCTATATGTAACTGTGGAGTTTTTAAGTAAGAAGGCAGCAGCTCCTGTGTCGGCAGCATCGGAGACAAACGCGATCCCTAGGACACGCTGACATTGAGGAAAGCTAACACGTTGGGTGCGGGGAGTAGCCAGGAGGTGATATGAGGGAGGCAGTCATACACCCTACCATATGAGGACAGAAAAACCCAAATATCTGATCTTTTGACCTCCGTGGCCAACAGCCCCCAAGCCACACAAATCTGAGATAGTCTTCAGAGACGGAATGTCCCTAATCTGTGTGTTGCCGTTAGCTGTGCCTCCTTCCTAAGGGGAAGGTTGGGACCGGGAATGGGTGTTTGCGCTGGCGGAGCAGGCCAGGCCGCCACCAGAGAGGTGCCAGGAAAGCTTTCTGGGAGCTCAGCCATCATTGAGTGATAGGACCCATGTCAAATGTCAACAAGTGAAGCTCCGGAGAATTACCCGGATACGTTTCTATCCCACATGAAAAAACACGTGTAATCCCCAAGCCGGGAGTCGATAACAGATCCCAGGAATTTCGCCTTGAGCACTGAGATCCTCTGACTCAGGGGCTTAAAGCGAAGCTAATGCAATTTGAAAGGCGATGAAAGTTAGGACTTTTATGAAATGCACTTGATTTAAGACACATAGAAATATTGCCAGGTGAACTCTGCTAAGATTTCTCCTAAGCCTCCAGGTACAAACCATGAAGCAGGGACCCAAAAGGAGTAGAATTGCAACTGGAGTTGAAGATGGTCAGCAATAGTGCATGATCAACCCTCACGAGCTCAACATTAGGGTGGGGCGGCGATAGCCACTGAGGTTGGCATTCCTAATAAAAACGAGACTCTGAGTAATCTGTGGTCCTAGTGGTGTTTGCTTTGAAAGCTCAGAGGGCTGTTTATATATTTTCTTTTGTGCTGTGTTCCTACAGCCGGTTAGTCATGAAACGGTGTCTCCCCACTGTCCTGTTTTGTTGTTTGCCTTCAGTCTGATCGCGGGAGCTCGGCTCTGGGGAGGAGGCCAGGGGGTGATGCTTCCCAGAAGCAGCTCCAAAATGCTTTTCTTTCCCCTCGGTTTGTGGCTGTCATTAGCAGGGTCACAGGCAGGGCGATGTTTCTGAGAAATGCATTCTTTTCTAGCCAAGCTGATGCTACCTATGAACGACCCGACCCCTCTTGGCCTTGCAGGAAAGGCCCAAGACACGGAGTGCTCCTGAGCGGGGCTCTCAGGAGAGGGTAAGGCCCAGCGGTGGCTCTTGAGAAAGCAGAACGAGATAATTTCAGTGAGGCCTTTGGGTGCCCCCGAGGCTCCCCTCTTCGTTCCTCCCCATGAGCCAGGCCTTCTGGAAACTGCTCACAGGGTAGACAGCCGCCTCTCTCCGCTTGGAACCGGACGATCCCAGAGCTACAGGCTCCCAGTGTGTCTGTGGCATTTCTCTCTGCTAGCTTTCGAATACATTCTTTCTGCGCTCCGCCTGCAGCCACAAAGGGGTATTATTAAAAACACAAAAGACAAGTAGATAAGAAACTTAATGTGCCAATTAAAATACCAAGCAGAAACCAGAAGAAATCATTCTCAGACTCCGAGGTCCCTGGACATGCACAGCCCCGGCGGAATGCCAGAGAGCACTGGCCGAGCCGGAAGGAACATCTTGTAGTCACCCCGGGGCACGGCGCTCATGGGGCACTGGGACTGACCTCCGGGCTTGAGAGCGGTTTTGCGCTGAGTTTCTGGCATTCTCACCCCCCTACCTCTCCCCCGAAGTATTGGGACCTGGACAATTGCTGGTGAATATTTATCATAATAGTAGCTACCCCTTATTTGACACAGCAGCAGAATATGATAAACCTTAGTAGTCATGTTTATCCTGGCACAGCAAACCGATAGGTGCTTTATTTTATTTTGTTTTATTATCTTCAGAGCTCTATAAGACAATAAAAGGTTAAAACATTGAGACGAATGTATTTCCTTGCTTTATGCCAGGTGCTATGCTAAGGGCTTTACACAAACGGCCTCACGTATCCCTATTCATTTAACACTTACCCAATGCCAAGTCCTGCTCTCAGTGTTTTGTACATATTAACTCACTTAATCCTCCCACCGGCCCCAGGAGGTAGGTGCCATCATTCCGTCCACTTTTCAGATGGGAAAACTGAGGCAGAGAAGTTAAGAGCTTTCCCACAGTAAGAGCCAGAGCCAAGAATTGAACCCAAGCAGTCTGGCTTTGCAATCCGTGTGCCTAAACCATGTGGCTAAGCTGCCTTTCCTCATGGTTGTCCTGTCAGGTGGGTTGGCGTTGTTTTACCTAGTTCCAGACAAGAGCACGTGCCCAAGAACTTGCCCTAGGAAAGCAGACCTTTGAAGCTAGGTCTCTGGGATCCAGGGCCCTGCTTCCATGGCTTTCAAAGGCAGGTGCACCCATACTGCCTCTCCCCTTTAGACCCTATGAGGTCCAGCTATTTCAGCCCTGTCAATTGGACTCTAAAGGTTTTTGGGGTTTTTTTTGAGGTGGGGGAGGCACCAAAACCTTTACTTACTGTGTGGGCAGCAGAATGAAGGTTGTACAGAGTCTGTAGGTGTTCTTGGCTAATTGGGAACATTAATGAGATGTCACTTAGGAGGGGACAGGTATGCACATGGGCAGGTGGCTGCTGAGGTACTTCTAATCCATTACATCATTGTAGACAATTTTTGCAAAGTAGTGCTTATATAAATGTAATAAAGTTGTTTATTCCTGTCATTTGGTTTTATTTTATTATTATATTTTATGCATTCTAGCCAGTATGAAGATAGCATTTTAGCATATATATAAATTTGTTTAGCAGCCATGGAAACTCAATAGAGCAAAGGTGGGGGGAGAGGGGGGAGAGCACATGCTTTGGAGTCCAGCATAATTTGACTACAGCCTATTGGACCAATACGACAGTGGACAATAACAGTGGACAATTTAACCCCCTTGAGCCTCCCTCTTCTCTACCGTGAGCAGTGATGATAGCAATGACCTTGCAGGATTGTTACCGTTATTAACTGAACAGCACTTATTAAGTAACTCATGAAAGGCCTAATGAATATTGGGTGCTAAGCTAATATTTCATTTCTCTTTGGTCCTCCTTCATGCTTTCTTTAATCCCTTCTTTCTTTGCCATGTATTGGGCAAGGGGGTATTTGAAATAATAACGAGAGAAGGCAGGATGCACCAGAATTTCCAATCTTGAGAAGCTCTCCCTGAATCTCGAGGTGGGGCCAGAAGGGAGAGGCAGGAGAAAGGAAGAGAAGTCACCCCTAAAGGAAGAGAAGTCACCCCTAAAGACCCACGTCTTGACAACAGTTTTGTTTTGCTGATTTTGTCACAGGGAGTGGATGTAGAGATATGAAGGTGTTTAGTTACTCTCCCCTCCCCCCTGCCCTGCCCTCCCCCGCCCCCCCCCCCCGCCCGAATGGCTATTCCCAGAGGGATGGGTGCAAGACAGCCTTCATTTGTTGTGATCTTCCCCAGGGTGTAATGGACAGTGCTCGCTGGCCCAGGGAGCACTCCTTGGGGGGGGGGGGGGGGAGTGGCAGGGTTGGGAAGGGGATGGCTGGTGTGGAGAGAAATGGATGCTGAGGAACACCCGGGGCAGCGGAACCCAAAGGGGACAATTCTAGGGCCACTTGTAGCCAATCACAAATGGAAGGCATGTGTAAAAAACAAACAAACAAACAAACAAAAAAAAAACGGAAGAAAACTGGAGGAGAGGATGAGCGTTTGAACTCTGGGTGGGGATCTTTCATGAGGGCGGGCGGTTGCAGAAAAGAAGGGCATTTGTCAGGCCCACGAACCAAGGTTCGTCAGCAAGGAGGAAGGGAAGGGAATTAGAGGAGGGGAAGAGGAGGGGTTATGATGGCAGCTGACATTCAAGGGTGCTTACACCTGTCAGGCACGCTTTCGGGGTACAGTGCCTTTATCTACCTCTACTTATTCAACTCTTACAACAGGCCTGTGAGGCTGAAGGCAGGCCAGGTAGTCTCAGGCGCCAAGAAAGAGCGATGGTCTCGGTCTGACAAATATAGAAGCAACCTGATGTCAGTTATAAAGGAAAAGTGTGGGAGCTGGGTTCAAGATCCAGCCCAGTGACTTCTGCCCGGATTGCCCAGTAGGGTACCTTCAGACAAACAGTTTAAACTTCCTGACTCTCAGGGATCACCGCGAAATTCACCTTCGTTGGAAGTTTGCTTACAGTCCAGGAAATGACCAAGGACTGCCTGCTAGTCCCCCGCCTGTCATCCAGTTGACCTTGAACCCAGATATCAATATGTCTGAAGTTAAAAGAGCAGAAGAAATGATCCCTAAGATTCCTTCTAGTGAAAAAAATCCAGCTAATGCCTTTTTATCTGTCTCCCCCCTGCACTGAGCCTTCTATTCAGGGGTTTCGGAACTGGGAACAAATAAATGTAACTTTATGCTATAATTCGTAGCACAGAAAATCTGCTTTTGATTATAAAATTTGGATTCAGAATGAGAAGCCATGGCAGTCTGCAGTGGCGGAAACAGAAGGGGGTGGAGTATAAATAAAACTGAAGCCTGCTACTTCTCCGTGTGAAGTCAATGGACAGCACCCCACACTGAAAAACAGAGATGTGGCAATCCAAGAATGTTATCGAGCGATAAGGAGGTAAATACCACAAGATTCGACTGGCGACTTAAAAGTGGTGGAGTCTGGGGAAAAGGGTTCTGTTATCCTTTGTAATAAGATTATTAAAAATATCAACTGTTTGCCGAAACCAGTTTGACTCAGTGGATAGAACATCTGTCTGCAGAATGAGGGAGGGGCGGGTTCCCAGGTTTGATTCAGGTCAAGGGCATGTACCTTGGTTGTGGGCACATCCCCAGTAGGGGGTGTGCAGAAGGCAACTGGTTGATGATTCTCTCTCATCCGGTGTTTCTGGCTGTCTATCCCTCTCCCTTCCTCTCTCTGAAAAATCAATAAGATGTATTTTTAAAAAAGTATCAACTGTTTGAACTACATGCCTTTAAAACTTTGATAAAAAATAAAAACTGAAATACTCTTACAAAAACCAAAAATGTAAAAACCTCTTGGGTGAGAGAATTGAAACTTTGGTGGGAACATGAACAGAAATTAGATGAGGTTGCTGGTAGGTGATATAGGGTAAGAACATGTGACATTGTAAGCTATAATGAGAATTTTAATCTTTATTCTGAGATTTGCTATAAAACAAAAACAAAAACAAAACATACACACCAAAAAAAAACCCACCAGAAATAATTTAAGCAGAGATGTGACATGATTTGATTTGCATTTGAAAAGTAACCATTTATCTCCCCCATATAACTAGGAGCTCCAAGAGAAGAGGGATTCAGACAATTACTATAACCCTAGAGGCAGGGACTCTCAATAAATAATGAATGAATGAATGGAAGTCCATTTCCTTCCCCATATCTCAGTTTCCTCATCTATAATATGGGGAGAATAAACCTGCTTCTAACCTTGTTAGCCCTTTAAAAAAAACTACCCCCAGGAATATTGGGGAAACAAAGAATATACTAAATATAAAATACCTTGAGCATTTTACAAAGCACCACTCTTTATTTATTTTTAAAATATATTTTATTGATTTTTTTTACAGATTTTTTCTCCTTAGGGAGAGGGATAGAGAGCTAGAAACGTCGATGAGAGAGAAACATCGACCAGCTGCCTCCTGCACACCCCCCACCAGAGATGTGCCAGCAACCAATGTACATGCCCTTGACCAGAATCGAACCCAGGACCTTTCAGTCCGCAGGCTGATTCTCTATCCACTGAGCCAAATCGGTTTCGGCAAAGCACCACTCTTTAAAGGAGGGGCAGCGAAGATGTTCTGGTAAATTAAGAAGTAGCATATCTGCAAATTAAATAAAACACAAATGTCTGCTCTAGTTTATGAAAGCAGAAGAATTATGCAGAGTGAAATAGGGAGGGACAGTGAATCCACCTCAGAATGGGAAGGTCTTTGAAAACTTGATTCCTAAAATTGTTTTTCCATTTGCATTTAATGATGTTTAGACGAAAATCCATGTTTTCTTTAGGGAGCACACTATAAATGCAGCCAGGGTATGTGTGTGTGTGTGTGTGTTTACATTGCATATTTATAATGTTAGTCTCATTTATAAAGAAATTTATATGAGCAGTAGGAGTTTGTCATTAGCAATAAAATCTTGTATGTGGATTCTTTCCCATTCTTTCCAAAGAGATTTCTCAGACTCTTTTCCACAGCTCAGTTTAAAACTCAAGAGAGTCTCTATGGCAGATTTTTCCCAGCCGCCCCGCCTGTGAGTGGAAGGTGGCCATCGCTGGTGCTCTTTGCTGACTGAATGAGGTCTTTGGGCATCCGTGGTCTTCTGTAGGCTGGCAGGTGAATGTTTCCCCCAATTCAAGATTGGGGGAAACATTCCCCAGACGTTATTAATGACTGAACTCAGGTGCTCACAAAACAAAAAAGGTCATAGAAATCTTGAATTTGGCGTGGCCAACATGGCTCAGTGGTTGAACGTCAACCTGTAAACCAAGAGGTCACAGTCTGATTCCAGGTCAGGGGGGGGGGAGGGGTTGCAAGCTCAATCCCCCGTGTGGAGTGTATAGGAGGTAGCCAATCAATGATTCTCTCTCATCATTGATGTTTCTATCTCTATCTCTTCCTTCCTTTCTGAAATCAATAAAAAAAAATTTTTTTTAAGGAAAGAAAGATTGCATTTCTCTTTGGTAGGTTACTGTGGAAAGGGCCAGCCTCATACATTGGAGGTCAGGGTCTCCCATGAGGTAAGATTTGAAGTGTGTCAAAGGCCTCCCTTGCCCTCTCCATCTCCCACTGGTGGAGCCGGGTACTTCTAACCTCAAGTTTTCACTCTGTCTTCGTGGCGCCCAAGTATTCTCACTCTTTTTCAACAAAGGATGCATAACAATAACGGCGAACAATTCTTATGTCCTTAGTATGTCCGAAGCTAAAACCCTGTAGAGTAAAAGTTGTTATGGGAGAAAAAAAAAATCAATAAGCAAATCAAGTCTTTATTAAATACAAAACATTAATCCTAATGAAAATATTTTCAATAAAATGAAAGGGATGATGGAAATTTTTGGAATGTTTTATCAGTACTTATAAGGAATTTTCTCCAATGGTAAGGTATGTATACATATAATACCTTAATTTTTAAAAAATGGGGGGAAAAAAGAAATTTTCTTAAGTGAATTTACAATAGAAAATTTTTTTTCTTAGAAAGATGTGTTAGTGTCTTCATTGTATTTGGTCTCATCTTTAGGTTTGTTCTCAGATGTTCTGTGCCAAATAAGCCAGTACAAAAGCCTGCCACTGAATGCTCTTACATAGGCATTCAATGACTTGCCCATGCAACCAACGTTTCCTGAGTACCTACTATGTGCCAGACATCATGGCAACAAACAAATGGCTGCATGCTAAGAAGAAGATGTTTGAGACATGGCATGTTCTGTGCACTTAGAAGAGACATGGCACAGGTCTGAAAATAGCTAATTGTGGAACAATAAGATCGGGGCAGTGATAGAGATAAGCGCAAGGCATCATGGGTATACCAAGAAGAGGCACCTGACAGACCTGGGACAGAAAATCTAGCTAAGAGGCCTCTGTTGTCTTTCAGGTAGTTCTCCGATAGAGCTGTTTAAGTTCTACGCTGCTAAAAAGAATTTAATAGGCTTTGAGATTCTTTAAGATTAACATGCAGGTGTAAGAAATAACAGAGCCGAAACTGGTTTGGCTCAGTGGATAGAGCGTCAGCCTACAGACTGAAAGGTCCCAGGTTTGATTCCAGTCAAGGACATGTACCTGGGTTGCGGGCACATCCCCAGTAGGGGCTGTGCAAGAGGCAGCTGATCGATGATTCTCTCTCATCCATGTTTCTAACTCTCTATCTCTCTCTCTTCCTCTCTGTAAAAAATCAATTAAAAATATATTTAAAAAAGAAAGAAATAACAGAGAGCCTGTGTCCCCTTTACCCAGTGTCTTAGTCTGCTAGGGTTGCCATAACAAAATATCACATGATTTATAACCATTGGGGCTGGCTATTATTCAGCATAGTTCTCTGCAGACTCATCCAGATTGTTGCATGAATCACCAGTTTATTCCTTTTTGGTGTTGAATAAGGAATCCACAGCACGGTGTAGCACATTTCCTTTCACCGTTCTCCTGTTGAAAGGTAGCTGGGTTGTTTCCAATTTGGAGCATTCCAAATAAAAAAACCCATATACTATGAAGATTTGTATATGTATACATATATTTGTATATATACTATTAAGATCCTCCGTTCTCTGGAGTTAGCGACCAGAGTGCAATCGCTGGGTTACATGGTAGCCACGAGCTTGTATTTTATGGAAACTGCCAAACTGTTGTCTTTAATGACTGTACCATTTTGCATAATCCCCTGCGGTGTCTGAGCGATCCAACTTCTTCACTCCCTAGTCATCATCTGATGTTGTCACTAGTTTTTATTTTAGTCATCCTGATAGGTGTGTAGTGTTATCTCTTGCGGTTTTAATTTGCATCTCCCCAATGATGGATGGTGTCGAACACCTTGTCATGTGGTTACTTGTCATGTGGATGGCCTCTTTCGTGAAATGTCTGTTCGTGTCTAATAGGATGATTGCTGTTTTTTTTGAGATTCTGTTTTCAGAGATTTAAAAAATATGTTCTAGATACTAGTCTTTTGTTAGATGATGTGCTGAGCAAATGTTTCCTTTCAGCCTTTGGCTTGTCTTTTTATTCTCATAATGAGGTGTTTTACTGAGCCAACATTTAAATTCTTATTAAATCCATTTCATCATTTTTTTCTTTTCTTTTATGGATCGTGCTTTTGGTGTCAAGTCTAAGAACTTGGCCTTGCCTGGATCCCAAAGATTTTTTTTTTCATTTTCATTTTTTCCCCCTAAAATTTTCATAGTTTAACATTTTGCATGTAAGCTCATGATCCATTCTGAGTTTATGTTTGTAGAAGGTATGAGAGTTAGATCAAGGTTCATTATTTTGCCCTTTAAACATTGTTTAAAGGCTATTTTCCCTTTATTGGATTGCTTCTACACTTTGTCAAAATCAGATTGGAATATTTGGTTGAGTCTATTTCTTGGTTCTTGATGCTTTTCTCTTGACCTATCCCTCCACAAGCACTACGGAGCCTTGCTTATCCTAGCTCTATAACAAGTCATGAAATTGGGTAGATGGATCCTCACATTTGACTCTTCTTTCTAACAATTGTTTTGGCTATCCCAGCTCCATTGCATTTCCATATGGCTTTTAGAATAATCTTGTCTAGGTTTACAAAAGGGTCTTCAAGGAACTTAATATGAATTGTATTAAACTTGTGTATCAGTATAGGGAGAATGGACCTCTTTACTAACTTGGCTCTTCCAACTCATGAATATGCTATGTCTCTCCATTTATTTTTATTTTCTTTGATCAGTATTTTGTAGTTTTCAGTATAAAAGTTCTTTACATGTTTGTTATATTTTCACCTATTTCATTTATTTTTTTGAGTGGTTGTAAATGGTTGTTTAATTCCAGTATCAATGTGTTCATTGTTAGGCAGGCAGAGATATAGTTAATTTTTGTATGTTTATCTTGTAGCCTGTGACTTTGCGAAATACACATATTGGTTCACTAGGGTACTTCTTTTGTTGATTCCTTAAGATTTTCTTCATAGACAATTATGTAATCTGCAAAACTTTTTCCTTCCTTCCTTCCTTCCTTCCTTCCTTCCTTCCTTCCTTCCTTCCTTCGATCTATATGCCATTTACTTCCCTTTTTGCCTATTGCTCTAGCTAAAATTTCCAGAAATATATTGTACAAAAGTGATGATAGAAGATAACCTTGCCTTCTTTCTGATCTTAGAGGGAAAGCATTTGGTCTTTCATCACTAAGAATTATGTTAACTATAGATATTTCTGTAAGTGCTCATTGTCAAGATGAGGAAGTCCCTTTCTATTCCTAGTCTGATAGTTTTGATCATGAATGGGGTGTTGAATATTGTCAAAAACTTTTTTTTTTTTTACCATCAATTAAGATGACCGTGTGATCTTTCTTTAGTCTATTAATAAGGTGGATTATGTTGATTGATTTTCAGATAATGAATCAGCATTTCATCTCTGGAACAAATCCCACTTTCATGGAATATAATTCTTTCTATATGTTCTTAAACTCTATGCGCTGATCTTTTGCTTCTAAATTCATGAGGTATATTGGTCTATAGTTTGTGTGTGTAGTTTGTATTGTCAATGTCTGATTTTAGTGTCATAGTAATACTTTTTATAAAATAAGGGGGAAGTCTTTCCTCTGCTTCTGTTTTCTATAAGGTATTTTGTAGAGTTTATTCTTTTTTAAACATTTGATAGAAATCTGGATCCAGAGATTTCTTTTAGGGGGAGATTTTAAATAATGAGTTTGATTTCTTTAATAGTTAACTCTATCGCATATTGGGTGAGTTTTATTAGTTTGTGCTCTTTGAGAAATAGGTTCATTTCACCTAAGTTACTACATTTACAAATGCAGAATTACTTGTAATATTCCTTTATTATCTCTTTAATGTGTGCAGGGTTTGTAGTGATGTCACATGCAAGGAATGTCAGTTAAGAGAATCAACTTTCCAGGGACCTCGGGGCTCAGAGAGGGAAGGGTCTTTGCCGCCTGTCAAGCAGGAGGTGTGGCAGACCTGCAGGTGTTTGGGCTCCCATTCCTTTGCTCATCCGATAGCTGAGGGGGATGCGGGGGGAACCTCAGAGGGTGACTCATCATTGGTGTGGACGTATAGTAAGGAAAGGTGAAGAGACATCAACAGGACAGCACACTAGTGTTCTCTATCTCTACAAAGAAGCAAGTCCCACTGGGAGAGAAGATGCATGCAGACACCTCCCTTCCTCTCCGTGGCCACCAGAAGCCACTCATGCCAAAGGAAGAACAGGTCCAAGGCCTCAGAGTAGCATTTGTTCCCACTGAGAAGTCCATTTCCTCTGCTCAGTCGCTGTGTAGTACATGGCATCTAAAAGGAGGGATCTCACGGTGCCTGCTTGGGGGGCGAGCCATTTGAAGGTCCCTCAGGGCAGGCACGGAGCAGAGCTGATTTATGACACCGGCGCAGGCATTACCGCAAGCATGAGGACCAGGCGGAGGAAATGCCACAGCAGCCCGAGGCCGGCATTCCCGCCTGTCAGCAAACACTGCGGGCTGGGCTGGGAGGCTGCTGCAAGCCCAGTGTGCACGGCCCTCCTGCCCGGGCAGGGCCTCCGACAACACTTTCCTGTGAGAGACCTGGGCTCTGGGGAGGCCGCTTCCTGCTGCGTCACCATGATGTGACCACAAGGGTGGGAACCGGGCCCAGGAAAACTTCCTCCTGGACTGGGTCGACCCTTGTGCAGAATATTGGCTCCGAGCTGAATGCTTTTCCCTGAGATATCAGGGCCTCTGTCACCCCGCCCTGAGGGGCCCCGCTGACCACTGCCCTGCCAGGATCCGTCTAACTGCACCCCCGGGACTCAAGGTCTCAGAACCGGCCAGTGGCAGGACCTCTCTGTGTCCCAAGCCAACGGGACCAGATTTTTAAATATTTGATGACTCCAGTGCATGGGAATTCAAAGGTCTCTCATGTTATCAACAAAGCAAACAAATAAAAATATGAATAAAATGTCAATTAGAACAAAAAAAAAATGTTAGTGAAAGTAATCAAGTTACATTGATTTTTTTCCTCCCTTTCCTTCATTGCATTTTCCAAGTTTTATAATACTTTTGTTTTGGACAAATAAGCTTTATTAAGGAAAAATGATCAGAATGACAATGAGTTGAGTCAATCTTATAGTCTTCAGATTCTGAAAGAACTACTAGTGACTGAAGTCTTATAAATGAGAACACCAAGAGGGCTGTCGGAACCTTTTCTCTCTCTGAGCCAGGACACCAAGACCTCAGCTGTCATGTCACGAAACCACCACATTTCCTAACAAAGGCGTCCTCTTGGATAGCTTCCTCACAGTCACACAAGACACAAGAACAACCAGTCTAAAGCCTGCTTTGAATCTGATAAGAAAATTGTACAGTGTTCACCCATTAGGAAGGACGATGGCACAGTGACAACAGTCATTTATTGAGCACTTACTGGATGCCAGCAGGGTGCTCAGGTACCCCACCTAGGTCTTTGGTCCTTACAACAAGGATTTATGGGGTATGGTGTAGGGCAGTGATGGACAAACCACATGCGGCTCTTTGGCCCCTTGAGTGTGGCTCTTTCACAAACTGCCAGGGCCTGGGTGAGTCTATTTTGAAGAAGTGGTGTTAGAAGAAGTTTAAGTTTAAAAAAATTTGGCTCTCAAAAGAAATTTCAATCGTTATACTGTTGGCATTTGGCTCTGTTGACTAATGAGTTGGCAACCACTGGTGTAGGGTTACTCAGACCTCTGGACTGGGATCCTGCCTCGTCCATTTGTGAACTCGGTGACTTGATTGACTACTTACCCTGTTTTAGCTTCCTCATCTATAAAGACAAAAGAGTGATGCTACTACCTTTCTGATAAAGTTCTGGTGAAAATTAAACGGGTTACCTCTGGTCAAACACAAAGTATGAAGCTCAGCATCAAGCGTGAATGCCATGCATGCTAGTTATCATCCTCATCTCACAGAGTGTGGCAGGGGTAGGGGTGCAATGAGATAATCCTGCCCTCATAGAACTTACTTGACTATGAAATAGATAGGACTCGAGCTAATGAGTGCCTACATCCCCAGGTTTCCAGACCAAAACCCAACTAAGAGTTCTTTTTGCTTAGCCACTCCGAGTGGGGGCTTTGAGGCGAGGAAGTTGAAGGGACACTGATAGACCTTTGAGTGGAGGTTCCAGGTTCCAGGGATTGGCAGTACCATCTCTATTGAGTGGCGAAAGCTGTCAGGAAAGACCACTGCCTGATGGGAACATCCTTCCTGGTGGAGGAAGGTCCCAGTGGGTGCATCTAGTGCCTTTCCAATGGCTTTGTATCATTAAAACCAGAAAAGTCGCAGTCTCCCAACCTGAAGCCTCTGCAGTAGGGACAAGGAAGAGGGGAAGAAGCGGAATCTCACTTGGAGCATTTCCCACATTCGGGATCTGGGTTGCTAGGCATCCACATAACATATCCTCAGCAGAGAAAAGGGGAAGCTGGACACATCTCACTGAAAGCTTTTCCCAGCTGTTTGTGAAAGTTAGTGCCTTGGAGAAACAAAACAGAGGCAAAGACAGCCCTGCTTGGACTATATATCCAGAAGCCACACAATACAAACTAGTTGGCAACCTTGATCCACAGACTTGCTCTTACTTCTCAGTCATGAGTCTGCTCAACCCAAGGCAAGTCCCTTTAGCCCCTTGAGATGTTTCAGTCATTCGTTGGGTCCAGATGAACAATTTAAAGGGCTATTTCTGTGTCTTCTTATTCTCTTTCCTCTTCTTAGGTGAGGTCATTCATGCCATTGGGTTTTATCTATCACAAATGATCCATCTTGAAAAATATAGATACTATATAACTCACTAAAAGTTTTTCCCTAAGCTCCACACCCATATGACTAGTTAGGAATTCTTTTAGTTGCAAGGAACAACAGTAATATTCAACTTATAGCCTTCTATACAGAGAAGCTGGAATATGGTTTCTTGGGTACCCCACATTTCTGTTTCCCTGGTTTTCAGACATAGTTCTATCCAATAGAATGTGAGTGGATGAGACCTGTGCCATTTGCAGGCCAGGCCCACAAAACCTCCCCAAAGGGTGTCTCTGTTCTCTCCCTTCTCTGCTAAGTGTGATTCTGTGTCCCAAGCAGCCTTAGCAGCTACATATGGAAAACAGAAGAGCTGCCATTAGCTCTTGTCCCTGAGCTTCCCACACCCTCCCCCCAAGCCTGGACCACTCAGAAATAAGAAACAATCATTTTTGGAGACAATTCATTACCATAATAGATCTTATCCTAAAGAACACAAATACCTTAAGCTAACAGAACTTTTTCTCTTACTAAACAGGAAGTTCAGAGGTAGTAGATGCTAACTTTTAACTCAGATGCTCAAAAATGCCACCCAGGGACCAGGCTGTCACTCTCTGCTCCACCATCCTCATTAGCTATCTCTCAATGGTCACAAGAAGGCTGCTACAAGGGGATGTTGAATATGGGAATTATGCTCATCTCTGGGCAGGAAGAGGAAGAAATGGAGAAAGGATTATTTCCTCAGTTAACTTGTGTTTTGATTTATCAAGGAAAAGGCCCTCATTGTGTTTTTTCCTCTCTCCTCTGCTTTCTTTCTTTCTTCCTCTCTTTCCTTTCCTTTCCTTTCCTTTCCTTTCCTTTCCTTTCCTTTCCTTTCCTTTCCTTTCCTTTCTTTTCCTTTCCTTTCCTTTCCTTTCCTTTTCTTTCTTTCTTTCTTTCTTTCTTTCTTTCTTTCTTTCTTTCTTTCTTCCTCCTCCCCCTCCTCCTCCTCCTCCTCCTCCTCCTCCTCCTCCTCCTCCTCCTCCTCCTCCCCTTCTTCTTCTTCTTCTTCTTCTTCTTCTTCTTCTTCTTCTTCTTCTTCTTCTTCTTCTTCTTCATTTCATTATGTTCCATTAGTCAAAATGAATGAGTCACTTGCCCATGATTTGACTAAGTGGCCAAGGTTAGCACAACTTATTTAGATCAATCATCATTCATTCATAGAGGTTGGGCTTACACCCTTCTAATATCAAAGAACCCCTTCCTATCTATATATATAAAAGCCTAAGCAACCATCCGACCATTCGACCATTCAACTGGTAGCTATGACACTCACTGACCACCAGGGGGAAGATGCTCAATGCACAGGCATGGAACTATGGAACAGACTGGTAAATTTCAGAGGAAAGTGGGGAGGGAAAAGGAAGGAAGAGATTAACCAAAGATCCTACATGCATACTAGAGGCCCAATACATGGGTTTGTACACCAACACCAGGGGGTCCCTCAGCCTGGCATATGGGGATCAGGCCAAAACTAGCAGTTCAACATCCCCTGAGGAGTCCCAAATTGAGAGAAAGCACAGTCCAGGCTAAGGCTAAGGGATCCCACTGGTGCACAAATCCATACACCAGGCCTCTAGTAACTAAATAATTTGGGATTCTAGCAGAAGGAAGGTTGGCTGTAGGGAATGGTTGTTATGTAAGCAAAGATCACTCTCCACCCCACTCATGCACCCAACTGTCTGCTAAACATTTCCACATGTTTGGCACACCACACCACATCTTTAGCACTCTTCTTTCTCTTGTTCTATATCCAACAATCACCAAGGCCTATTGACTTTCTTTTCAGTATCCCTCAGCTCTGCCCCTTATCCCTTCTCATTCTCATTCTCTGCTTCAGCCATCTCCAGTTTACCCTCCCCCTCCATTGCCAACAATCGCTGAGGGGCCCTACAGGAACTCGCATCTGACCTCAACACTCCGCTGCTCAACTTCTCCACTAGCTGCTCACCGGCTACAGAATAAGCTCCTGCGTGTGAGATCTAGAGCCCTTCATGGTGCGACTTCTGCCTTTCATCCACTACACACACACACACACACACACACACACACACACTAGGCCTGTATTCTCTCTGCCCAGAACACACTTTCTCTTCCTTCTCATCTGTCCAGCCTGAAACTCCTTGCAGTCTTCAAAGTCACTCTTGCCCGCCTCCTCCCCAGAGCTGCCAGAGGCCCTCTGTGTCTCAGTGGACTCTGGGAGCTGCTTCATGGGGAGGCATAGTTCTATCCAAACCTCCCTTCCTGTAGAAAACAAAAATCTATATTGGAATCAGTTAAATCCCCACCTAACCATTCGCCACAGCCACTCTGTGGAATGAGTGAGCCCTCAGAATCGATTAGCCAATGGACCTTGCATGTTACCATTTGACTTCACATTTTCATGACCAGGAGGAACCTCTCGAACTATGGAGGGCTGAGAGGCACCTCAGAAGCTGAAAGGCCACTGAGTGTGGGCGGCGTGGGGCAGAGGGGGTGGCACCAGGCAGGACCCTCGCCCCTGCCTCAGCTCAGGGTCACCTGCCAGGTGAGGCTGGCCTGCTGCCCCTCACGTGGGCTCTAACGTGTCCATCTGCTCTCAGGCCTGGGAAGAGGCCGAGAGGCCGCAGGCTCTAGGTGCCATCAGCTGCAGAATGTGACTCCCTCCCAGGTGCGCCTCCTCCACATGGAGACGCCACAGCCTCAGTGACGTCTTCTTCTCCTCCTCCTCCTCCTCCTCCTCCTCCTCCTCCTCCTCCTCCTCCTCCTCTTCTTCCTCATCCTCCTCCTCCTCCTTTCTCTAATGAGGTCAATGACAGCCATCTGGCCACAGGTAGTCGACTTACAGAGTGTTGACTTAATTTGAGGACATGGTCTTCAAATCACAGGGTCTTTGGAGGAGGAGGAGGAGGAGGAGGAGGAGGAGGAGGAGGAGGAGGAGAAGAAGAAGAAGAAGAAGGGTGTAGGCCCAACCTCTATAAATGAATGATGATTGATCTCCTCAGCCCGGCTCTCCTGGCCTGTGGTCCCTGCCATGTGCTCTCCTCCCATGCGTTTCCCCCATCAGAAAGTTTCTGTTTCCTTCCTTGACATCTTTGTCCTGCTCTTTTGTCTTTCTCTCTTACTTTCCAAGCATCCTTTCTCTAATGAGGTCAATGACAGCCATCTGGCCACAGGTGACTTACAGAGTGTTGACTTAATTTGAGGACATGGAATTCAAACACCCAGAAATCACAGGGTCTTTAGGGGGATAAATGCTGAATGAGTTTAGCAAAGGAATGGAGGAGGAAAAGACATTCTGGAGTGCTGACTCTGCACTAGGCACAGTGCTGGTTGCTTTCACATACACTCTCTCACCTGGTCCCTGCACAGAGTAGGGCTATTATCCCATTTCACAGGTGGAGAAATGGAGGCATAAAGAGATCAAGAGACTACCAAGGGTCACATAACTTGTCAGGGCCAAAGACAGAGTGTAAACCCCAGTATGCTAAAGCCAGTGTCCGGATTCTGTCCGCCATACCATGCTCTAATTCTAGACCCTTCGACTTCTTCATTATGAAACTTGAACTTTCCCTCTGGAACCAAGAAGGAAATGGAGGCCCCAGGAGGCTTGGGGCTCACCATGGTGTGTGCCAACGGGCTGCACCCTTTGCTTCACTAACCACAACTTCCTGTTTCTCGTTGTCGGTGTGTAAGTGTGTCCCTGAAGGTTTTTCAGCCTGTGGGGGTCTAGGCATCACACACCCTCCCTAAGTCTCAGGGTCCTCGTCTGTAACATGGAGACAGTAATCGTGTCTACCGCATAGGGATTGGTGAGAAGCATTTATAGCTCAGCGTGTGACTCATAATAAACACTAAGTCATTATTCCCTATTAGAATTACTGGCATTGCTGAAGCTGTTGTAACTGATGCTGTTGTCATCATAATTGGTGCTCAAGTCAAAATCCAGTATCCCTATGCTTCACTCACATATTCAACACATAGGACTGAGTGCCTGACTCTGTGCCAGGAGATGTCCTATGTATCAGAGGCAGGGCAGTGACTGACAAGAGGCTAAAACAAAAACAAAAACAAAAACAAAAACAAAAAAACCCAAACCAGAACATGAGATGGAGTGACTTAGGCTCAGGATGGGGAGGGCTCCTTGGCCTTGGGCTTAGGAAAAGCATGTCCAAGAAGTACATTTGAGCTGAGCCCTGAGAGAGGAGAATGAGTCAGTCAGCCACAGGTGTAGGGAAGGGCAGGCCAGGCAGAGGGAACAGCCAATGCAAGACCCTGAGGCGGGAATGAGCTCAGCGTGTGAAATATGCTTCCCTGGTTCCAGAAACTTCCGTACGCGGAGTAACAAGAAGGAATATTTATAGCCCTCATAAGTACAGACACACTGGAGCCAATACTGCCTGGTTTCAGATCCAGACTGTGACCTTGGCAAAGTCACCCAACCTCCCTGGGCCTCCGTTTATTTTTTATTTTTTATTTTTTTTATTTGCAAAATGGGGGAAACAAAAGTGAATATAAATTCAGTTGGACACGAAGGCTCTTAGGACAGACCTTGGCCCCGTAGTAAGCTCTCGACGAGAGAAAGGTATTGGTGGCATCAGGAGTCCTTCATTGACACATGCACGGCAGGTTGACAGTTCCCACAAACGCTGAGCTGTCCATGCGAGCTGCCCGTTGCTGCTGGTGCCTCACACCTAGCGGGTTTTTGGTGCCGTTTATCCTGAATGAAGGGTCACTCTGGGGTTCCTCGCGGTACCCTTCTTTCTCTCCAGAGGAAGGATTGGGCAGATCGTCCTACCATTTCATTCAGAAGTGCATCCGTATCATTGCCATGGTCACGGGGACTGTTGTTTACCAACATGTCTGCCTTCGTGAATGAAAGCGACGCTTTAAAAAGAAAAGCCAGAATTACAAAATGCGGGGCCTTTTCCCAACTGATCACTTTTTTTTTTTTTTTTTTTTTTTGGCGCCAAATGATTTAACTACTGTTTCCTCGGCGCTGACATGCAAAGCGTGGTACACAATCTCACTATTTCCTTCGTCGCCTCCTGGAGACCCGCTAGGAGGTGAGATGCCGGAGGGGGAAGGTCAGTTGCGCCTCGGCCGCCGTGGAGCTTGGGTTGGTTTCAACGGCTTCCCATCAGTGTTTTTCTGGCTTCTGTTATTACTACCTATGGGCGGTTGACCCCGCAGAGACCATAATTCATGGCTGACATGATTCTGTTCCCATGTCATCAGAAAGGGCAAGTCCCCCCCCACCAAAAAAAAACCAAAAAAAAACTGTCAAGAACTGGGTTTTATGAGTCCAAACCAAGAAAGTTCCTGGCAGGGCCCACGGCGGTGCCGGCTCCCGGAGCAGGAGGCCCTCGTGGTGATCCTCAGCCGGGGGCACCTTCCCCAGGGGTGAGCCGCCAGCCCGGGCACTGGCCTTCCAGGTCCGATGGCTCGGCCCTTCGCAGGGAGACTGGCTTTACAGATTTTCTATTTAGGACATCGAGACAGGTTGCCAGGAAAAAATGACATCTAATTAAAAACAGAGAGGTCACAAGTTTCCCAGACAGCTAGGGCACGGATCCTAAAAGGAATGAAATCAAACAGTTGGGGGAAGAAAAAAGAAAAGCCTGTAACTTTCCGGACCTGAGCGCAGAGCCGCGTGTGGATGGGGCCGCCGTGGGGAGCGCGGACATCGCCCCAGCGGGCGTCGCTCGCGGCTGGCAGCGCCTCAGTCGGGCAGCAGATGGGGATGCTGAGAGAGCCCCGACCTGGGACACTCTCCAGGACTGTCCTTCACACAATGGACATGTCCACTGAGGAGGCATGTGGCCGGGAAGGGCTGAGGAGTCAGAAGGCTGCTCACCGAGAGGACCCTCCTCTCCCCTGCCCATTTCCCTTCTCGCCTCGGCCTTCATACATGTGCTGCCAGCAGCCCCTGCCCCATGTGTTGTGTTCATGCTGTCTCCACCCTGGCCTGTAGGCTTCTCCGGACAGGGACGATGCCATATCTATCTCTGCGTTGCCAGGGCCGAACATGCTTGGCACACAGGACATGCACAATCCATCCCTGTTGAGTGACATTCATGTTAATGACCATCAGAGCTGCCAGTTATCGAGTGCATGGAGCTGTGGGATCCAATTCATCCTCTTCCACAGCAAAGTGACTGCAGCTCAGGGGGCAAAGGAACACACAAATCCACGCTGCTAACCCGGGCCAGAGCTGAATCTAACCCCGACACGGACTCCATGGCGCAGGAACCAGTGACCCCCCCAGGGAGCTGATTCCCTCGCTCAGAGGGGAGGGGCCCAGCACGTGGTCTGAGGGGCCCTGTGCCCCCGCTGCTGGCATGCTGCCACCTCCGGGACCCTGCGCTGGAGCCAGGGAGGGAACACCGTCCTGCAGTCCGGCTGCTCTGGGGGCTGGTGCGGAGGGAAGCCCGTGATGGCTGTGGATGAGGACAGGAGTCCGGTTCCCGTCTCTCCTCTCTCTCTCTGCCCATCCCTTGCCAGTGCTCCCCACAGGGGAAAGACGGGGAGCCAGTATCACTGGGGAGGTGGGTGTCCTCAGCTGGGATTGAATTTGGAAGGGAACCCCAAGTGGAAGTCCATAGCAACACATCAAACAGAGCAGGTCTCATCCAGCCGATACCGCCACCCTGCACACATCCCGGGCGCCAGGTCCACAGACTGTGATGCAGCCAGCGCCCCTGAGCATTGTGGGGGAATGGTTTTGTTATAATTTTTCCAACTTTCAAGTGGATTTTGCACTATACGTTGTGAGAGGGGGATAACAAGAAGAGCACAGTAGCCTTTTACACACATTGCTCCATTATTATGACCCTGTGAGGAAGGTAATACTGTTAGGTCCCTTTAGAGGTGATGGAGTGACAGTCCTAGGGGTGCGTCACTGTCTCAGGGCTAGCCCAAGCATTGTCCACAGACAGGAAGCAGCAACATGGGTCCCTGCCCAAGATGTTCTTTGTTAGAAACGCAAATGCTTGGGCCTCGTCTCAGACCTAGTGGATCAGGTGTTTGGGCCCAGGAATCTGAGTGCCCACAGGTGGTCCCCGCGCATGGTCACCACCCAGAGGCACCACCTGAGGACACAGAGTAGGCAGTACTCTCTCCTCCTCCCAAGATGCCATGCCTGTGGTCCTGGCTGAGGTACAGAACAAACAAAACACTTGTGTGCCAATCACAGGGCAGTTTTTATTCGTTTGATGTGGGCACCATGGCCACAGAATATTATGTAAATCGCATCTCTATTTCCATCGTATTGAGCTCTCTGGACGAGGCACCCATTCCTGCAGGGTGGAGTCAGTTCATCTCTGTGAGGTTCAGTTACTTACTCTATAAAATAGGATTCTGTGCACTTTACTTCACTTTGCTGGGCTGTTGTGAAAATCAAATGAATTCACCGATGCTAAAGTACCTTATAAACAGTTAAATCCCAAATACTGTCAACTTTTGTTGTTCACTATTATTGTAATTCCAGTTATTATTATATAATGACTATATTTTAAATAGTGAAAAGCTAGAAACGAATGGGCAAACGGAGGTTTGAAATATACACTAATTCCCAGCAGGTTTTCCATTACATAATCCTAGTCTGCGAATACAAAATTATTTCATGGGAAAGAACACGAAGGCACATTGCGCGAACAATGGCAGCAATTATCTCGATAATGACTTGTGTGCGAGGAGGTGCCGCTCTGTCTCCCCACAGGCACCGGCTGGACAGAGTGGACAGGGGATGGAGGTCAGACTCAGTGTCTGCGTCCGCGTCCAGGCCCGGACGGGTCATTTAATCTCAGACAAGTTGTTCACCTCTAAGAGCATTGTCCCTGCCGTGTGAGCTTCCAGTCAGAGCCATAACCACATGGGGATGAGAAGGCTTTAGCTGACGGAAGGCTCAGATGAGAGGTTGCCTCTGAAAATTCTCTGCAAACCGCAGTCCACTGGGCAGATGTGAATTGTTCTGGTTGCACTTTTGTTTACAGGAGGAGAGACTCAATGGCTCCATGAGGAACCTGTGAGATCTGGACAGAGGAAGGCTGGGAAGGAACAAAGAGGAGGAAGGAAGGGGGTGTTGTCAGCTCCCTAGATTCTGGGCAGCCAAGGAGGACAGCTCCTTGGATGATGGGAGAGGTTGAGGAAGCAGGTGCTGTTCCAGAGACACACCAGTTCTGGAGGCCACACAGCCAGCCAGGGCCAGAGGACCAGACCAGTGGAAGTGGGTGTGCCAGGCCGGGGTGCCCAGCTCAAGGCTTGCTACAGGCCTGGCCTGTGGTCCAGAACACTCACTCACCGCACTTCCCGTTTAGACTTGTGATGCTATTTCTGCATGAGCAGGTACAGACACCGGGAGGCAGTCATCATTGCTATCTAAACATGCATCATCCTTGGGCGGGGCCATCTGTGGTGCCCCAGGAATTCCTTTCTCATCAATCCTTTGGTCATAGTGTGGATATCCCAACTATATTTTTAATAAAACTATCGATGCCTTCATTATAATACATGTCATGTACCGCATACTGTTTATGAATCTGTTTGGGGCCTGACTTCATTGTTTCACTGTATCAGGAGCTTCTGAGAAGTCCCAGCCAAGGTCAGATCTAGAGATCCAGTTCCTATGGGGCCGTAGCTGGAAACTCTGCTATACAGAGATCGATATGCTCGTGTGGTACCTGGATCTTCCTGTAATAACACTTCGTGTTTGTGTATCATTTAAAAATGTACAGAGTGTTTTCACATATATCCTCTCATGGCTCCACAACAACCTTATAAGCAAAGCAGGTATTTTTATGGTCATTGTTCTTATTATCTGCTAGAGGACTGGTGCATGAAAACTTGTGCACTCAATGGGGGGAGGGTGTCCCTCAGCCTGACCTGTGCCCTCTCACAGTCCGGGACCCCTCGGGGGATGTCCACCTGCCGGCTTAGGCCCACTCCGAGGGGCGTTGGGCCTAAGCTGACAGTCAGATATCCCTCTGGCATCCTGGGTGTCTAACTAATGGCTTAGGGGGAGCAGGCCTAAGCTGTTAGTTGGACATCCTTAGCACTGCTGCTGACGCGGGAGAGGCTCCTTCCACAGCGGCTGCGCTGGTCAGTCATAAGCCAGCTTCTGGCTGAGAGGTGCTTCTCCTGTGGAAGCACACTAACCACCAGGGGGCAGCTCTTGCATTGAGCATTTGTCCCCTGGGGGGGTCAGTGTGCATCATAGCGACCAGTCATTCCTGGTCATTCTGCCGTTAGGGTCAATTTTCATATTACCCTTTTATTATATGGGATGGGTATGTAACAAACTATTCCAAATCACGGAGATTAAAATAAGAATAAAATTCACTTTGTTCACAAACCTTCCATCGGCCTTCACAAGGGACAGCTCTCCTCTGCTCTGCCCTACTTAGCATGGCAATAGTGGCTCAAAGGCTGGTAACTAGAATCACCTGGGGCTTGGTGACTCGGCCATATGGCTGGGGCGCAGGTCCTCCATCTCTCTATCTCATGAAGTCAGTGACTGGTGGCAGGACAAGAAATGGAGCATCTAAGACAGGCTGCTCACACAGTAGGTGTGCAGAAAACAAGAAATACTTGTTTCTGATGGACCGCCCTAGAAAAGAAACTTTGCAACGTTGTCATTGTATCTTCATGAAAAGTCAAGGAGAAGACTTGTGGTATGGTCAGATATTTGAAGGTCTGAGTAGTATTTGGTTGTAGGGGATGTTACCAAAATAGCTCATTCGTCTTCTATTTTTGAATATGGCCACTTCTCATGGTTTTAGCGCAAAAATGGAAATGGATGGGGGCACTGAGCTGCTCACCTCAAATGCCCTATTAGGAACTTCTAGCCCTGGTGGCATGGCTCAGTGGCTGAGCGTCAATCTATGAACCAGGAGGTCTCGGTTGGATTCCCGGTCATGCCTGGGTTACAGGTTCGATCCCAGTGTGGGGCATGCAGTAGGCAGCCAATGGATGATTCTCTGTCATCATTGATGTTTCCCTCTCTCTTTCTCTCTGTCTCACTCTCTCTGGCTCTCTCTCGCTCTCTATCTCTTCCTCTCTGAAATCAATTTAAAAAAAATTTTAAAAAAAAGAACTTCTAACTCCCCAAACACATCTTTGGAGAAATGGACTGAGTAGATGCCTATGTCTGTGTGGGTTTTGTTTTCAAATTAGCTTGCTTTCCAACTCGAGCTGGGGCCTTTAGCCTCACGGCGGGTCACCCGCCTACATGACCCAAGATTTAGCCGCTAGGAATGAAGTGGCAAAAAATCAAGTGGACCGGTAAAGAGCATAGAATGAGAAAGCTGCTCTCAGAACCCTAATCTCCCCCTCTGCTTTCTAAAGAGCCAGACACGCTTTAATTGGGTTTGTGTATCTCAAAGCCCATACAGTTGTAGCAAACTCCAACAGGAAGCGCTGTAACGCAAAAGTCCACAAAGGACGCTTGTCTGGCTCAGCGTCTTTCGGGCTGTGACTAATCGGGAGGAGGCGAGATGCACGCGAGGCCTTTGAGAACGCTGAGCTGTGCTTTTGCGAATGTGGAAAATGCCATTTATCTTCCCTTAATGAGAAGGGATCCTCTTTGAAGTCCGACGCCCCAACTTTCTGACCGGAAAACACAGTGTTTCTAAGGATCCTTAAGGGTGAGCAGGGGTGCCTTCTGGAGGATCTCCTGGGGAGAGTGGCTCCGAGAAAGATACATTCAGCAGCTTGCTGAATGGTGTGGACTAACTATGCTGCTTTTTTTCCTTGTGAGACTTTCAAATACACGGAGTTTAGGTTCTCGGTCCAGTTTGGCTGATTCTAGAGGTGCGGTCATAATAGTAAGAGTTAACATGTAACCCTTACTGTGTGTCTGACCCTGTTTTATATAGATAACCTCAGTTAATCTTTGGAATGACATTATGCAGTCGGTGCTATTATTATCCCCATTTTGCAGATGAGAATATTGAGGCCTGGAGTTATTTGCCTGATGTCACACAGCTTATAAAGTGTGGGGCTAAAATATAAGGCAAGGCAGGTTGGCTGCAGAGCCCATGTTCCCCAGTGACAGCATTCTGGCAAACTGGTGCATTTAGGTGTGGACAGAGGAAAAACTGTTTGCAAAGGACAGGCTTCTTGTACCAGGTGGAGACACCTCTGGAGGAGGGCCAGACAGGACGATAGAAAGATCCTTGGTCCCAGACCCGGTGAACGGGCATCGTAGGCCCAGCTGGCCAGGTTTGAACTTCCTGTGAGGAAGAAAGAAGGCTCTGCTTGACGAAGTCCCTGCCATCTTGGTCTTTATTATAAGAACCAACCAGGGTTTCCCCATTCCTCCCCAACCAAAGGAGTTCCTCACACTAGTGGTGCTGCCCGCAGCTAAAGATTTCCTTCTTTGCATTAAGCATAAGGTGACCAGATGTCCCGCTTTTGGCGGGACAGTCCCGATTTTTAACAATTTGTTCTGCATCCTGCTTTCCAAACATCGGGACTTTTTTTTTTTAAACGCCGTGGGACTCAGGAAAAATTGTTAAAAACTGGGACTGTCCCGCCAAAAGCAGGATGTCTGGTCACCTTAATTAAGCATCGTTCTTCATTCTGAGGAAGAAAAACATGATCAACCACAAAACAAAAAGGAAAAGAAACACATAATAGGGGATCATTCCACCTTAGAAGGCGTCCTTTCTTCAAGGAAGCCGAATTCAGAGAGGGAACCTGAAGACATCGAGGAAGGGATCAACCCTTTCCTTGGAGAATGAAAGCTAAGCAGATATTAACCTACACTCCCTGAGCTTTCACGGGCCCTCTAGAGAGAGCCTGGAGGTGCCTGGACAGCCTACCCCTGCCCAGAGTCTCTCCTGGTGGGGATAGAGGGACAGTGGCACTTCCAGGCACCAGAGCTACCCGTGGCTGAGATTGGCATGGGAAGACTGTGAAATGGGGGAGGGGCTGCAAAGAGAGAGGCTGAGAGGCTGCTCCGAACTGACATTTTTGGATACTGGAAGCAATAGATGTCATGGTATAATTTTTAAACTGGTAAGGAAGCCAAAAAGTTCTCTCTTTTTCTCCTCTTTTTTTCTTGCTTCAGCTATATTTAGGTGCCAATTATACAGAGAAAAGCCAAACTCGGTTTGTTCATGTCAAGCTATAGATACATGCGATCTGGCAAAGGGCAGCCCCTTTGCAGTTTGGGAGCCTGTCAACAGGATTAATGGGCTTGGCGCAAAGGGTCTAGAGCAATGCTCGGGGCTTCGAAGACCCCGGAGCTCACGTCCAGCAGGGCTGAAAAGCCTCTCAGAGCTGGGCAGGCCCATTCCCATGATTCCAGGCCCCCTGGCTGGCTTCCAGGTCCGCTGCTGCCTCCTCCCTCCCCAACACGACAGGAAGTTCAGGAAGGGCAGCTTCCTCCCACAGGTCACCTTGCAGGTGCCCAGGCCCCCCATGGCAGAGGCCTGCCTGGGACCAGGGAGCAGGGTGTCTTTGGGAATGACTCACAAGCCATCTCTCTGGGTCAGTGGTTGCACCTTGTTTTCTTGATCCACTTGCTTGCTGGGGCCTTGGACTGACCTTGGTGCAGCTGGCGTCTTGGAGACCAGAATAGTTGTCTGGAAGAGAGTGCAGGCTCCCTCCTGTTGTGGCTCATACCCTTGTAGCTGTCAGAGGATTGTCTCCCCCACTAGAAGCCAGAGGGCTGGGCCACACTTACTATAATCCGCCATGCCAGGTACAGTGGACTGCTAGCTTCTAGAGAGATGTGTTCTGAAGAGAGTTGTTCAGCCTTGTACCCACCTCCCCTCCGTGTCTAAGGAGCTAACGGTGCTCCTCCCCTTTTAGTGACTTTTCCGTGATTCTCAAGCTTTGGTGTGTCTCTGGATTTTGTGTGGAGTGGTTCTAAAAGTAGATTTGTCCATGAGTTACACATAGATGCCCATGATGTAGGCATGGGCTGGGTACTGTGCTGTGAAGAACCGTTATTTCTAATCTGCCCAACACTCGTGACCAGTCCAGGTGACATCGCCTTGTTTTCCTGTTTGAAAGGGGTGTCAGGGACGGTGTTCCCCATGCCTCTAACCAAGTGGCCAAGCAATGCCTCCTACACAATCACAGGGATGGAATCCCGGGTACAGCAAGCCAGGAGGGATTTGTGGAAGTGATTCCTCCAGCAAGGCCCCTTTAGTTAATGCCCGTGACGCCTGCACGGAGACCCCGGAGCGCCGTCTTGTCCTTTCCCAGGCCGGGCGCTTCTGCTTTCCTTCCGTTCCGTGAGCTTTCCATGTCTTCCCAGTGAACTTCTGGCTGGCGTCATGTTGGCCACAGTAGGTATCATGTTTACAGTCCAGGAATCCTGATGACCACACCGGGGCATCCGTGGTGTTTGAAGCCTACGGGTGCACTGGCTGGCTGCGTGTCAGGCTCGGGGCTAAGGTGGCATCCACTCTTTCTCATTTAACCCTCATAAAAAATCCAACAAGTGAAGAAACTGAGACCTAGAGAGGTTTAGTATCTTGTCGCAGGTCACACAGTAACTAAAGCGTCATTCTGGGTTTCTTTGATATATCAACCCCACTGGTATACTGCCTCCCAGTGACAATGAATCCCCACTCTCTTGACCCTTCATGGCCCTTGGACTTTTTTTTTTAACTTTTTATGTTCTACCTGTTATCATCCCTATTCTGTCGATGTTTAGTAATTTGCATTATTAGACTATAAGCTCCTGAGGTATATCAAAGTCGGATATGCCTCCATGTGCCGTAATATGGTGCCTTTCCCCTTCTCTACTGTTGTTCCCCTATATTTGTTGAATGAATGAGTGAGTGAATGAGTGAGTGATGGTTACTGGTTACTGCACAGGGTGAATCAGGGAGTATGCAACCACTGATGAGCTCATAGTGAGGTAAGAGAAGCAGGAAATGTTGTCACGGACTTACACACACATGTGGTCAGGAAGGTATTTCTTCTCTGGACACTCATCCATTAATGACTGTCCCTGACCCTGGAAGTTCTTCCTTCTGCCCCTGGTTCAACACCCAATCTGAGCTGACCTTCCCCAGACATCTTCCTCTTCCCCTGGTCTAGGTCCAACTACCTCCCTGCTCCAGGTCCAACTACCTCCCTGGTCCAGGTCTAACTACTTCCCTGCTCCAGGTCTAACTACCTCCCTGCTCCAGGTCCAACTACCTCCCTGCTCCAGGTCTAACTACCTCCCTGGTCCAGGTCTAACTACCTCCCTGGTCCAGGTCTAACTGCCTCCCTAGTCCAGGTCTAACTACCTCCCTGCTCCAGTCTAACTACCTCCCTGGTCCAGGTCTAACTACCTCCCTGGTCCAGGTCTAATTACCTCCCTGGTCCAGGTCTAACTACCTCCCTGGTCCAGGTCTAACTACCTCCCTGGTCCAGGTCTAACTACCTCCTTACTCCAGGTCTAATTACCTCCGTGGTCCAGGTCTAACTAACTCCCTGGTCTAGGTTTAACTACCTCCCTGGTCCAGGTCTAACTACCTCCCTGGTCCAGGTCTAGTTACCTTCCTGCTCCAGGTCTCATGAGTTGAAGAGGCAGATAGGATGAATTATTGTTCACAAACTTATATATTACATAATATATAAGTTTGTGAACTATAATATTATATATTATATATTATATATTATATATTATATATTATAGTCCCCCAAATACAGAATCTAGAGGATCCGGGGCCACGGGATGAAGCTAACATCCATCCTGACCTCTGCTTTTGCAAGTTTGCCCATGTAGAAAAAATGTTTCTGAAGCTTCTAGAAAAGTAAATATTCCAGACAGAGTACATAGTCTCAGTTTGCCTCCGGTCTGTCACTGAAGTGAACCGAAAGAAAATCCAGATATTAGTGCCTGCCCAGAACACGGGTTCCGATCTGAGCCCAATTTACCCATCCACCCGTCACAAAGCATGGAGCACCAGCTTTATCCCAGGCACTGGGCTTGTTTTGGAATCAATAAGGCAGAGCCCCAGGCCTCAAGGAGCTCACAGTAGAATAGTGGAACTTGTGGTAGGGCCAAGTCCCGGCCCCTCCTCCAGGTCCCGGCCACTCCAAGCAGCCAGGGTTTATCTCAGTTGATCAGGCCATTTCAACTCTGTCCTTCTGTGAGCTCCTAGCATGTTGCTGCATCTTGACTGGAAGTCACAGGCAGTGGGTGGGAGGACACCTGGGAGGGAGATGGGAAGCCGCTGTGCCGTGCTCGCTGTGTCCTCTGTGATTCCCAAGGACCCTACGGGCCATGAGGACAAGGGCACGTCTGTCCCATCTCTGCCGTGTCCCCAGCATCTAGACGCGGTGCTGATACATCACAGGTGCCCACGAGTGTCTGGAACATGACTGAGTGGCTGGAAAGGGAGTATTTTAATAAGCAACGCCACCACCGGGACAGGCGATGTTTGCTCACCAGGCCGGCCAGGTAGGTGACACAAACCTTAGGCTTTGTCATCCGGGGATAAAGTGGGTCCCGGCACGCTCAGGAGACCCCACGCCGAGTTGCTGAGCCACACGTGCAAAAATAGAATCGATTTGTTTTCTTTTCAGGAACACTCATTTGCTAGGACCTCCTGGCATGATGACCGTGTCCTGTTTAAAGGCTGGTGGGACCTCCCTGGGCAGCAGAGAGCCGGCCATGCTAGACGGACGTGTCATGCTTCCCAGCAGCGACCGGGGCAGGGCTGGCCGGGCCTGTGAGTCATGGGCTCTCCGGTCATCGAGCTGCTTGGGGGCCTTCTGGTCATGAGGATTCTGGTTCCCCCTGAGCTGGGCCCAGCTCACTTGTCTGGCCGTCTGTGCTGCTTGAGTTGTGTTCGTGCAGCCTCAGGGGATGGGGGTGCGGCCATGAGCATGTCCCCTGTCAGAGTCTCAGTCTGTCACCCAGGGGTGAGGCTGAGGAACAGGAGGAAACCTGTGGAATAGTCTGGAATCTGCTTTTCTCAAGTCCCCCAGGCGACTCTGGTATCATAGTCCTCACGAGTAATGCTGCCCGTGGGCAGGTGACTAACTCCTCGGTGTTTCAGAAGGGTCACCCCCTTAGTTCCCATTCCCTGGGAAGCTGCAGAGCCCTCCCCACCCCCATGAGCTGTGCCTGCCCTGCCGACAGGGTCCTCCTGCCCCCTGCAGAGCCCTCCTCCCCCTTCAGGGTCCTGCCACCTGCCACCTCCTCAGAAGCTGTTCCCCAGGCCACCGCGTGCCCGTGGGTCCAGGCACGGGCTGGACAGTGACACACGCAGTCAGGAAGCGGGCTTACTCATCTCTGCGTGCGCTGCGCCGGCATTAGCTGTCCCGTCCCTCCTGCTGAGGTTCCTCCAAGTCCCCTCCTCCGAGGGGAGCGGGTGCCTGCAACAACGCGTCCCTCCGACGCCAATGCGGTTTCCGGCGCACAAAGCAAATGGGATCGGATGAGAGGAGCAGGAGCGGCTTAGACACGGGTGAAGGGCTTTAGGTGCTTCACGCAGGGCTCGGTTCCTGCTGCAATCCGCTTCACATCACAATCAAAGACCCGCGGCCCGGCAGGGGCCAGACGGCCTCCCAGGTGGGGTGGGGAGTGGTGGTGATTTTCGTGAGCTCTGGGCCATGCCCCAGTCCTCTGCCCCACGGCCACGCCTGCCACCCCCAGCCCCCACCCTCACACCGGGCATCATGCCCACAATCTCTTGCCTCGGTTGGCTGGGGTCATGGTCAATTCAGAGCTCCCTGTGCCGTGTTGCTGCTCAGAATGACAGCCGCCTCCTCGGCCTGGTGTGTGGGGGCCCTCCAGGTCGGCCTGGCTAGGCCCTCCATGCGAAGCAGGGACAGTTCCAGAAGTGGCCGGGGGAGGACTGGAGACCAGGATCGTTTCTGCTCTTAGGAAGCCTGTACGAGGCCTCTGCGGAGCTCCGCGTCACTGTTCTCCGGCCAGAATGGGGTCGCAGGCAGGTGAGGGCAGTGGTCTCGGCTCTGCAGTCTTGGTCTCTGTTATCATATGCTTTTCGTTAGCTCCCATGTATGTCACAGCGGGGACTGAGGCCCTGCCCTCTGCAGGCCACCGTGTCCAGCCCCCGAGGAACACAGATAAGGAACGTGCCCACCCGCCCCGGGAGCTCGCAGTTCCGTGGGGAGCCTGGACCCAGTTCCAGGACCCGCCGGGCAAAGCCCGGAAGCGCGCAGCGCTGGGCGTTCGGCTTTGATCTCCTGTGCGCAGTCGGCTCCCCAAAAGGAAGCAGCTTTGATTAAACATTTTCAATCAAAGCCAGGCTGAAGGGGGGCAGCAACGGGCTGACCACCCACGTGAAGACGGTCCCGTGGGCTCTGCATGACATTCAGCCCTGAGCATCCTACAGGTAGAGGTCATGGAGCAAAAGGGAGGCATAGGATGGAGTGGGTGGCTCCAAGCTGCTCCCACCCCCTCCTCATCCCGGAGCTCATGACTGCCCTGGCCTCACCGCAGCCTCTCCCTGAGGTCTGCCCAGGGCCAGCAGCCGGGAAGCCCGACCTGCCTGACACTCTGGGAACAGAGCCCACAGTGAGTGGAGGGAAGGCCCCTGCCTGGCCCCCTGAAGGGGCTTCGCTGTGCCTGTCCGTCCCCCAGAACTCCTGGGGCCCAGCAGCCAGGCCTGTGCAGCCCCCGCCTCAGCCATCTGGCCTCCTGTAGCGGCCGGTGGAGATTCCTGGCAATGAACCTAAAACCAGAGCCGGGGTCAGAGCATGTGGACTGGGGGCCGGGCATGTGGGAAGGTGATTGCAGTTCCTGCCCCGAGGCAGTGAAGGAAGGCTGCCAGCTCACTCACCTGTTATTTATGGCTCATTTTTGCATCCAGCGCTGTGGACGGTCCCCTTCTCTCCTTAGTTGGATCTGTAGTTGATTTCAAGATGGCTTTGGTGTTATCAGTATCAATGATTCTCAAACTATATGTGTAGAGGAATAGTGGCTGCCCTCATTCATTCCAGATCAAGACTTTTTGAAAAATACAATAAAAATGAAGCTGTAGCAAACTGAAACTGACAAAATAATAATAACTACCCTTGGCTGCTTTTTCTCAGTGGTTAGAGCGTCAGCCTGCAGAGGTCTCGGGTTTGATTCCCAGACTTGAGCATATACCTGGGTTGCGGGTTCAATCCCTGGCCCCAGTCAGGGTGGAGGCAACCAATTGATGTGTCTCTCTCAGATGGATGTTTCTCTCTTTCCCCCTCCCTGCCTCCCTTCCACTGACTCTAAAAAAATCAATGGGAAAAATATCCTTGGGTGAGGATTAGAAAATAATAATGACAACAACAGAGAAGCCCCACTTGGATGCCACTTGGCTGTTTCAGTAAAGTCAAGTTTCTGCAGAGATTTATGAAGCTGTCCCTTTAACCCCCGTGCTGGTCTCACTGCCGAGGAGTCTGACATTTCACAGAGGCCATGGCCCACGCTTGCCCTTTCCTGGAGACCTCAGCAGGCCGGCCCACAGCTCGCTCTAGGACCGTGGTGGGCAAACTGCGGCTCTCGAGCCACATGCAGCTCTTTGGCCCCTTGAGTGTGGCTCTTTCACAAAATACCACGGCCTGGGCAAGTCTATTTTGAAGAAGTGGCGTTAGAAGAATAAGTTTTTAAAATGTGGCTCTCAAGAGGAATTTCAATCGTTGTATTGTTGACATCTGGCTCTGTGGAATAATGAGTTTGCCGACCACTGCTCCAGCCCTCCTGCACCCCAACCCCCAAGCCGTCCTATCCACCAGGCTGCCTATCATCCTACACGCACGTGGGACCTCTTAGGAGGGAAAGGGGCAGATCCAATGACACACAGCAAGTTTGTGGTGGAGCCGGGACTGGAACCCGGGCCCTGACGACCAGCCAGGCTCTCCCCGCCGCTAGGTCACTAGTTGATGCATGTGCTAACCACGGGCCCCTCCTTCATGCTGGGCCAGAGGCAGCTGCACATGTGCGGGGCTAACTGAGGTCAGAGCGCCCACAGAGGGCCTGCTTCCACGCCGTGGGTGCCGCCAGCAAAGCAGAACGCGGCCGGTGCCAGGCTGAGTCAGGGCCGGCTTCAGGGGGTGGGTGGTGACATGCAGAGGGGGCCCTGAGGCCTGAGCAGGGTGAAACCAGGTGAGGGAGGTGAGGCTGGATAAGCAGCACCAGCCCTGAGGGGTTAAGGGGCTGGTGTGTGTTTGGGAGTGGTCCAGACTCCACAGAGACCCCAATCCTCCCGACAGTGATTCAGGCAGAGGGGGCCGGAGGGGGCCTAGGGGTTCCCCCCTACCTAACACCCCCGACTTTCAAATATGTGATGCTGACCAGACTTCACAACTAGCTGTGCAGGGAATGTCCCTCCAGAGAGGTCCAAGAGCTGCCCCCAGTCACGCAGACCAGCAGCACCCAGTATGCTGCAGCGAGTGGCCCAGGTCTCTAGTTCCACTTCTCACAGGTGATGGGAAGGCAGCTGGACAAGAAGCTGAGGGACTGGGGTTGAGGCACAAACACATCTTTTTGCCGGCCCTCCTCCAGGCCAGCCCAGCTCACCCCCTCTCCCCTGACTGGGTTCCTGCCCCCAGGTAGCCAGGAACCCAGGGAGGCTGTGGTGGGCGCCTGCTGCCACCTATAGGCCGCACGTGGGATTGCCTCCCCATGTCCCTCATTGGGGTCACTCCAGCCTTGGTCTCACAGACCTCATTGCCTGTTTCCAGGCCTGCAGGTGCCCCAAAAGGCAGTGATGATGACGGGGCAGAAAACCAGGTGCTTTTCGGTTCTAGGCTGAGCTTCCATGCAGTTCAGCAAGCCTGGGCAGCTGTCGCCAGCTTTTGAGCAGAGCTGTGATCAGCTCCAAGTTGCTGGGTTTAGGAAGACCCTATGGGCTGGAGAAGAGAGGTCATCTGAGTAACAACACGGGGAGCAGCAGGGATGGAGAGAAAGGTCAAAGTCCAGAGAAAGCGTAGAAGTGCAAAGAGGTAGGAGGTCTCTGGTTTGGTGAGAGAAAGGGGTGCATTGAGAAAAGGCCAGTTGGGCCATCCTGAGAAATTCCACGGGGAAGGAAGGGGTTACAGGGGGGTAGGGGGTGGGCAGGAGGTGGGGAGAGACCCCGAGAGAAGCAGGGTAAGGAAGGGCGGTGCTTTCCAATGTCAGGGGATGCCTGAGGATGATGGTGGGTAGAGGATGAAGCCAATGGAAAGAGACAGAAAACATGACAAAAAGAGAAGACCATCGAGGGCGCAGGAGCCCGGAGGCCCTGGGAGGGATAAGGACCAGCAAACAGGGAGAAGGCGGCCTCGCTGAGGAGGGGCTGTGCCTGGTCCCCTGGCCCAGGGAGGAGGAGAGACCTGAGACTCAGGGCAGGGGCAGGAGGGCAGGACTTGTGGGAACTCGGGCACTTACATGCTGAATTTGCACACGTGCAATGACAGTTGTTCAAAGTTACGTGCACACATATATGTGCATGTACACAGGTGTGCATCCTCTTAGGAATGCTGGGAAGCCACATGGCACTCTGGAAACCAGGCCTGGGGTGGCCCCGGAGCCGCGGGTGGCATCTTGCAGTGAGGAGGAGAGGAAGGCAAGAGGCATCAGCTTTGAACCCGGCACCAGGAGCCCTGGCTGCAGCCCCTCCCCGACCCCACACACTTTGCTTCAGGAAGTGACTTCACCCCCAGTTTCACTCCATGGCCTGAAGGGCAAACGAGAGTGAATCATACATCCCCACCTGCCAACGCGGGCTGGTGAGGCTCGTGAACAAAAGCCGCCTTTCTGGGGCCCTTACTCTGCAGAATCCCAAGTCAGGAGAGGAGCCCACAGGGCCCTGACCTGCCCAGGCTCCCTGGCCACTGACTTAGAGACACACTCGCCACCCACCCAGGGCTCACCTGGGCAGGCCCAGCCCCACCCTTTCCTCTGCTGGCCTCATGCCCCTCCCACCCTCACCCACACCTCCCAGTCTCTCCCCTCCTCCCCTGCACCCACTCAACCTGGGACAGCCCCTCCCAGGTGAGGAGGGTGGGGCCAGTGGTCATGGCTTACATTACAGTCCTCGCTGTCCTGATGCCTCTTCTGCTCTCTGACCTCGCTGGGGATGCTTTCTGGGGCACAGAGGGACTGTCCTGGAGACACCCCAGGGCTGGGCAGGGGCAAAAATGGTAGAGAAGCTGGTGATCCGCAGCTTCCTCTGCCCCACCCTGCACCCAGGGTCAAAGTAGACCCTGGCAACATCCTACTTCTGCAGCCGCAGACTCTTGGGACCTGGTTGCTTCGGAAGGGGACATGGGTGCAGGCTGGGCATCACCCTCTCCTCCTGCTCCAGGTAGCAGCTGGCACCTCTGGCAGCCCATTGGTCAGGATGGGCAGGAGTGGTTCAGCGGCTGTGGTCCGGGGCTTTGGCAATCCGTGGGCCAGGACCACGCCATCCAGGAGCCGTGGCGGCTGAGCGGGTGCTGGGCAGGGCTAGAATCCTCCCTGGTGTGCGTCCAGGTTCCCAGTGAATGCTCCTGAGCTGAGAGGTCTCGCATGTGTGTCTATATCTTCATCTCCCTAAGCATAGTCAGGCTCACACCTCTTGCCCGGGCACCTGCCCACTGCCAGCATGCTGGCCAGGTGCCCCTCACTGTCCAGAAGCAAATGCCCAGCCCACTCTGAAACCCGAGGCGACAGGAACCTTCCTCCCGGGGTGTGCGAATGTGGAGCCCCCACATCTACACACACAGTGCTGCCTTCCCCACCTCCTGGGCTCAGAGCTGGTCCAGCCAGGCCCCTGAATTCCCTGTGAGTTCCCTGGTGGAAACGCTCAGCATAGGGCAGCCCCTCCCCAGGGTGCACTGCACTCCCCCAACGACCTGCCCGCTAAGAACAGAACCTCCCCCTGCTGCAGCCCCTCGGAGGGCAGTCTGGGAGGAGGTGCAAATTCTGAGTTTCAAACAGCCAGTGCCTGCACTGTCTTTCCCAGGGATTGTCACTCAGCCAAGGGCAAGGAGGAGTAAGCTTGGCTGTTGACGGCCTTGGGGCGTGGGTGCGCTCTACAGGGGGCTGTGCTCTACTGAGAGGGCCCAACTGGGGCTTTGATCAGAGGGTCCTCATCCAGGCCCTCCCTCTGACTGGTCAATCCTCCAATCACCAGCTCTCCAGGTAACCTTCCCAGCTTTCTCCTCTCTGCCCTGCCCTTCCTTCTGGCAATGATCATAGGAGAACTGGAGAAGAGGATGCTGGGAGCTCCTTCTGGGGAGATGCTGGCTGCTTGGTGTGGGTTGAGGGGAGCCGGCAGGAGAAGTGTCCCCTGGTTTCCTTGGGGAGGGTAGTGTCCAGCCCCCAGGTGAGTGCAGGGTTGGACACCTGGCCCTTGAGCTGCAGCTTTGGAGTGTGCAGATGGACCTCTGGGGTGGGGGTAGCATGCTCTCTCTGCACTGAGACGTGAGGGGGTTATGGGGGGGTAGCTGCTGGAAGGGCCTGGAACTGGGCTTTCTCCAGATTGTGCCATCGTGCCACCCCGAGCAGGAGGGACTGGGGCTCTGGACTGGGCCGCATGACCAGTGTAGGCCAGTGGGACAGGGGAAATGTGGCATAAACAGTGGCGCAGAAAGCGCCTGGGCATGGCAGCTTGCTCACTTCCTGTCTGGCTCCCTGCGTTGTCATGTGAAGAGCCCAGGCTGGCCCGCTGGATGCTGGAGCGAGATGAGTCATCCCAGCTGAGACCTCCTAGGCCCGCCGGGCTTCCAGCACGGGAGTGAGGCCATCCCAAAGCAGCCAGCCCCGCCAGTGAGTGGGTCCAGACCAGAGCGCGTCCCGCCAAACCGCAGCTGTGAGAAAAAGTAAACGGTGCTTGCCTTGTGTAAGGAGAAGGAAGGAAGGAAGGAAGGAAGGAAGGAAGGAAGGAAGGAAGGAAGGAAGGAAGGAAGGGAGGGGGATAAGGAGCTTGGAAATCATCATTCCTGTTCACACAACAGGAAAAAAGAGGATTAAGTGGTAAATCAACAACTTTTCTTAGATCCGAAGGAGAACTACAGCCACAGGCAAACCCTTTCCCCCGTGACCGGAAACAGTCTATTGGGCCGCAGCCACGCCGGTTTGTTTGTTTACAGTTGTTTCTGGCCGTTTCTCACAAGAGCAGAGCTGAGCGGTAGCCACATGGCCCGGAAAGCCAAACACAGATGCTCTCGGGCCCTTTCCAGAAAAGTTCTGCTGATCCCTGCTCTGGGCGCTAAGCACCTGGAAGGCAGCGGAGATGCGCTTGCTATCTGCTTGTTGTTACCATTGTGCCCAGCGTGTGTTCTCGATTGATTCCGTGCAGAGGGGGGCCCTGCCTCCCGCTCGGTCCAGTGCTTTGGGAAGGGCCACTGTGAGTCCCATCCCTACCCCAGTCCCTAGGGCTCAGCCTCTTGACTCAGGTGGCCCAGAGCAAACCCTGGGAGTCTCATGGTGCTGCTCACTTTCCCCAGGACACGCGCTAAGGAGACATGGGATTGGATTCACTGCTGTCTTACCAGCCTGAGAGAAAGGCTCATCGATGAACTGAGCTGACACAGAGCAAAGGAGGCCAAGAGACAGGCAGACACAAGTTACTGCCTATGTTGCTTGCACCTGGAACCCCCTCTCGGGCCTCCTGCTCGTTGGCCTTGTCTCCTCTGAGCATCCATAAGAGGTGAAGGGCCCAGGGGAGGGCTCCAGACATCTGCACCCTCCATGCTTGGGGTGTCCAAGATGGTGCCTTTGAGGCCCTCAGGCCCCCCCAAATCCAGTGTCTAGACCAGTTGCCAGCAAACTCATTAGTCAACAGAACCAAATATCAACAGGACAACGATTGACATTTCTTTTGAGAACCAAATTTTTTAAACTTAAACTATATAGGTAGGTACATTGTTATTAACTTTAGGGTACTCCTAAGCTGGCCTTTGCTAAACACTCAAGGGGCCAAAGAGCCGCATGTGGCGCGTGAGCTGCATTTTGGGCAAGGCATGGAGAGGCATCCGCCTTCCAGTGGCTCAGAGCTCAATTCTTACCAAAGAAATGACTTTGATACTCCCCTTAAGCAATCCTCTCCCTGCCCCTCTGTCCCCTCCCCGCCCCCAGGAGCACCCACACTGAGCCCCTTCCACCCAAACAGATCACCAGCCACTCCTTCTAGTTGTCCGCAATCCTGCTGCTTTGGAATCAAAGGAGTTTTCACTCTCAGCTCTTCTCCTCCAACGATATCTAGATGCAGATGGAGATGGGCTAGATCCCAGTCCTGACAAGTGACTCAGACCCCGGAGTCTGGGAACACGCACACCTCACTGGGACATCCCCTGGCTTTAGGGTTTCCCGCCCAGGAGCGGGGGTGGGGGGAGGGGAGCAAGATTCATTCATTCTCCACCTGGCAGGCCCTCCCCCGCCCCTGCCATTGAGCGCGCTTCCTTTTCCAGGCCTGAGATCTGGAGGAGCCAGCGTGGGGTGGGGAAAGGAGGCTCAGCTCAACTTCCCATACACGTGAGCATCGGCATTGGCATTGCGATCTTATCCTTGAGGCCGGGCAATTTCTCAGGATGGCAGATACTCCTGAAACACACGCTGGCATGTTCCTCCAGGCCCCAGGGCATCGTCAGAGCACATGGCCACAGCGCCCCCAGGTGAGCCCACTCAGGGGTGCAGGCTCCCATGTGCTTGTGGCAGGTCCCACAGGCTGGATGGTCAGCTTGGCAGCTTCAGCAGACAGCTTCACCCTTTCAGGTAGAGTTGAGACAACGTCATTTCTTGCTCCGAGTCTCTTTCAAAGCATCAATGTAACATGGGACCTACCTCATTGCCGGCTTCTTTATTCATTGATGATAACACTCTCAGCTATTATTCCTCTGTCTCCCCATCCATAGCAAACCTCCCCACCTTTTTAAGGGACACCCAGTTCGGCTTGTCTAGACAGCTGGCAATGATGCTAGTCTAGCAGCTGCTTCCTCCTCGGTCTGTTAGCAAAAGGTCAAGGTTCCCAAGCCCACCCTCACTCCTGACCAGCTAGCTCCAGCCCCTTCCATGCAGAGACCCCTCTCCCCCACCACCACCTCCACTCCTCGCTTGCTGTCTGAATCCCAAAGGGTGCCTTGGGGTCTTTCCTTCCTCGAGGGTCCCGTCATCCTGCAAGCACAGACTCCTTGTAGGAATTCGCTGAGATGCCTGATGAGTGCTCCCTTAACCCTTGAGGTTATATTTTCCATAGGATGCCCCAAAATATCCTCGCTGCGTACAAATGGAAAAATGTGAAGCCAACATCTTATTATTCTTGGTTATTTTCGGTTGCACTCTGATGGAAAAACAAGTTATTCCTTACATTAGGCCTTAACCTACAGCATCTGATTAGATTTCTCAGAAACGTAGATTTGGATTTTTTTATATTTTTTATGAGCTCATCTCGTGTTTCCAGTATCCTTAGATTAATATGATTGCCATATGCACTTTATGTCTGTGCATTGCTTATAAGAACTGAAACTTTTTCCAGGAAAAAAACACACACAAAGGCCTTTATGATCTGGCCCCTGCCTCCTTCACGCCGCCCACCCACTCCTCTGCTGCCTCCCCCGAGCTCCGCAGGCTCTCGCCAGCAGCCCACCGGGCAATGGGGATCGTGGTTAAGAACACGGGCCAAATTGATGGACCGGGTCCAGCCCGGGCTCTGCCACGTGTTGGCCAGATGACCTTGGGCAAGCTTCCAAGTTTGTGTTGTCACCTGAAAACACGCAGGTAACGACAGTACCTGCTCACCATGGTGCGATGCCACTTCACACCCACTGGGAAGGTGAGTAGCAGGGGGAAAAATAGAAAATTACAAGTGTTTGCAAACATGTGGAGACATTGGAGCCCCTGGGCACTGCTGGGGATGTGACCTGTGGGGCCTCCGTGAGACCATGATGGCAATTCTTCAAAAGTAATAAAAACTCGGTGGCCAGACTCTCCAAGGATCCCGGGATGGGCGGGCGATCCAGCAGTCACACCTCTGGGCACGGACAGAGAGATGACGGGGACCCCCACCTGTACCCCCACAGGTACCTGTGTGCCCATGTGCACCCAGCAGCATTCGGGTGACCGGAAGGTGGAGGAGACCCAAGCGCCATCGCTGGGTGAAAGGATAAACAAAACGTGACCTAGTCACATGGCGGAATATCATTCTCCTTCCAATGGAATCAAATCCTGATACGTGTACCACATGGATGAACCTGGAAGGACTTTTGTAAAGTGAAACACGCCGGTTAGGAGGAGACAAATAGCGGGCGATTACGCTTACCTGAGGTTGTCAGCTTCACAGAGGCCCCAAGAGGTGACCAGGCAGGGGCGGGAGGGAGGAGACAGAGAAGTTATTGTTCTGTGGGTGCAGAGTTTCAGTTTGGGAAGATGAAAACGTCTGGTGATGGATGGTGGGATGATATGCAGCCCTGTGAATGTACTTACTGCCACTGGACTGGATGCTCAAAAAAGGGTTAAAACGGCTCCCCTGGCCAGTTGGTTGAGGGATGCCCTGTGCACCGAAAGGTTGCTGGTTCGATTCCCAGTCAAGGCACGTGCCTGGGTTATGAGCTTGATCCCGGGCAGGGCGCATGTGAGAGGCAACCGAGCTATGTTTCTCACATTGATGTTTCTCTCTCTCTCTCTCTCTCTCTCTCTGTCTCTTTCTCAAATCAATAAAAACATCTTGTTTAAAAATATTTTTAAATAGTAAATTTACTGTTACGTATATTTTACCACAATAAAAACTTTGAAAAATTACAGGACATGTCTCAGAAGGCCACAGGGAAGACCTGGTGTTGGCCTAGAGCAGGTGCTCACAGAGGGTGCCTCCGCCTCCTGTCTGCCAAACCTCTGCTTGTACGGCTGTGAGAACAGCTTCCACTCACACTCAGCCATCCCCGCCTCAGAGTCTGGCCCAGCTCCTTGCCCCAACACCCCCTGCGCCACGTCACCATGAGTCAGGTGTCCACCTGCAGTTCTCCCACGCATGCTCCTAATGGCCCTCGCGTCTCTGTGCTTCATCCCTGATTTCCTCGTCTGCTTCTCCACTAGACTCTGAGATCCTTGAGGACTATGTGTGTCCTGTCCGTTTGTTGTCCTAATGTCTAGCAGAGTACTGGCTATGTGTGTTTGCCACACATACAAATAGGGGAATGATTAAGGAATCATACTTTTTTAAAAGAGGCTTTATTTTTTTTTTTTTAAGTCAAACAATTTCATGGGCCCACATGTGAACTACTAGTTGAATCTTTAATATTTGAGGACAAGAGTGTTGTTGTAGTTTTGAAACTGAACAAGCCAACACGCCAATTCTGATGCCTGGACAGATTAGTTGGTCAGTGGCTGTACTCCAGGGGGGTCTGGGACACTCCCATTGGCCACCGTATTTCTAAAGGGTGTGGTGTTTTCAGAGCAGATTGATGGTTTTTACTGCTTATGATTAAACCCTGAAGATGAGTTGAATTAGAAGGATAATAAAGCTTGTTTTGTCTGTCCTAAGTGCATGCATAAAAAGGAAGTTTGTGGCTATTCTGGTGTCTTCATCAAGGAAGAAGAATTGTTGAAAATAGGCAATCCCAGAGCTGAATGTCAGGTTCTGGAAGGCTTGCCTGTCTGGGGGGAAAGCAGTGAGTCTTAAACTCTTATGAGCTCTGCACTGAAGTGTCCCCTGGGAATGAAGGTACCCCCTTGGTTGTGGTTGTTAGTCTTAAAGGAAGTCTCAGGAACTTTGTGCTTATGTGTATGAGTTTGCTACAGCTGCTATAACAAAGTACCAGATAACTGGCTCTACCACAGGAATCTATTGTCACAGTTTTGGAGGCTGGAAGTACAAGACCAAGGTGTCAGCAGGGTTGGGTTCTGCTGAGGGTGGTGAGGGAGAATCTGCTCCATCCAGACCCCTGGCTTCTGGTGGTTTCCTGCCACCTTTGGTGTTCCTTTGCTTCTGCTGACTCACCCCACCTCTGCCTTCATCTTCACATGCTTTGTGTCTTTGTCTGATTTCTCATTTTTATAAGGACACCAGTCATATTGGATTAAGGGTCCACCCTAATGACCTCCGCTTAGCTAATTACATCTTCAAAGACCCAATTTTCAAATAAGGCCACATGGGGGTTAAGACTTCAACATATAAATCTTGGGGACACATTTCAACCCATAACAATATGCCACTGCTTTAATGAAAGAATCTTCAAGGGACAAAGTGCTAGACTTCCTGTCTCTTAGCAGTGCCTGCTATTTTTTTTTTTTTAATGAGAAATCACATACCTTTACTTTCCCAAGTCTAATCTTCCAGAGCTTTAAGTTTGTACAAAATGAAAATAAATGTGGAGTAGAATCAGGCTTTGCTATCGATAGGGAAAGGTCAGTGGCATTTGAGTGGCTGAGAGGGGTGTGGACTCTATGGTCAAGGCTGGGGTTTGTCAACTGTTTTCTGAAAAGGACTAGATAGTAAATATCTTTAGCTTTGTGAGTCCTATGCTCTCTGCAACAACTATTCAACTCTGCTGCTGCAGCATGAAAACAACCAGAAACCATCTGTAAACAAATGAACATTGTGTTCCAATAAAACTTTATTTGCAAAACCTGGCAGGAGGGCCAGATTTGGCCCACGTGCCTTCTTGTTCTCCCTCCTGATGCTAATCCCTTATTCTGTTCTCCACATCCTATCCATCCCCTCTCAGGTCTTCTCCACCAGCCGCATCCGCAGGATGGTTCTTCCCCTGCATGCAACTGATCAGGGAGCTCTCTGCCCTCCCCACCACCTCCCCTTCATCGCAATCTTCTGCTTCTTTCATCCTCCCTTCTGCACACCTCACACTTCAGAACACCCTCTCTTCTCCACCCCAACTCTGACACCAATTCAAGCTCCCCACCCCACCCCACCCCCAATGCCCACACGTAAGGTAGCTTCAGCATTCGTACAGGGCAACTCAATACAGAACTAGGGCCGTGCGGTGTGCATGTAACCAGATGTATGCAGTGTATGTGGAAAATAGTTTCAGACCATCCATCTTAATTTATGACCCTCCTTGGCAGCCTTTGTTCTGCTCTCACATGAGGCCCTGCCAAGTTTATAAATACTTCCTCCGAATGACAATAAATTTGGTCTCCCCTAATCTTTCACTCCATAGATAAAATCTCACTGATGCTGCAAGAGCACTCACACTTACAGTGAACTGTTGGCTTGATTGATCTTAACACTCCGGCCAAAGGTATCCTGAGGGCCTCCTGGGCATGGCTCACAGCTGCTTGATTCGGAGATGTTTGCCTCTCCACGTCCCGGAAGTGGGAAGCTAACTCACTTGGATGCTCGCCTCTCATGCTGCTCGATCCTGTGAAGTGGGGACCATTGATAAAATCCAGACAGTTTACCGAGGGGCCTAGAGCGGATCATTCTCTGGACACTTGGCTGTGCCTTCAACAACAAATGAGTTTACCAGATGTAACAGAAGCGATTTTTTTTTTTTTTTTTTTTTTTGTCATGGAAGACAAGAACTTTTAGGCGAGGAGACATGTTACCAATACATGAGCTCATATTTGCTTTTTCTCTCAATTCTTTTCTCGTATTCTCCTCTGTGACTGGCCAGTTGCTGAGGATGGTCCCAGGAACATAGAAGGCATTTAAAGGCAACGTCTGGCCCTGCTACTGCCAAGACTGCAACACTCTTTTCTTCCTTTCATAACTGCTCAGCTACACAGAACTCACTCAATTGCTCTGTACATATATATATATATATATATATATATATATATATAATTTGATTTCAGAGAGGAAGAGAGATGGAGATAGAAACATCAATGCTGAGAAAGAATCACTGATCAGCTGTCTCCTGCACACCTCACACTGGGGATTGAACGTTCAACCCAGACATGTGACCTGTCTGGGAATCAAACCCTGACCTCCTGGTTCATAGGTTGACACTCAACCACTGAACCATGCCAGCAAGGATGCTTTGTACATTTTTTTTAATGGCTAATCCAGGCTATAATTTTCTTAATTTTATTTTGTTGCCTGAATTGATAACGGACTGATCAATCATTTTTAAAAATGCAGTGAAAAATGATCCTGTAGTTAATATGCAGACAATAAGATTGGGGGTGGGGGGGGCAGGATTTCCTTTGAATTCTATTTCCTTTTCCTGTTCATTTCAGATGTGTGTGTAGGGAGGAGGGGCCTGCAGACACGGAGGGGAGGTGGACAGGAGGAGAGGACACAGGGTCCCAAGGAAAGGAGTCAGGTGCCTGCCGGGACCTGTGCAAACTCACTTCTTTGGTCCTTTTTCCATTTTCTCTTTTGTCACCACTCTGCTTGTTTCCTCTTTATCTCTCCCTCTTTCTCTCCTCTCCACTCTCTCTCTGTTTAAAATACATGGAAGAATGGAACCAAGTGGCTACACCTTCTTTTTCAAGGGATATTATTACCACATGAATAACACCAACTCACCATTTTTGTCTTGAGCCTGGTCTGGCTTAATTACTAAATACGTGAGAATGGGATCTATTTCTTGGACGCTTGGCCTGTTGTTTCCATGTGCAGGTGTAACAACTTGGTGGAAAAGAACTTGTTTTTGTTGCCAAAACAGAGAAAGCAATGTTGATTTAGGTTATTTTTTCTTCTCCCTTTTCCCCCCTCCCAGCCTCTCATCTCTGCTCACTCACACTTCCCTGTGTCCCCTGGTGACCACTGAGCCAGGCACCCACCTGGAGCTCCTCCGTGGGCAGAGATGACTCACTGCTCCCAGCTCCCTCCCATGGGAGCCACCTGTGACTTCCCTCCCAGGGGGCTGGGGCAGGGCTCTGTACACAGCCGGGCGAGACCGAATAAAGGGTGTTGAGTGACTGAGGGGCAGGTGGCTGGCAGACTGGCCCAGCTAGTACACAGTGAAGGTGACACCCGCCGTGTTTGGCGTCAGAGCTGGCCGAGGGAGTCAAGCTAGAGATTGATCATGGTCAATGATCATGGTCAGAGGCATGGACTGTGATGTCCCACACGTCTGGAGTCAAGCCCTGCCTCCAATGTTGAACCTACGGAGTAAGGATCTTGGGCTTCTTACTTCATATATCTGAGCGTTGGAGTTTTCATCTGTAAAACAGAAAACTGCCCCTCATGGGAGCGTCCGTGAGCTCTTATAGAGAAAGAGCCCAGCAGAGCCCATAGTAAATGAGAAGGAGCAAGGAGAATGGAGGGAGGAGAGACGGGGACATAGGGCAGCATCCAGAAGTTGATTTGGGAGGGAGGGAGGGTATTGGGGGCTCATCTAAACACGCCCCAGATATACAAAGGCAGGGAGGGGAAAGTTGGGGTCCTCGGCTCTGAGCATGGCTGGCTTTCTACACTTGCTGGCCCCACAGCGCCATCTAGGGGCAGAGCATGGTCCCAGCCAATGGTGGTCTTAGCGAGGTCCTCTGACCCAACCCAATTCCTGGGTCCCCTTTGCTCTTTGCCCCCAGCCCACCTCTCCTGCTTCTCCTCTGCCCTATGTCCTCCCCTCCCCAACCTTACTCCCTCTTCTTCTTCATTCTCCTCTTCCTGGTGCAGTGGTTTCTGCAGCGAGGGCCTCAGGGCTTTGGATGGAATGATTACTCTGAGGAAATCAGCTAACGACTGTTCCCAGGCATCTCTCCTCCCTCCTCCCTCCCCCCGGCTCCTTGGGATGGCACCAACAGCTCCTGGATTGTCACAGCCACTATCCCGGAGCTCTGACCAGGGCCCATCGTGGTACCATGAAGCATGGGCAGCAGAGCCGGCTACCAGGCCTGCAGCCCTAAGGCTAGTGAGGAGAGGGACACTCACATGCCATATCCACCCCCTTAGGCCCGCTTTCTCCAGGGTGATTTCCATGGTGACTCTTGTTCTCTAAATAGAGCGGGAACTCTACCCAAAAAGTTCAAAGCAGCAGCAGATGAAAAACACACAACAACAACCACAACAACAACAACAACAAAACCCCCAAAGCAAAGCAACAACCCTCAAAGAGTGAAAGACATTTTGGGCCAACTCTGCATTTTGTAAAGCTTGTCCATGTCCACTCCTTAATCCATAAATCATGATTTAAAACCAGTGGTGGAGCCCACACCAGACAGGTTATGGCGAACATGCCAAAAATAGGGAGACACCAAATGGATGAAAAGGGCTTTGAAAGCATCTCCATGTCCCCTGAAATGAGGAGCTCTGGATCCTCATGCTGCCTCAGAACTTCATACTTTAACCTTTTTTTTCTTCCCTTCAAAAGTAACTCTGCTGCCTTCTGCACTTGGGATTACCTACAGGCCAAGTTTGGCACCTTTAATCCAGCCATTTCTGAGTTATCTGAGAGCAGAAAAGGTACCTGCCATGAGCCCCATGGAGTATTGGACCAGGAAGAAGATCAGAAGAAGTATCCTATGGAAATATTCTAAACCTCTGCGGGTTTATATCAATTCAGTCATACTCAGCACCTTCCGTGCAGCAAACCTGCGCTCATACTGACTGTAAGTCAATGGCGAGCAAAACAGACCTCGCCTCATGCCCTCATAGAATTTATATTTTAGACTATCTGTATCATATGGAACCGCATGGTTTCCAATTCTATTCTGAATAGCAACAGAAAATAACAGGTGGGCACAAAGGAAATAGATTCTCCTGAATTAAAAAGTAATATGAGATTCTGACACATTAATCATTGCACGGTAGGGACAATGGCAGTGAGCTATCACACACACCTTGTCACACACGTGAAGGATGTATACTTTTTTAGAATCAACTGGAAGAAAAGTTGGCAGGTTTTAGTGTTTTAATAAAGAGAGAAAATGTAACGCAAAATACTCCCCGCTAAATGTCTTCCCGTTGGTTTAAAAGGACTCAGATGTGAGGAAACTGGAGAACAGCTCAAACAATATAGTCAAGTTCTCTTATTACCCAGGCAAGAAAAAAAAAAGGAAAACAATGCTGAATTATTTCTTTCCAAATACATTTGTAAGACGATGTTGGACTCGGGTCAGCATTCTCTCCACACCTCCTTCAAGGGCTCTCATTCTTCTCAAGAGCTAAGATTTGCTTTCAAATCCCAACAAGTTGCGCTTGAAATAGCCCCAAGTTTGTTCAATGCAAAGTAGTTTTGAAGGCTCAACAGCAAGACTGTAACACGATAGCGAATTTCCTGCAACATCCTTGGAGGCCGTCACTTCCAAAGCATACATGTTCCCGTGCCTCCTGGCAAATATTGGAATGCTGATTTAAGTGTAGAGCCGGGAAGAACTACACGGATGAACGGGTTGTGTTCCTGTTCCTTTGTCTTTTCCCCAAGCCCAGGGTTAGGAAGCAGACATCGCTGCTCTGGTTGTGGTCATTAGTAAACTGACATTTGCGTGGCTTTTACAAATGGCCTAAGTTCAGTCACAGAGTTAGACTTAGCAAATACTTTTAAGTGATGGCAGTTCTGATCAGGGCAAAAGTAGTTTGTGGAAATGATTACCTCTGTCAATTGGACACTAAATAGAAATGCAATGCCTACATTTCCGTCTTAGCTTGCCCTTCCTGGTAATCATCTATTACATGTGCAGTACAACTACTCACCCATGGCACTTCTCTGTCGAGAGCACCCTCTCCCTCTAACATGATTAGAAAACACCTAATTGCTCTTCAGATTCCATTCAAGTGCCATCTACTGGGTAAAACCATTTCTTAACTCCAAACTTAGGCGCTGCTTCTTAGGGTACCTGGAGAACTTCACATATGACCTAAGGCAATGGCCTGATATTATAATTTGGGAGTATTGATGCCAGTCTTTTTCCCAATTGCAAGTTCAAGGGTCATATGCATTTCTTTGTTCCGGTGTAGTAACAACTACTGTGCAGCAGACAGTCATCTGAGACCATTGCATGTATTATCTCATTTAACCTTGTATTAGCTCACAGTAACCCAAGGAGCAGGGTTTCCCAAATGGGGTTCCATGGAACCCTAGCTCTGTTGCTACAGGTTTCGCAATACGGTTGACCCTTGTACAACGTGCAGGTTAGGAAGTTCACAGAGGGGAGGATGGCAGGCCATGACCTCAGCCTCTCCCTCCTGAGTTACTCCCACTCTCACCCTTCCAGCCGCTAGCTTGCCAGAGCAAGGCCCTCTCTGGGTGTGAAAGCAAATCAGAGCGCACTGTCCATGTAAGAAGCAACTTTTCTGTGCTCAGTCACCTCCCTGATGCTTCACTGCTGCTGTAAGCATGGAAAACCATGGATTGTGTGGGGCTCCAGAAAACCATGTGGTGAAATTTTTGCACCTCTCACAACCTTCTCATTTTAAGTATTTATTGTTAGGGTTCATTTTACAAATAAGGCTGACTGTGCAATGTGACAATATTTGAAGATGGGCTGTAAGATGGAAGAGAAAAAAATATAAGCCACATCCAGCCAGTGTGGTTCAGTGGTTGAGCATGAACCAGGAGGTCACAGTTCCATTCCTGGTCAGGACACAAGCCTGGGTTGTGGGGTCAATCCCCAGTGTGGGGCATGCAGGAGGCAGCCGATCAATAATTCTCTCTCATTATTGATATTTCTATTTCTCTCTCCTTCTCCCTTCTTCTCTGAAATCAATAATATATATATATATATATATATATATATATGTAAAGAAATATAAGCCAAGAATGCAGTGTGTATGTATAAATACACGGTCTATTTTGAGTCCGATCATGTCTCAGAAGAAAATGTGGTGTTTTGTTTTGTTTTTGTTTTTCCGGAATCCAGCATAAAATTGTGTCTTGGGTTATATTTTTATTCGCAGCTTTGGCTTATGACTTGAGTAGCTTCACTATTCAACACAGTCAGTAAAATTCCCTGTTGACAACAGCATACTTGCCTCTTTGGGCCCTGACAGGCAGAGAAGGCGCCATCACGGTCACCCAAAGCTGGAGGAGAAGCGCTGAGATGTAGATAAAAGAATGTGTCTCCTGCCGAAACCGGTTTAGCTCAGTGGTAGAGCATTGGTCTGCAGACTGAAAGGTCCCAGGTTCGATTCCGGTTAAGGGCATGTACATTTGTTGCTGGCACATCCCCAGTAGGGGGTGTGCAAGAGGCAGCTAGTCGATGTTTCTCTCTCATCGATGGTTCTAGCTCTCTATCCCTCTCTCCTCTTCTCTGTAAAAAATCAATAAAAATATATTAAAAAAAAAAAAAAAGAATGTGTCTCCTGAGCGCGAGTGGACAAGGCCAAGGAAGTCAGGACCCCTTGGAAGGATTAGAGGAAAGTTGGTCTTGAAGCAGGAGGACACAGACACATTTAACAATGTGACTAATGGGGCTGACAAATGGGTGATGTGGAAAGGTTGGTAGCGCTTCAGACATCCAGGCTCCCAGTGTCTCCCCCAAGTCATGGGCATTTTGTTTTGTTTACAGTGCGGAAGGCTGAATCACATCCTGGGACGGGACATGTTCCTGTCGATGGCTTTTATGCACTGACGGATTTTTATTTAATCAAATCTTTTGTGTCTGTAGCACGCATTTGAGGGTTTGATGTCTCCTCCACCTCCCTCCCCTGCAGACTGCTCTGTGACCTGGGGACCCTTTTACTGGTTACTGAGCTGTGACCCCCAGCTCCCTCGCCTGAGCCTTGCTTCTCAGGCTGTGCTCCCTCCGTCCTTGGGTCTGGGCTGCTCTGTCTCCCCTCCTTCTGTCTTCTCTCATTTCCATGTCCTTGCCTCTGCTCTTTTGTTGGAGGAAGCGAATAAGCCCAGAAAGCAATGTTTAAGAGACAAAATTCTAAAAACAACCAAACAAAAATCCAGCTGCCGCAGTTTAAAGCTCATTAACGCTCGAGGGGAAAACTGCTGAGTGTAAAATATATTTCAGTAACATCTCTGCAAGAGAACCGGGCAATGTCTGCTGACATTTAAACTGTGCACACCTTTGGATGGAGTAGCTCCACTTTGGGGAATTTACTCCATATGTGAACTTGTGCAAATGTGCAAACGTGTGTGCGTACGCATGTGCTCATGTGTGTATACATAGACTCATCATTGTACCAACTCACCTTCGTACAAAGGATGTTAACACAGCATTGGAAGAATAGGAAGTTAGTAACAATAAAAATGCTCATCAAAATGAAGGCCCATTCACATACTGGCTTACCACATAACCATTCAAAACTGAGGCAGAGCTAATTTAGAAAGATGTCTAAGCTATATTTTCAAGGAAAAAAAATCAAATTACGGTGGAATATAGTATGTTTCTTATGAGCTTAAATAAATTAGGGGTGTGTGTGTGTGTGTGTGTGTGTGTGTGCATACACAAACATTTTCTGAATGAACCCAAGAAAAATTGTTAATGGTTGTTACATGAAATTGATTGGTGATAGGCTAAGGGGGTGGGAGGTGGAAGAACCTCTGGGATTGGATAAGAAGTGAAATGATAGACATACTTCTTTCATATAGGAGGGTATAGGATAGTTAACAGTCAACAATGAACTCAATAGCAATGTGGGGATTTGAGGTGTCCCGTTGAGGGGTCCAGAAAAAGGAAATTACTTTAACATTCCAAAGATATGTTATCGTAGATGCCAGAAAACCACAGAAAGACTCAGTTAAGGTAAAGATTAACTTTTGTCAGGGAACAAACCAGCCCAGGACATGACTACCCACCATAAACTGCTTTTAGTTTTAAAAGTTTTCATCTCAGACCATCCTTGGTGGTTATTTTAGGTTTGCAAGGCCGTCACGCAGGCCTCCGCTGAGCTTGTCAAGGTATAGTGTGTGGCTTCTTTTGTCCACACAAGTCTTTGATGTGTGTACCCCCTCTGCCTGCAGCAGAGGCCTGTTATTGACTTTTGAAAAGAAAAGAGTGAAGGATCCAGAAGGCTGAGTGACTTGGGGGCCTTTAGATCCTACTTACCTTATCCTATTTAATTCTCATAAAAGCATGGCTGTTGAGTAGTATTATTGCTCTTTCGCTAGATGAAGAAATAGAGACTCCCCAAGGGTGAAGACTAGCCTAGAACTTAGTTCATGGTAGAGCTGGCCCAAACGCTGGGATGGACTTGCTGTTCACTCTGCGATCCGTGCTCTCTGCAGCAGAAGAGCAGCAGAAGGACCCTAGATGGCTAAATCCTCATGCTCTGCCCAGTCCCCTCTACAGGAGCCTTGACAGGACTCACTGTCCTCCACCTGACAGGCCTGCAGTTCTCACTTCTCCATGGGTTTTCTTTGCTGGCTTCTCCTTAGCCTCTCCAGCCCTTCCTCACAATGTCCCAGGCTTCAGGTCTCAGCTCCCTGGCCACAGGACCTTCATCAGCTTGTGACTATCAGTCTTCTGGCATGGCATCCTGAATCACGCATCACAATACTCTACATCGGGTGGACGAATGAAGAGTAGAGAACTCTCAACTACCGTCTGTGTTATAGAAAATATTCTTTCATTAGAGTCCCAGTGCACGAATTTGTGCACTGGTGGTTTCTGGCTGGCCTGCACCAATCAGGACCGATTGGGCCAGGCCAGTTGGGGGTAGGGGTCACGGGTGGTTTGCTGGGCAATTGGGGCAGGGCCAGCTGGCCAACTGCCTGCAGCTCTTCCCCCTGCAGCCCCTCCCCCTAACTCCTGGTTGAACTCCCAATCAAGGGGACAATTTGCATATTAGTCTTTTATTATATAGGATTGAGCGGCCTAAGATTGAGTTCGCTTTCTTGGTCCTCTTGGTCATTGATATTGGACATCCATCATGTATGCCTACCAAAATTCGTGTCCTTTATTTACATCGGTGTTACTTTGCTACTTCCTTTTTTTTTTTTTTTTTTTTAAGAAGAAGGATGCTGTTTAATACACCGGTGGACTCATGCTACTTCCTTTTTTCTCCTGTTGCTCTGGTTGAAATAAAACAGAAATGTAGGCCCAGATTGAAGAAATCCATGAAACGAGGGAAACAGCTCAGAGCAATTCTGGTATTTATTTTAATTTAAAGAAAAAAGAACATTTTCCTTCATAAAGTAGCAAAGCCGAGGCAGCCAGCACAGAAGTTCCTGGAGGAAAGAAAGATGTAAAACCCAGAGATGGAGATTTGATACCATCATCCATATATTCATGCAGACAAGAGTCCTTTGAAAGACTTAACATGAATTTCTGAACCATCAAAATAAAGTATTGCAATGACACAAGAAACAAAGCCGCCGTTTTTCCAAACAAACAACACTGAGTTTTGAAAATAAGTCGTTTGTGTTTGGTTTCGCGAGGCGCTGAATTACATGGAGCGCTACTTGTGTGAGCAGCTGGCTGCTGATGCGCGCAGGACAATGAGAAACGCAACCCAATCATCTTTTCACACCAAGAACAGCACTGACCTCACCTGAAATTGCTGAGTCTGGGCATCAAGCTGTGTGAACTAGTCCTCTTCGGATTGTAGACAACAGAAACTTGTCCGAACTTCCTGGCAGACAGAGGTTTCGGGTGCGGAAGAAAGGGCTGGGGAGTGCCCCTCAGGCTGTCCCAACTCTGCTCCTCCTCACATTGGTAGCCATCCCTCCACCCCTTCCTCACTGGGGCTGTGTGTCACCCCACAAGTCACATCTCAACTGCCAGAGATCTGAGACTCTTGCAACCCCAGGGGAGGGCTCTTGTTGGTCCATCTTAGACTTGGTTGATGTCCATCTCTGAACAATCCGTTGTGGCCCAGGAAAGGGGTGACATGATTGGCCTGGCTCAGGTGAGGTATTGACCTTCGAAACAACCACTATGGCCAGTGGGGTGGGAACTAAAAGAAAATGGCAAATCCTATTCAAACCACACGCTTGTTCGGGAGAGAAGGAATCACCCAGAAGGTAGGAATGTCCTCTTTGGAGCATTCTGAACAGATTGTTATATTATACAGGGACAATGAATAGTTTGCAATTTCAGTTTTTTTACTCATTAGACAAGGTTTTTGCATTAGTTAAAGCATTGTATGTTTCAAATGATTATTTCATTTATTCTCTGTGCAAAGTGAAGCGGTGTTCACCTCTCATCCTTAAGGACCTGCAGGGATAGAAAGGACCCGTTGCTGTTGATGAACCTATCTCTCCCTTTCACACCGCCAAGAGCTGTTGCTTCTTGACAACTCTCTTTGAAATCCTTAAGTTCAAGGTGATTGGACTATTATCAACATTAGCCAGACTCTGATAGACTCATTCCCTCCCCACTCCCTTCTATGCCTTTGATCGTTGCTTTATTCTTTCACTCAACAACTATTTAATGAGTACCTGTTATGTGCCAGTTGTCGAGATATAAAAAGATCCATAGACAGAAATAAAGCATGGTCCCTGCCTCAAGGGCTACATCAAAGAGGGGACATCGGGCAAGTAAACAGATGGTTATGATAGGGTATACATATTGTATTAGCTTATGCTTTTTTCACTAGCTTATAGATCCAATGAACAGCCTGTTCCTTTGCACCTCAAAATACTTATTCATCCTACCTACAGACTTGCATTTACAAATAGAGGTAAAGAATACAGTACAAATGCCGCTAATTCACAGGGAGGATAAGAGTCTACTCTTCGTGTCCTTTCTGGTTAGGAGGTTAGCCATATACCATCATTCGTACTGGGCCATTTTTAAAAATATATATTTTATTGATTTTTTCATAGAGAGGAAGGGAGAGGGATAGAAAGCCAGAAACATCGATCAGCTGCCTCCTGCACATCCCCAACTGGGGATGTGCCCACAACCAATGTACATGCCCTTGACCGGAATTGAACCTGGGGCCCTTCAGTTCGCAGGCTGACGCTCTATCCACTGAGCCAAAATAGTTTCAGCGATAGTGGGCCATTTCTAAGGTGGAAGGGGTGCTATCCAAATGAGACACCAGGATAGCAGGCATAAGCGAGGCCTATTCTGGGCAGAGTGGGACAAATGTTCTACATCAGTTTGACAGGAGATGCCGTATGAATTGGGAGGAAGGAGTATAGAGAGAAGACCATGGCAGAGAGGGTCCAAGATCCAGTCCCCCTGCTTACATTGTCACCAATGACCAGCAGTGGAATTACGAGGATAATCAGGATGGGAGGGCTGGGGTGACTTGGGTGCATTTTGAAGCTCACCCGTTTGCCATGCGTCACTGAGTAGCTGAGGTGCAGATGGATGGCCACAATTGTGGTGAGTTTGAGAGTTATCCATGCCAAGAGGCGGTTTAGACAGCAGTTGCCAACATTTTGGACCACCAATGGTCATGGGCCACCAGTTGGCGACCATTGGTTTCAGCCATCCTTGGTCACTGTGTGGCTCCTTGTCCTCATGGAATCTGGTGGAAAGCAGCAGGTGACAGGCTGTGAGCCACTCAGGAAAGGCTGAGAATTCAGGCTCTGGGCAGGACTAGCTCACTGTTTGGTGAACAGAGGCAGAAAACAGAGGGTGACCATGGGGAGAGACAGGTAAGGGAGACCAGTGTGTGTGTGTGTGTGTGTGTGTGTGTGTGTGTGTAGGGGATCTTCAGATCAACTTGATGTAATTCCCAATTTCATCTAAAGTAAGGTGACCAGATGTCCCGCTTTTGGCGGGACAGTCCCGATTTTTAACACTTTGTCCCTCGTCCCTCGGTGTTTTAAAAAAGTCCCGATTTTTGGAAAGATCCTTTAAAATCTTTGAGACTTTTTAAAAATGCCACAGGACGTGGGGCAAATTGTTAAAAATCAGGACTGTCCCGCCAAAAGCGGGACATCTGGTCACCTTAATCTAAAGGGAGAAATCCACAGAAGAAAGAGGGGGGTGTAGGAGTGGGAGGCGTGATGGAGAATTCATTGACAGTGAAAGAGCAGGTCTAAGGTAGAAGCTTTGTGCCCTGAAGAAACATCACGATACTCTGCTCCCTGGAGATTAAGGAGTTGATGCTCCTTCCCATCTAGCAAGTAAGAACTTGAAGTGTCCCTACAGTTTCCGAAAAAGGCCAGGACATTCCTCGGAGGCCACGATTCTGCCATCCCCTTACGGATGGGCCCGTGGTGGAGCAGCACGGAGCTTTTACTCCTGAAGATAAGTGGCCAGAGACAAGCTCTACCGAATGTAGTGTAACTGCAATCGTATGAGCTTAACTAGCAAATAGGAAATACTCCCTACAGAGCTTCCAGCTAGTGCAGCATTCTCTTGGGTCTGGACGTAAGCTCTGTGGTTGGCACTTAGCATTTTGGGGAGGATAATTGTGCGGGAAAAGCCTGCTGTCCTTCTCTGACATCCGTGCTCGGGGCCCACGTGTCCTTTTTCTTCCACGCTGCCTGCCTTCTTCTCGAAACTTGGAGTCCTTGTGAAATGACTAGCAACCAGGCAGCATGTGAGGGCTGTGAAATACTGTCTGTCTGTCTCTGGGTAATCGTAGCCACCACGCTCCCTTTCATTGTGGAAACGTGAAGTAGCACATTTCATGCTCTTGCTTTTTATGAGTCCTTTGGCTCCTCTCGGCTTTTCCTCGCTTTCGCTCATCCCACAAACCAGAGTGAGTATTTGTTAATATTTCCCCAGACCGCTTTTCAAGAAAAGGAAGCACTTGCTATTAATCGTGATGGCAGAGCTCCTTGACTCACAGGTTTTGGTTCAGAATTCTTGAGGCTATGGCACCTGTGGCATCTGCTCATCCAGCTTTGTTATCCCAAGAAACTCCCTGGGGAGTTCCTTAGCAAGGCCAAAGCCACGTCAAATTTCTCCAGAGATTCAGATTGAGTGGGTCTCGGGTTGGACCCAGAAGTTTGTAGCGTTAAGGAAACACTACATTCTGGAGAAGATGCTGAGAAACTAACTTCAAAAAACCCTGTAATACAGTTTGTTTGTTTGTTTTTTATGAGGAAAGTTGTTGGCTCGTGGGGTAAATTCACTCATTCACTCATTCATTCATTCATTCATTCCTATCAAGCACTTACTCTGTGCTTCCTAGCTTGATTTTTTTCATTTCCAAAAACTTCTCATTCAAAGTCCACCCTCACACTTCACTTTTCATAGGCGAGTTGCCAAGGGCGAGACTCAGAGAGACCAAGTGAAATTGGCCAAAGGAGCGGTCACTGCAGCTGCAGGCCAGCAGGCGGGAGGTCCAGGCCTTTGGAAACCATCTGGTGGGGAAGCAATCCGACGATGACCCTCACCTAAGGAACTTGGCTGCTTGTCTAAGTCCCCAAAGGGAGTGATCCCTGGCCCCGCAGCGGCTGAAGCAATGTCGATGTTATGAGGGAATGGAGATTTCAACATGTGTGAGGGGGAAGCTGAATAACATCTTTGTTTGGCAAGCTCGTGGGCCTTCTGTTATCTTTGTTATTGTGCTGCTGGATTTTGGGTCGAACTGCAAGATTGTGGTCCCTGTGAAATGATGCAGCTATTTCACATGGACACAGCCCCCACATCCTCGGCTCTCTCGGCGTGTTTCTGGGGGATTACAGTTCATCAGGGCTGACTCCCCAATCAAGGAGTAAGATGTTGATTCCAAAGAGGCCTTGGCCACCCCTTGGGCTGAGGCATGTGAGGGAGGCGGTCTTGAGCGTTTGGTTTGTTTTTCAATGTGTGTGTGGTTATTTTTTGGGAGGGATGGTAGAATTCCACAAAGATTTGGGGGTGGGAGAGTGGAAGGAGGGAGATGAACCAGGGAGAAGGAACACCGTGCATCCACATGTCTCAGTCCATGCGGGCTGCTGTAACAAAATACCACCGATCGGGTGGCTTATAAACAACAGGCATTTATGTCTCACCCTTGTGGAAGCTGGGAGTCCAAGATCAGGGTGCTGGCATATTTGGGTGAGGGTACTTTTCTGGGTCACAGACTTCTTGCTGTATCTTCACATGGCAGATGAGGCAGGAGAGTTCTCTTGGCCAAATTTTTTTAGGCATTTGTTTCAAACGAGGGATCTTTGCTGATAACCGGAACTGGCTGCTATTTAGTGAGCATCTGGTACATATCAGGCAATAGGACTTCCTGCACTTAATTTCTAACACCAGAAGTTATGTTATTCTCCTCGTTTCATGGAGGAGGAAACTGATGTTCTGGGTATTTTCCCAAGGTTGACAAAGCCTATATTTGTATCCAGGATTTTTCCCATTACATTTTATTGTTACCTTTCTCCATGGGCATTTGTATCTATCATGCCTCCCACATACATATATGTTTTGGAGCAGTGGCACACACAGATGAAATAACACTACTTCTGGCTTTTGAGTTATGTCCTCCGAATCATAGTTAGCAACAGAAAGTCTAACATTCATGGGCTCGGGGCCTGGGTTTTAAAGTTTTTCTAAAGATGCTCACTGTCACAGAGCACTGTGTGTTAGCTCTCTATTGCCGTGTAACAAATGGCACCAAAATTCAGCCGCTTCAGACTGCAGGCATTTACTCTCACAGCTCCTGCGAGCCGGGTATCTGGGGCCAGTTTAGCTGGTGGTTCTGGCTCAGGATCTCTCACGGGGTTTCAGTCAAGCCGTCTGCCAGGCGGTGGCCCTTGAACACAGGGCTGGGCTATGGGATAGGCTACATAGCACCGTCGTGTGGATGTGCACAATAAACTTAGTTTCTCATCATGAACCTCTTCCCGGGGCTGCTCACAAGATGCTTCTATTGGAGAGAAAGAGAGAGAGACAGAGAGGGAGCGGTGGGGGGTAGGGTAAGACAGAGAGTGGGGGAGAGAGACAGAGAGAAGTGGAAGCTGGTGTGTCTTTTTAGCCTAACCTCGGAAGTGGCAGCCATCACATCTGCCATATTCTATCGGCCACCAGATCATCCTGGCCCCGCGTGGGAGTGTCACAGGGCGAACACTCAGAGGAAGGGTCCTGCGAGTTGGATGGGGGCTGATTGCTCTGGGGGGACAGCAGTCCTCAGGCTGGGTGAACCCAGAGGGCAGGAACTCGGAGCGACGCTTCCCAAAGTGCGGTCACGCAGCTGGACAAGGGCCCATCGAGTGCCGGAAAGTGAAAGTGACATGCCAGAGGCCCAGCTGTTCTTGCTGCTCTGGGACCTGTCCCTGAGAATAGCATGTCGAAGGGCAAAGGGCAAAGGGCAGGAGACTGGGAATGAGGCCTCTCTGAGTCCATTGCCCCTTCCTTCCTCCCTCCGTGAACTCGGACGAGCCACCGTCCCTCACCTCTGCTTCCTTGTTTGTAAAAGGCAGTGCGATCAGACCAGTGTCTGCAGGCGGGTTCCTCGGGGATCCGAGGTGAGAGCTCTGGTTGCATCAGGCCCCGGGTAAGGGCTCAACGGGGACAGAAAGGAAAGTGAGTCACGGTGAAAGGCTCCCTGTCCCTGGCGCCGAAGGTAAACGAGAAGGCACAGCCATGTTCCATCCTGTGGCTGGCTAACCAGAGGGAAGTGCCCTGTATCCGATGCCACAGTCACTGCCATGCAATCATTGCATTCTGTTGCTGGAGAGGGACTCGTCTTAAAGGAAGGGCGGTGGCAGCGATGCTGACACAGGGCTGGTCAGCAGGTCTGGATGGAAGAGGGAAGATGCGTCATCTGGACCCGCAGCCCAAGCGGAGAGGCACCAGCGGGGGCTCCGGGGGAGCATGCGGGTTTGAGAGGCCTCTGAGCTCTCCTCTCCTCCCCTGTGACCAAGACCATCAGATGAAATCGAGGTGCCCTTGGAAAATGTATGGAAAAGGGAGCACCCTGACCTGGCAGGGGTGGGCAGTGGAGGGAGAGGGGGAGACTTCATTGAGGGGCGGGAGGATGGGGAGCCTCCACCAGGGCCCTCAGGACCCTCCACCAGGTCTTCCTGTTTTTCAGGAAAAGCCCGAAATCCAAGTTTTTATATGAAACGTTCCACTTCTTAAAATACTGGGCAAGCCAAACTAAACTTGTCCCTGGGCCAGACCTGATCCATTACAAATAAGCGAATTACAAATGAGCAGCCCCCATTTTAATCAAAACACTAAGCGAATTGGACAGACATTTCCACTCTCCTTCTGAGAATTTGCCCCCTCTGGAGGCCCATTATGTACTCAGTGACCAAGTGCCTACTGTGTGCCAGGCAGAGAGAGTGTTCCAGAATGCTCTTCTCATCTCCTCTCTGACCACAGAGCCTCTTTTCTCCCTTCTCCCATCCATTTGGCTTTCTGTATATGGGAAAGTGGGAAGAAAGGAAACAGAAGGGAAGAAAATAGGCCTAGAAGAATCATGTCTCACTCCGTAAATGGAGGGTAAATTAGGCCCCAAGGCCACCACCTTTGTAGCCTCAGCAACTAGCCCAGAGCTCATTGCTGTTCCCTGAAAGACTCAATAGTGACAAATAGCATGTATCAATGGGCCACCCATTGTGTGCCAGCCTGGAGGTGGCATTGTCAAATTACTGGGCTTTGCATGGTATTCCTCAGAACATTTCCAAGATGCAGACACCTTTGGATAAGATGAGGAAACCCAAGCCTAAAGAGACTAAGTAACGTGCCAGAGTCCACAGAGCTCTCGTGTGGTGGCACTGGGATTTGAATCCAGATGTGCCTGACTCCAGAGCACACATTGCTAACATTATACTGAATGAATGAATGAATGAATGAATGAGTAAATTAGTGAGTGAATAAGTGAGTGACTGAGTGAATTAATGAGTGACTGAGTGAATGAATCAGTGAGGGAATGAACGAATGAGTGAAATTATTGAGTGAATGAATGAGTGACTAGGTGAATGAGTGAATAAGTGACTTATTGAAGGAGTGAAATTACTGAGTGAATGAATGAGTGATTAAGTGAGTGAATGGATTAGTGAATGAGTGGATTGATGAGTGAATGAGTGAATGAGTGAATGAAGGAGCGAGTGAGCTGAGGCTTGCTTACGATCTTCCTTATCCCTCACCCTTCAGCCCCACCCTGCCATCCCAACTCACCCAATGGTTCTGAGGCTTAAATACTTGAGTTACATTTTTGTGGGTGTCCCAGAGGAATCTTGGGGTCGTCACCCCCCCCCCAACCCCCCATAGGGGCCCAGGGCCTCCCAGGAACTGTCAATGTTTAGACACTGATCTCCCTTCCCGTCAAGCTGTTCACTCCCTACCACTCACCTATTAAACATGTTAGTGAAGGGAAAATACTGGAGAAAGCAGCAGGTTTTCCGCTTCAAGGAGGGTTATTATTTACCAGCATGCTCATTTCTGTTATTTTTTCTGGACCCTAGTGTACAATCAGAGCTCATAAAAGCGCTACTGTGTGGGAGGTCTACATTTCCTCTCCATTAAGCGTCCCCAGATGTTCGTGGCTCCTGACCCTTCCTGCCTCCCTCCTCCTTTTGCTCCAGCGAGGAGCTCAGGCGCTGGGCACGGCCTGCCCAGCAGTTGGCTAATCAGCCGGCATTTCCCAAAGCTGCAACCCCACGTCTGCCTGACGTGTCTCCTCCTTGATGTGGTCTAGCGTCTGCTGTCCGCTGATTCAGAAATCCCTCCTCAGGAGAACCTGACTCCCGAATGCAGACGGGCTTATTTCCTTGCTGCTTTCAGAGAAGTCCCTGGAGCAACCCCTGGGGTGCATATGTGTGGTGCATGCTGACCCACAGGCTAGATCGGGGCCTAGCTGGCATTTCTGTCACTGCAGTCAGCAAGCTCGCCATCTCAGGAGGTGTCGGGATGATACAGAAAACACTGTAGTATTCCATCGAGGTTCAGTGGTTGATTCCTGCAAAGTACCTTTCCCAAAGATTCTAGCGATAACCCAGAGAGGGCCCTCTGCTTCCCACCCAGACCCCCCAGGACCAGCTCCGTGGGCTTCATGGCTCTGTCTTGAGGGCTTTGGCCTTTATTTCCTAGGAAAGGGCACTGCAGGGTCTTGGAATGACTTCAAATTTGTAAACTGCAGAGGCGAGACCACATTCTCACTCTGCCATGTACTAGTTCCGGGATCTAGAGAAAATCCCTGAATGGGGGAATGAGGGGAATGCCACACTTTCCCTATAAAATGGGAATAAGAGCAAAAATGGCCTCACAAAATGATGATGAAAATTAAGTAAATGAGCACGTGTGCATGTACTTGGGACAGTTCTCCTCACCACTTTCTTCCCTAGGACTTGGCCTGTGCAATTAGCAAATTAAAAAGGTGTTGACCTAATTGTTGTCTCCTAACATGGTTACCAGCCACAGTGGCTGTTCTTAAATATGTTTATTATGGAAGTGTTAAGCATATGGACAAGAAAAAAAAAAGCATAATGAAAAATTTACCAGCTAGTTAGTATTCTGCCATATTATATATTATACATATTATATGGGTATATATTTATACATACCACACACACACACACACACACACACACACACACACACATAGTCCTCACTTAATGTCTATGATAGGTTCTGCAACTTAAGAACCTATTGGTTAATTACATGTGACCAATTTCACCACAGGCTAGTGGGTATAAATGAGAGTGAAGTTTCTATGGCATCTTATCAATGTTGTAACGAAATGACCCTGAATGAAACATTGTTCAAGGACCTGCTGTATAGATTTGCTCAGTGATTGCAGACATAACGCTCCTTCATTCCAAAATATTTCAACAGGTAGTTCCAAAAGAAGCCATTCTTTTACCTAACTCTATTAACCTTATACTCTCACCAAATTAACAGTTCCCTAATGTCACCTGATACTTCGTTCACATCAAAATCTCTCTCATCCTTTTCAAAACATGCCTTATAAATTTTTATTGAATAGAGATCCAATCAGAGATACGTCTGGTTATGCCTCTTAGGTTTTTAGAAATCCAGTACAGACCACTTCCCCACCTCTACCCCACTCCTACCCTACCTGACCCACACACACACTTTTTGTCTCCTCTAACGCTAAACTCAACTCCAGTGCTAAGACATAATCAGCCAGACCGTCCTGTGGTTAAGGTCCAGTTCCCCCCTTGTGATTAGCGAGTAATCTGGGGTGGAAGGCAGTTGATTTTCTCCTTTCGTGCTCCTGTTCTCTTGGCTCCCCGGTGCTGAGGATAAAGAACCTTCCTGGTTTTTCAGGAACAACCCTTGGTTCTTGGGCCTCTCAGAGACTCATTGAGTTAGAAGTTCAGGACAGGGAGGCAGTGCTACCACCTGGGAGACAACAGAGGTAAGCCCGGACCAGCTGCTGCCTGAGCTGGCTCCTGAGGGGCCAGTGTGGGTTGGCAGATGTGGGGAAGGGTGTGAGGATGCCCACAAGGGAACAGCATGAGCGGAGAAGCTAGAAAGCCTGGGATGAATACAAGGAACTGTGAGCTACCAGGGTCTTAACGTGAGGATTCAATATTGAACTGTGGTTCTCCGGTCCTCAAAAAGCTTCTGTTGGATGAATGAGTGAAGGAATGAATGAATGAACAATAATTGAGTAGCATTATAATTAAGTAATTGAAAGTGTAAGGTCATGGGGATCTAAGATCAGTCTAGTTCCATCCAAATCCCAGTCCAACTATCATTTACAAGATCTGGGACCCTGGGGAAATTCTGTGATGCCCTTCAGCTCAGTATCCTCATGTACACAATCGAGTTAAACAAGAGAGCAAGTTTCAACATAATAATTAAATGAGAGAATCTATATAAGTCCATTAGCAAAATGCCCAGCCTAATAAATGCTTCATACATGTTTGCTATTATTGCCATCTTCGATTGAGGAAGCGGTTTATGAGGCTCTTGGGAATCCTTTTTAAAAACGTTGATGAAATCCTCTCCCCGAAAATGTTTATGTCTTCATCTTAATACTTTCTACTGGTTACCATCATTGTTGTTCATTTGCAGAGTTAAGAACTTAGTTAATAGCCAGGGAAAGTTCAGCCCAGCCCCTGACATAATTATCCAAACTTCCCCCTGAAGAGGAGCCGGATTATGAGATGCTCCTGCGGTGTTGGAGGTCCCGGAATTGGGAGGCAGGGGGGGATATTATCTTTCATTCCAGGAACCTGGGGAGGAGGTGAGAATGTTGCCACTCGCTTATGCTTTATGCATTTTCCTGAGTCAGAAGCTGGATGGTCCACACATTCATTCCCGGCACCCCAGACTTTTCTACCACCACCCCCCCCCCCCCCCCGCCCGCCCGCCATCTCCCGTTTCAGGAGTAGGCTTTTGTTTCCTGGCGTAGAAAGGGGATGGCGATGCAAAGATACTTTCATATTCATGGGAGCACAAATATACTTCCGAGCACTTCGGTAAAGCAGCATACACTCGGAGACTAAACGCAGATCCCCCTCCGACCAGGCTGTCCAGGTGAGGGGCCCCACCCCGAGCAAAAGGGAAGCGGACTCCGGCATCCTGAAAGCCTGTCTCTGTTCCCGAGAGCTCACTCCACAGCTGATCAAACAGCCTCCCAAGTTCAGCTGACAAACCACCCATCGGCTCCATTTCTTCTGTTGGATACCCTTTCACCTGAACGAACATTGACATTTGGACCCGCTCCAGCTGCTGCCGCGACCAGGTGGCTGCGGGGTGCGTGCTGAGGCCCATCTGCACGGCAACATCTGGAGACCTGAATGCATTCTTCCCCAGCACCCCCGGGGGGACGGGGCCTCAACGAGAGACAAACCCAAACTCTCCCTGGCTACTGGGAAGGATGGGAGGCATCCACCATTTTTGTTTGTTTGTTTGTTTGTTTGTTGTTTGTTTGTTTGTTTGTTTGTTTTTTCTGGGTTAATTGAATCTTCCAGAGAACAAAACAGAAATGCACCTAAAATTCTCATGGAAAGGCATTGACGCTGTGGATAAAGGAGGGTCACCTTTTTAATTGTATTATGACGACATCGCTTATGAGAGTGTCATCTTTTTAAAAATATATATTTTATTGATTTTTTTTTTTACAGAGAGAAAGAGAGAGGGGTAGAGAGTTAGAAACATCGATGAGAGAGAATCATCGATCAGCTGCCTCTTGCACACCCCCTACTGGGGATGTGCCCACAACCAAGGTACGTGCCCTTGACCGGAATCGAACCTGGGACCTTTCAGTCCGCAGGCTGATGCTCTATCCACTGAGCCAAACCGGTTTCGGCAAGAGTGTCATCTTTCATACAAGTTTATGAAAATGCCCAACCCCTTGAATTTGTCCAACAGTGGTGACGGGCGGAATCTCACTGAACCTCTTCCTGCACGTTCGCTCCAAGGGCCTGAAGCAAATGGCCTCCCCGGGCTATTGTGAGGTTTCATGAGATAATGTGCTCTGTCCAGTGAAGAACACTCTGTACAGTGCACAGGGCTGCATAAGCACAGGACTAGCTCCCGTCCAAGACTAACCGTGTGACCAGAACTCATGCTGCAGCCAATAATCGGGGAGGAAAGCAAAGGAAAGTGATTGGCCGAGACAGATACGAAAACCACAGCTCAGTCTTGATTTTCAGACCCGCGATCAAACCACCAGAATGAAAAGGTCGGCTTGCATTACAGACCTGGGGTGGGGAGAGGGAATTCAGGGGATTTTTCAGAAATCAGAAAATACTCTACCTTAGAATAATACTCTAATTTGGGGCTTCCTACTCTACTGTGAGTTTCAGACTTTCTGGGGCCGCAGGGTTATTACACAGGGTTCATGGATCCTTATGCAAAGCCAACCCCGAGGCTCGTCTGGACAATATGCATTTACGAGGCTCTGGTAACTATTTATTAGGTGGACAGATAAATGGATAGGTATTCCATCTCCCTCATCTGCACACTAGCATATTTCATATCTTGGCAAATGCGCTGTGTTTTGATTATTTATTACTGCTTAACAAACGAATCCAAAAATGTTATGGCTTAAAACATCAATAAGCCATCGTTTCTCATGATTCTGTTGATTGGCTGTGGGTCCTGTTCAGGCTTTGCCCGGGAAGCACTCCTGTGGCTGCCTTTTGGTAGCAGACAGCTGGGCCCCTCTCCCCTCCTGTCTCTTGTCCTCAAGGAGGCTGGACCCCAAGTGTGGCCACCGACAGCAGCGATCTTCCACCCTTTCCATCTCAGGGCAAAATTCTCATTTTCCAAAGTCATTACCAAAATTCTGAGGCACACCCGAAATTACATTATTTTTGCCGGTCTGATCAAAAGTAGGTATCATTTTCATTCATTCACACCAGAAGGCTACTGCTGCGTTGCCTGTTGTCAATTTTTTTTACTGGACTATCTACGGGGAAAGACGTCAATGCCCCTGAATTCTTGCGTCACTTGGGTTGAAAGTCACTGATCCGCGGCACGGTGATTCATGAATTGTCCCTTATTCATTCCAACGAGTCACTGAATCCACAAGCGCTTTGGGTCATAGCGTGTGTTCTCAATCAACAGAATGCCCACGGAAGGTTCGGATACTCTAGCGAGGTTCCACTAACTGGGTTGACATTTTAAAGGGTCCTCATCGTCGGAAGAGGTGGGAAACTCTGATAGGGAGAGTAGGACCTTACGTGCTGTGGCGAGCTGGAGGTTTCCACGGGTGATCGTTATGAGTCAGCGCTTCCTGTGGGCATTCGTTCGGCTACGTGGGGGGACCCAGCAGGAGGGGACCCTGTTCCTCTTCTAGGACGCATCCCTCCAGGGATGGGACTGAGGGAGACTTTTGTGCTTATTTTTGGACATTATTACTATCATTTCAATGGTCTATCTTCCATAGAGAGAAAAAAAAGCACTTTTTCTAAGTGTCCTATAATCCAGGTCAGCTTAGAAAACTCGACTTTTGTAAACTAAAATAAAATCCCTTAAAAATGAGTTATGGTTAGCCCTAACCAGTTTGGCTCAGTGGATAGAGTGTCGGCCTTTGGACTGAAAGGTCCCAGGTTCGATTCTGATCAAGGGCACGTACCTTGGTTGTGGCCACATCCCCAGTAGGGGGTGTGCAGGAGGCAACTGGTCGATGTTTCTCTCTCATCGATGTTTCTAATTCTCTATCCCTTTCCCTTCCTCTCTGTAAAAAGTCAATTAAAAAATAAATAAAGAAAGAAGAAGTGAATGGCAGGTATTAATTGCATTGTTCTCCTCGCCACTTCCTCCCCCAGGACTCCGGCCTGTGCAATCAGCAAGTTAAAAAGCTGCTGGACAAAATGGTTGTTTCCTGACACCTTTGCTGGCCCCCGAGGCTGTCCTGCTTCCAGGCTGCTCTCTCTGGAGGTCGGGGCCCACCGTGGGAAATCTGTGACAATGGGGGGAGAGGGAGCTGTTTCTGAGATGCTGGTGGTCAGGGGAGGGCACCAGCCTGGTTGCTGACGCCCAGAGACGTAGCCACAGTGTTCCCTCCCCCCGTGCTCCCGTGTAAGGGGTTCTGGCAGCTGCTCCTGAGGCCGGAGGAGCGGGGCCCAGAGAGCGGCCCCTCTTGGCTGGACGCTGTGCATCGGAGAAGGGCTGGCCACCCACCACGAGAAGGCGGGGAAGGCGGTCCAGCCCAGGCCCAGGCCCTCCAGGCTCCGCTGCTCAGGGGCCAGCATCCACTTCGTGGGTTTCTCCCGATTCCCCCCCGGGGGGGGGGGAGGCGGCAGGGAGACCTCCCCTCTGTCGAGCACTGGCTTCATTTTAGATCCTCCGAGTCCCTCTGTGCAGGGCATTCCCTCCGTCCGTGAAAGCCCCCTGTCTGCTTGCGTGCCGTGAAGCTTCCGCTGTGTTTTTAAGAAATGGATAGATGCCAGCGTGGGCTCATAAAAAGGACCGTTTGTAAATCTCACAGGCACGCTTTTAACAAAGAGGCACTCACTGGACGGCCACACGTGGAGACAGCGTCGGGTCCGTTTCAAGCCTGGCCTGCCCCCTCGCCCCGCGCTTCCCGCCATCCGGGGTGGTCCTCGGCGGGCCAGCGAGGGACGTGGGGGAGGGGGTGCGGTGTGTGTTGGAAGACGTGGGAGGTGGACTGGGCCTCGTGGGGGACACGGCTTCCTCCCGACCTCAGTGTGAGGACCGGCGTCCCCAGTCCTTCCTCCATCAGCCCACCGGCCGGGAGCCAGTCCAGTCTGTCTGCTGTCACTGGCCGTGGTCCAGGGAACCTGGGATCCTGTGTGACCTGACATCCCAGCCAGTCCCCTAATTGTGGGAGCAAGACTCCAAGCCCCTTTCCATTAATAACAAAAAGCCCCAATAGTCATCCGTTCTCACGGGCCCAGGAGGCTAGGGTCCTGGGCGCCAGGCTCTGAACGGTGGAGTTTTATGATCTGACAGTTGGGAACAGACACACGGGAGCGGGTCAAGGAGTGCAGGGCCGGGAGTGCAGACAAACACCATGGCAGTGGCTTGAGGGACAGGCACGAGGGCCTAGACACCTGCAAGACCGAATGAGCAAGAGGCAGGCAGGGAGAGGACTGAGTGCTTGGAGCCAGAATGTTGGAGGCGGTGGTGGCGTCGGCTCTCCTAGGAAAGGCAGGGGAGGTGTTGCTTCTGAAGAAGAGGGTGCAGAGTGCAGAGTGCAGCGTGCGGGGTGTGGAGCAGCCAGGACCCATGTCTGACCCTGAAACCTCAAGTTTGCTGGGGGCATGCAGACACCTGACCAGACTGGGGGGCTGGTGGGAAGGGAGCTGAGCTCTGCTCCCGCTGTGGCTGCCCCTGGGTCCTAGGAGGTTCCCACTGATACTTCCCCGAACTGCCGGGTGGAACAGTGTGTCCAGATAGCCACTCCTACCTACTGCTCCCCGCCTATTTCAGCCTCGTCCCGGCCGGCCTTCCTTGGGTGGCCGATGGCGCCAGCGCAGGTCCTTTTAGGCCTTGTCTTTCCTTCGCTGTGAGATTTATTTTAATTCCTTCTTGTGGGATTTATTTTAAAGAACCCAAAGGAGTCTTCTTTATGTCCTTTTCTGTTCTTGCTGAGGAATAGGCCAAGTGGGAGATGGCGTGTGTGTTGGCGCCACCTAGTGACTGGGGAGCCACCCGTCACCCTGTTGGAGAGCAGGAAAATCCCTTGGGATGGTTTAAAATGAAGATTGCGGGGCTCCAGACCCTGAGGTTCCCATTTGGTTCGTGGGGGCTGAAGAATCCACGAGTGCTTTCTTCTCACCAGCATCCCAGGTGTGGGTAAGGCAGAGCGTAGACCAACTGAGCACAAATCTCCCAGAGGACTGTCTGCCCGTTTCCAGTGGCCGTGGGTAGTTGTGTGCAGGTCAAGGACCGGCTGCCCACTCCAAATTCGGATCTCCAGCGAAATCTCCAGAGCGTCTGCTGGTAACTTTCACCTGCACGTTTAACACGGTCACCTCGAACCCCTTTATCCCTGCACCTCCTCCCAGCCTCTGTTGATTGGGGAAGAGCCACCTTTTCTGTTCTATTCTTCCACTCATGGGCGAGGCCCACCACAGTAGGGAGGGTGATCTGCCGATTTAAGGGTTAAGTTCATCCAAAGACACCTTCACAGAAGCGCCTGGAATAGCGTTGGATGGACGATCTGGCACCACAAGGTCCAACCAAGTTGACACACAAAATTAACCATCACAAGGCCACTCTTTGTCAACTTGGCCTCCGTCACACCCCCTCAGACCACACCATCTCCAAATGGAGACAGGAGGAAGGTTGTGACGCCGCCTAGCATGATACAACTGTCCTGTGCACAACGGGGTCTGCACTCACCCTCTCCCAGAAGAGGAGGCAGTGGCCTTGAGTGAGATCTACTCTCCTTCTGGATATCCTGCAACTCCAATAGCTACTTGATGTAAGCCCAGCCGGCGTGGCTCAGTGGTTGCGCATCAGCCTATGAACCAGGAGGTCACGGTTCGATTCCTGGTTAGGGCACATGCCCGGGTTGCAGGCTTGATTCCCCGTATGGGGCATGCAGAGGCAGCAGCTGGTCAATGATTCTCTCATTATTGGTCTTTCTTTCTCTTCCTCTCTGAAATCAATATATAAATTTTTTAAAAATGTAAATACGATGGTATGAAGTCAATACATCTTGGGTCTCATGACAAGAGGATAAGAGAGAAAAAGGAGAAACATTATCTATATCCATATATGTGTGCATGTGCTAGTATGTATGTATATATTCTTCCACTACCCATTCCATATTGCCTTTGCCCTCAGCAAGCACTCCTGCTCTTTCCCTACAGAGGTGACCCTGAGGGTCATTCCCAGGGCCTGGCCATTAGGAGGCCTGCCTGCACTGGGTTGTTGTGGGTTTCCATGAACACCTCGCTGTGGGGTGTGGTGTCTGACTTCCTGAGTGGTGATGAAGGGCCGATAACACACTCTGGAATGCAGGGTAATGCGTATCCGTGGTGTGAATCTTGACCAATGGGAAGTGAGGTGAAAGGCGGCTGGGAAGACACCTCCTTTCTCTCCCCTGCAGACACCCAGGCGGGGTCCCTCCTGGCAGGCTCTCTGGGAAAATTGCATACACGGAGTGCACACAGCTGCCGAGCAGCCAGCCGCCCGTGGAAGGAGTGAGGGCCGCCCTGAGGCTCGGGATCACGTTTCTGTGCCTCTGCCTCACCTCGCTGCTTTTCCCTCGCCTTCCCTGCCCTGGGCTGTACCTCGCAAACACGTTAATATCCTAACTTTGCTTCAGGCTATGCTTTGCAAAGGGCCTGGGCTAAGACAGCTTAAAAGTGAGTAATGATGAAAATGTACAGATAAAAACTTTGGAATGCAGCTAAAACGATCTAAGAGGATACTTGTGCACTAACTATATTGAAAAATGAAAAGACTAAAAATTGTGTTAACTCTCCAGTTGAGAAGTTAGAGTAGGCATAATAGACTAAAGCCAAAGAAAATATAAGGAATGAAATAATGAAGTTAAGAAAAGGAGTTAACAGAATGAAAAATAAAGTTATAGATAGATGCACCCAAACGTTGTTTTATTGGAAATACGAATACTTTAGAAATATATATGATAAAATGATCACAGAAAAAAATATATATATAGGAAGCCACAAATAACCAAATTAGTATTGGAGAGAAGAGGGGGGGGGAAAACTAAAGCAAAGATTTTAAAAAATAATAAGCAAATATTTTAATTAAATGTTATGCCAACCAACTTGAAAACTCAGGCAAAAAAAAAAAAAAAAGACAATAATCTAGTTATAACTCCAATCCTGACTCAAGGAGGAATAGGAAAGAGAATTCCAGATGGAATCAGGACTTCTGAGTGGCATACCGTGTTTCCCCGAAAATAAGACATCCTCCGAAAATAAGACCTACTTACAGGTTTCCTTCTGAGTGAAATATAAGGCATCCCCCCGAAAATAAGGCCCCCTAGGCTCTGTCTCAGAAACTTTGTGAAACCTAAACTGCAAGAAGTTGTGACTTGGGTGAAGAATTCATGGGAGAAAATCACTGACAGTTGCATTGCAAATGCACTGCGAGCAGGCTACCTTGACAAGAAGTACTCATTTAAAGACAGTGCTATTGCTAAACATGAGAGATTTGATCCACTGATTCTGAAAGAAATGGAATCACAAGAAATTCACCAGGAAATTCAGGAATTGGATTGTTATGGTGATGTTCCAGAAGATGATGACATGATTGTCATTGAATAAATGAGTAAATTCTTGATACTGTAGGATTCAGTTTGTCTGGTTTGTGTTGACAACTACCGTACTACCGTACAGTATACAGGTAATAAATTTCCTTTATTTTCATTTAACAATAAATGTGTACCGTATTCTTCTTCATGGAAAAATAAGACATCCCCTGAAAATAAGACCTAGTGCATCTTTGGGAGCAAAAATCAATATAAGACACTGTCTTATTTTCGGGGAAACAGGGTAGGATACTGGCTATCACCCAGAGGAGGAATCAACAGACACCCCTCAAAACAGCACAGAGCAAGAAGGAGGACGAATCGCCCACACTCACACCGGAAGATGATGTACACAGAAGCTCGAACCTTTATATGAGGGTGAGCAGGGGCAGCTTTCGGGGTAGAGAACACAGCGGGGACCCTGGGAGAGAGGCCAACAAGGTCCACGCCGCAGCCTGAGAGAAATGGCCTCCGCCAGAGTGCAGCCGAGGGGAGCCTCCATCATGAGTGGGGGAAATACTGCCAGTGGGTTTGAGACCAAGCCGATCAGAGGAAGTGTGAGCCTCAGGGACTCCAGGGGGACAGGGGGGCTTGTAACAAGGAGGCATCTCCCAGGGGGCTTGATAATCAAAGGGAAGGAGGTAGAAACATCTGAATTTAAGGAGTTCCAGAAACAGTATCACAAAATCAAAGTCAGTACAACGAGGACACTACACACACACACACACACACACACACACACACACCATTCAAGAAAGAAACGGAGCTTCCTTGTGCCAGCAGAAGAGGGCGCTGTTGACTTAGGAAACACAGTAAGCCAGCTGTTCCCACAAAGCAATTTGAGATCCCGGTTTACAGACAGATAATCTGAGGAGTGATCTCAAGGAAAGGGAGTTGGGGGTGGGGAGAGGGGTGGGGCTAGGGTAAAGGTAAACGGAAGGAGGGGAAATCAAGCCACCGTGCATGATGGAGCTGATTATTGCTGTAGGCGACCAGGGCTGAGTCTTGCCAGAGACCCTCTGTGGAGCTGCCCTAGGGGTAGAACAGGGGAGTGTTATGTCCACTGGCGGCCTTGGGACTGAAGGGTCCCAGGTTTGATTTCGGTCAAGGGCAGGTACCTTGGTTGCGGGCACATCCCCGGTAGGGGGTGTGCAGGAGGCAGCTGATGTTTCTCTCTCGTCGATGTTTCTAACTCTCCATCTCCCTTCCTCACTGTAAAAAATCAATGAACTATATTTAAGAAAAAAAAAAAAAGAATTTGCCTTTTGGCTGCAAGGCGTGCACTTGGCCTAAAGCCCTTGGGACTTGCCCTGACCTGTCATCCCCAAATAAACCAGCTGCACTCCCAGCGCCACCTCGGCCTCCGCTTCGTGGGGCCTGAACTGGATCGGCCCGTGGAGCACTGACTTCCTGCGCGTTCCCAGGTTCACACACCACACGCCTGAGAATGGCCGCATGGACTTGTGGGGCCACAGCACCTGGCAGTGCCCGGAAACCCGAGGGAAGAAGGCCTGAGCTGGGCACGGCGGCGGCGGCGGCAGCTGTCAGTTCACCCCTGTGCCCAGCGGGTGGCCTCAGCAATGGCCAGCGAGACAGGTGGCCTGAGAGACCAGGTGGAGGAGATGCCGGTTTCAGCCACGCACCTTTGCACAGTCAGACGCGTGCCTGGCGCCAGAGCCCAACTGCCGCCGGGCCTGCAGTGTGCTCAGACAGCGTGCAGGCCGGGCACCTACCCAGCGCGGCGCGGCTGCCACAGGCGCCGAAGCCGAGGCTTCCTCTCATGGTGTCCTCCTCCGCACGCCGTCCAGAGCTTCCTCTCCCTCAGCCAGCACCTCGGTGGGGCTGGCTGCTTGCCTGGCGCCGTGTGCCAGCCTCTTCTCCCTTCTTCCCTTGGGGCTCCACTGCCAGAAGGACCCCCAAGACCAGGCAGTAGTGTTAGTCCCACTTTCAGTAGAATCCTGCCTGTCCCCTACTTCCTCCTCCACACACCCGCTCCCCCTTCCCCCCCTAAAGAGCTGGCCAGGTGGGAAAATGCCACTCAATCCTTTCGGCAAGTCAAGGACTACTCTGCTTCTAAGGGAAAGCATTCTTCGGACTCCTCATATTTGGCTTGAGGCTAAGAGGGACTCCCCCCACCAATATGGGGGAGAGGAGGAGAAACTATCACCCCCCCCCCCACTCCCTCTCAGGGTCGCCTTCCTTCCTCACCGGCTCCCTGCTTCTCGTCATAGGCCCGAGGTGGGTGGGTGAGAAGCCCCTGGGACAGCGTGGCCGCCCCGAGCATACGGGCCCAGGGCTGCTCTCTGGCATCCGGCCGTGCTCATCCGCCTCCTGTTTCCAGCGTTGAGGCTTCGGCAGAAAACCTGAGAGCACCATACATGTCCAACCCAAGATGAAAAGATGCTCAGCCTGGCTGTAGTCATAGAAACGGACATCAAAGCCATAACAAAGCATCATTTTTTTACTCATTAGTTTGGCAGGAAGTAGTAAGAGCAAGTGGACAGGACCTGAAGCCACCAAGCAGAAGTGGATAAGGTGTGTGTGGGGGGGGCGGGGGGGGTTGTTTTGTTTTTCTCTCTTCTTTTTATCATATGGTGAAAGGAGGCTTTTGCACCTGGAAAATACTGATTCTAGTTCATTGTGTGTTTTATAAATACAATATGCAACATATTAAAGTTTCTTTTTTAAAGCCTAGCTTATTTTAAACGTAGCTTCAAGTTCAACTTACAAACCAGCTTGTTCTATTAACCTCACAACTCAAAAGACCTTTAAAAATGTGCTTCTCCCTGGCTCTTGGATCAATGTTAAACTAATTAGTTTTAACAGATTCAATCCTTAAACATTAGCTCCCCTGATTTTTTGTAATGAATCCTATTTCCTGAGACATTTGAAAGTACAATTACAAATTTAACATATCGGATCCTTCCAAGCCGCACAGCTGCTGTAGTGGCAGACTTAACAGGCGGCATTGTTCCCCTCAACCGACACCCCTCTCCTCAGTTACTAAATCCATCTTGTGAATGCGGTATTTCAGGTTCTCGTACCCTGCTCATACAGCGTAAGCACAGGAAAGCGGCTACAAAGCAGCTACAAAGCAGCAGGGAGGCTCTGAGAGTGGTTACAAACCCTGGCAAGAATTCCACAGCCATTGTTTCATTATTTCAATACCTACTGGTGCACCTGCCCGGGATGTATGAACTGCTCCCGCAGCCAAAGTGGGGAAGATTACCACCTCAGCCGAGCGATTCCATTCGAGATGCAGGTTTGACTACCTGCTTTGGATACCTCTGCGCCCTCCCTCTCTCTCCTGGATCCCTTGCTTACCTGCCTCGTCGCCCACTTTTTCTAGAGAGCTGTGTTGACTCAGACGGCGGTGAAGCGCCTACAGGGGTGGTCCCACAAGCATAGCATAGAGTTCAGCAGGTTGTCCCCTCCCCAGTCCCCCATCCACCCGTTAAGTCCTCACGCCATCTGGCGGCAGGGGAGTCCCAGCGCCGCTGGCCAAGGGGAGCACAGGACCTCGCTGGGAGCTTCGTTTCCTGCTTGTGGACGGGAAGTTCACCCCTCCTGGCCACAGAGGACAAATCCGGTGACAAGAGAATGAGGCTTTGTCTCGGGGTGAAGACTGTCATCCCCATCCTGACAGTGAGGAAGAGCTGGATAAGCCACAGAGTTCTCACTTGTGTGGGACCCATGAGAGAGCTGAACTCACCAGGCAGCCAAGCAACCAAATTCCAAGGAGAGACCGGCCCAGAGAGGCAAGGCAGTCCTCCCTCCTGGCAGAGCATGGGAGAGTGGGTGGCGGCCAGTGAGCCAGTAAAGAGAGTAAAGAGACGCACACGAAAATGTTAACTCTTGTCTCCGACTCTGACTCCGACTCCGAGGGCTCAGCCTGTCACTGGAGTAGCTGGGTCCCTTGGCACAATGAGGGTTTCAAGCCTCTTTGCCAGCCCATGCTGTGTGCTTGCAGGAAAGAGGGGCATCTTCTCTGTTCCTTGGGAGGGAGGGAGGGAAGGAGGTGATGGATGGCTGAGGGGACAGACACAAAGCCCTGCGTGCATCCCTAGACCCTTTTCTCCTGTGAAGCAACAGCGTTAAGCCATTGATGGGGAGAGTGAACCCTTCATCCATGGCTCTGGGGGAGGAGGAGAAGTGGAGCCGTCTTCCTGGAGGGAAGAGGGGAAGCCTCTCCCTGGACACAGGCCAAGAGACAGGGCTGCTGCAGAAAGGGAGCAGTACCACTCTCTACCCCTAGGGGGCGCGGGAGAGCTCGTGGGTCCTGCATCCAGTGCTGTTATCCTGAAGGGGTGCATCCATGAACTTGGGGCGGACACTTTGGAAGACAGGCTGAGGTTTCTTACAAAACTAAACATACTGTTCCTATGGGACCCGGCAACCGTGCTCCTTCTTATTTACCCAAAGGAACTGAAATGCAGAAAATCAAAAGGCATGATTAATACCACCCTGAGCATCAGGATGGATGAATGGTGGTATCTATGCCCAGGCCTGCACCCCCCTTTCCCCGCCTTCTGCAGAACCCAGGGAAACTGTGACTTGGGGAGGGGGAGTGGTTTGTATCTTCCTTTTATGCCTGTGTCTGCTCTACATCACAGCCAGGAGGAGCTAGAGCCAGGCCTCTCACCCCCATAATCCCCCCACCCCCCCGTGCCAGAGGCTGGTTCACCCTCAGGACGTGCTGCCAGCTGGGAATCAGCTAATGCAGGATGGTGTGGGATGTTATTCAAGTGTTTCTCATAAATAGGTAATGAATTACGGGTGACATCTCTCTGTAGATTAAAAACAACATTAAAGAAACTTCCGGGTTCCGGAAGGTGCGATTAACACGCCCAGCCCTGCCCGTGATCTATGAGAGGGTGATCCTAGGCACCACCCAGGCCAGTGGGCCCGCCTGGCGAACACCCACAGCCCAAGGCCATGGGCACTGGCTGGCGCCTCCATCAGGCCGTCTGCCCCGGCTCCTTGTATCCTTTTCCCTGGTAACCAGGCTGCCCAAGCACAGGGCTGACTAGGCGTGGGAGGATCCTGTGACGGAGACATGAGCTCCGCCTGTGTTCCCTCCCAGCCCCCGGTAATGATAGCCTGGGCGTGGGCTCGCCTGCCCAGACCTGCCAGTGGCACGCTCGCTCACCGGGCCGGCCCACCGGGCCGTCAGTCACAGGGTCATAGCCACGGCTGCTCACTACGGGCCTTTTTGGGCCCGTGGCTTTACACAGAGCACATCTGCTCTGGTCCACAGACTAGACTCCTGAGCCCATCAGAGTCAGTCAACAGCAAATTACACTTCAGCTGCTTTTTCACGTTTCCGCTTGGACATCCCACCCTCACCTCAAACTCAACGCACTGAAGGTAATTCTTAGACACAGAAGAGACGTTCCAACATATTTTTAAAAATTGATTTCAGAGAAGAAGGGAGAGGGAGAGATAGAAATATCGATGATGAGAGAGAATCGCTGATGGGCTGCCTCCTGTGCACCCCACACTGGGAATCAAGCCTGCAACCCGGACATGTGCCCTGACTGGGAATTGAACCGTGACCTCCTGGTTCATGAGTTGGCGCTCAACCCCTGAGCCATGCCGGCCGGGTAGAAGAGACTTCAGAGAGCACTCTCTGGGGTCTCACAAAGGCCCCCAGGAACTGTGAGACCATCCAAATCATTTGGGGGGGGGGGAGGGGAAATTGGGGATGTGTGTATTTTTTCTGTGGTTTCCATCCCAGTGGCAATCAGATTGCCAAAGGGCCATAGAAGGCCACTAGACACACCTCTTCCCTCCTACTTCATGGAGAACACCAGCATGCCCTTGTCCTGTCTGCTCGCCTGTCTCCACCTCTGCAAGGCTAGTCCTTCCACCCCCCACACCCCCACTTCTTCCTTAAATCCTGAGATTTAACATTTCTTTTCCCAGGTCTGTAAACAGGGCTAAGCCTGTGTCAAAAAAAACGATAGTGACACTGCCGAAACCGGTTTGGCTCAGTGGATAGAGCGCCGGTCTGCGGACTCAATTCCGGTCAAGGACACGTACATTGGTTACGGGCACATCCCCGATGGGGGCTGTGCAGGAGGCAGCTGGTTGATGTATCTCTCTCATTGATGTTTCTAACTCTCTATCCCTCTCTCTTTCTTTCTGTAAAAAAAAAAACACAAAACAACACGACAGTGACACTTGTCACACCCCCACATGTCCCTGTCCTATCTCCTTGCTGCACAGTCTGCATTCTCTGCCCACCTCTTAATCTCCTCCCCGCGGCATCGTCACTGTCAATGACCGGTCACCTCCCGAAACAATGTTCGTTGTCTGTAGCCTATTGCGCCCCCCTCCCCACCCCCCGGCCCTGTTCTAAACCCAAGCCTGGCCTCCCCCCTACTAGCAGCTGTGTGATCCCTGTCTGGGCCCGAGTTTCCTTCTCTGTAAACTGTAGAGGGTATAACACCTACCACAGGGGTTGTATTGAGGAATGAAGAAGACCTGGGAGATACTTAGCACAGAGCCTGGGGTACAATACATGCTCCATAAAGGGGATCTATTAGTATTTGCCCCTGCACATCCCAAAGGTACGGACACTTGACAAGCTATACCTGAACTCACCTTTTCCCCCTTGGACTTCCTCTTCCTCCTGGTTCCCCACATGTCCCCGAGATTGGCCTGTGTCTGCACAGGCCCATTCGTTAGGTCAGGCTCCTATGTCTCACTAGTTTTCTGTTCGGTCTCCCTGCCTTCACCCTTTGCTCACAAAGCCACTCCCCAGTCCCCAGCAGCTCATCTTCTCTTCCTAGAGGCTCTTCCGTGGCTCCCCATTGCCTACCAGCAAAAGCCAGACTTCTCAGCCCACCACAGGAGGCTCCCTGAGCTCTGGCGTCGGCCCCGAGCTTCCAGGTGGTGCCCACCCTCCCCACCTATCCTCACCCGGCTCTCTCCCTCACCCCTCTGTCCCCATGCCGAACTGCCAGAAGGTGGCTGAGAAATCCTGCTGCTGCCGCTGCCTGCCCTCCAGTCCTCCCCCCCACACACACACCAGTAGCATCTCGTGCCTCAGACCTGCAGCACCACGCAGCCTCCTGTCACCCCACCCCCTCTCCACAGCACATCAGCACCGCACACCATCAGCTATGGCTTCCAGCTCGTTACACGCCTGTGCCTCTCCTAGGATGTTCCTCCCTCTTCATCTGCCAGATTCTCATCCTTCACCTTCTGCTCTTGGGGCAGGACGGGGGGAAGCCAGGCTGCTCCTGCTTCTGCAGGCTGAGGGCCCGCCCCCCTTTGCTCCACCTTCCCAGCAGCCTCTGGTCTGTCATGCTCCAGTATCCAGTGTCGAAGCTTTGTGTAGGTTAACAGGCTCACACCAGCCTGAGCTCCTCCAGGAGGGGGAGGGCACCCCCACAAAGAGATTCGTGCAATAGGCCTTCTTTCCCTTGGTTTCCAGCACCGGTTTTCCTCTGGCACCCGGGACCCATGCCTTCACTCCGGCCAGAGTCTGCCTTCTTCGTCTTCACTGCAGACTTCGGTGTCTGCAGTCTTGTCTTTAGTGTGGCACTCCGATCCTGTAGGTCCCTTTGCCCCCGCCCTCCCTCTCAGAGCAGGCATCCTGCCCCCGTCTGGCCACTCCACGCCCGGAGCAGCTGGGCGGCCGCCATCTTTGGCCTTCTAATTTGCATACTCACTCTATTGGCTGTAGGTGTAGTGGAGGTACAGTCAATTTACATGTTTGTCTATTATTAGGTAAGATGTTTGTAAACGAGGTGTAAACGGTAGCTAAGTGAGGGCACAAGGTGTTCTTTTATATATACAGTTTATCTGCTTCAAAGCATGGATTCCAGAACAATCTGTATTGTTGATCAGAGGCCTTTCTCCCTTAACTCTTGTTCTTTTTTCCAGGTGTATTTATTCTGAATTCTTGAGGCTGGGTGGATGGTTTCTTTACAGTGTGCCTTTAGAGCAGTTGCCATTTTATATGTTATCTTTTGTTGTGAACTATTTCTAACGTGCCCATGTCATGACTTTTTGATGAGATTGTTCGCTGGTTAGATTATTACTTTCCCAAGAGCACGTGGTATTTTAGTCACTCATTCGTTCGCTAAGTAGATTTTAAAGCAGCTACACTGTAGAAGCAGGGCTATGGGGTTGGGAGAACTGGAGATGGCTTTGCAGGAGAGATGGCCTTGCAGGAGTGATAGCATTGGAGTTGGATCTGGGTAGCGCAGGAGAATTTTGGTGGGTAGCATTCTGGGGTTGGGAAAGCCGTGAGAACAGGCGGGATGAGAGAAATACAGCCATGGATTTGTGGAAAGTACAGCCATGCTGCCATCTTGAGAACAGCCAATGGGGAGTATCCCACCTCCCTGATTGAGTTCGAAAAACAAAACAAAACAGATGTGAGACAAATAAATATTACCCTTCTTCTTGGGTATAGTGAAACTGGAAAACTTGACTTTGGGCAAGAGCTGAAGGAGGCTGACCCACTTTGTCCCGGATAATGGGGCCCAGGCAGGACTCCTAGTTACACAGCCCACCGCTCAGTTCCTGGGAAGTTTTCCAACGCTTGCTTTCTCAACGCGAATACTTGAGATTGTCAGATATAAACGAACAGTAGGTGGCATTGATAGGGGAATTTATATCTTAAAATTGAGTTTCCTTTACACTACCCTGCTTTCCCACAAAAGCACCCCATGGTAAGGCGGCTAAACTTACTTTCTGTGACAATCCAACGAGGCCCTTAGATCATGTGGGGGTGATTCAGAAGCATAACTGGAATTGGAAATCCCTGCCTTCTGTACCTTTGAAGGGTCTACATTTTGAAGATGAAAGAGACACATTTTTATGCTTTTAATGTTATTTTTATGAGGAAGGGAGAAGGAGAGAGAGACACACACAGATATCAATGATGAGAGAGAATCATTAATGGGTTTCCTCCTGCTTGCCCCACCTTGGGGATCAAGCCCTCAACCTGGGCATGTGCCCTGACCAGGAATCGAACCGTGACCTCCTGACTCATAGATTGATGCTCAGCCACTGAGCCATGCCAGCTGGGCAAAAGAGATACATTTTTTAAAAATATATATATTTTTTATTGATTTCAGAGAAGAAGGGAGAGGGAGAGATAGAAACATCACTGATGAGAAAGAATCATTGATTGGGTGCCTCCTGCATGCTCCACACTGGGGATTGAGCCCACAGCTTGGGCATATGCCATGACCAGGAATCGAACCTGAACCTCCTAGGTCAGTGGTTGGCAAACTCATTAGTCCACAGAGCCAAATATCAACAGTACAATGATTGAAATTTCTTTCTTTTTTTTCTTTTTTTTTTTTTTTAATATTATATATATTTTATTGATTTTGTACAGAGAGGAAGGGAGAGAGATAGAGAGTTAGAAACATCGATGAGAGAGAGTCATCGATCAGCTGCCTCTTGCACACCCCCTACTGGGGATATGCCTGCAACCAAGGTACATACCCTTGTCTGGAATTGAACCCGGGACCCTTCAGTCCCCAAGCCGACGCTCTATCCATTGAGCCAAACCGGTCTCGGCTGAAATTTCTTTTGAGAGCCAAATTTTTTAAACTTCTTCTAACGCCACTTCTTCAAAAAAGACTTGCCCAGGCCATGGTATTTTGTGGAAGAGCCACACTCAAGGGGCCAAAGAGCCGCATGTGGCTCAAGAGCCACCATTTGCTGACCACTGTCCTAGGTCAAACTCTCAACCACTGAGCCATGAGACACATTTTTGAAAGTTCAGTAGTGAAGCCCGGTGTTAGGCTAGTAGGGGGTTGGGAGCGGTGTGTGTGTGTGTGTGTGTGTGTGTGTGTGTGGAGGGAGATAGTGTATTGAACATATGTCCTCTGAAGAAGAGCAATCAATATTTGGGGACCAGAGGGTGAGGGGGAGAGGAGGTGAGGGAGACTGAGGGCTTGGGGGCTAGTTCAGGGTGGGCATGTGTTTCTCCATCCAGCTGTCCCAGTGACCATGACATGCCTCCCCTCAGATCTGTGTCACCCGAGCAGCTGTGCTCCCGGCCAGATGCAGACTCTCCACATGGACCCCCCAGCACTACCCACACAAGACAACAGAGGAAGAGCGTAAATAGTTGACAATGGCTCAGTGCCTACCGGCACCGGCCGCTTTCCATAGTCCTCACCACAGTCCTCAACCTTGGCCTTGGACCCACTTGAGTCTCAGAATGGGAAACGGAGCCAGAGCCAGAAGCCGGCCTGGTGGAATCAGGGTTTGATGTGGGCTACCCGCAGTTTCCAGGAGGTGGGCTGGGCGGTCAGTGACCTGCTCTGAGAGGAGGGAGAAGGCTGGCTGTTGGGGGGGCTCTGAGTGTGAGTGGTTGTTTGTGGGGTCATTTCCTGGTCTGGGTGTGAGCTTCCCGTGGGTGTGTGCTGGTGGAGGTGTGGGTGTATATGGATATTGGTTGGTTAGCTCCTGGAATGTGTGAATATGAGTGTGTGTGTTTGGGGGATTAATCCCTGGCAGGGGGGGGGGGTGACTATGTGTGCTCGGGATCCAGAGAGGACAAATGGGCTTGGATTTTGTGCACGGTCGTGAAATTGTGCGTGTGTGAGCTTGAGGGTGCAAGCGTGTTGGGGTGCTGAGTGGGGTCAGTGCCTGGTCATGCGTGAGTATGTGTGGTGGGGGGGATCAGTCTCTGGGTCAGTGTGTGTCCCATGCGGAGGGAGCGGAGGGAGGGGAGCCCGGCCCCGCCCTGGGCGGCAGGTGGGCCGGCGGGCGGGCGGAGGCCGGCTCGCTGCTCTTGGCTAGCGGCCGCGCCGGGCTCGGGGCTGGGCTGGGCTGCGGGGCGGCGCCGGGACAGGAAGCGGAAAGCGGCGGCGGCGGCTCTGCCTGCACAGGACCCAGCGCAGGCCGCGGAGCCGGGGCCGCTGGAGCCGAGACCGCGGCCCGGAGCCCGCAGGCGGCGCCGAGGTGAGTGTGGCCGGAGGCGGGCGGGCGGCGGGGCGGGTGCGCGGAGCTCCGGCGGGGGAAACCCCCCTCCCCCCAGCGCGATCCCGCACCCCGACCGCGGAACGCAGCCCCGGCTCCCCGCTCCCCTCCCTCCCTCCTGCGGACCGCACCCCGGGTGCGCCTCCCGGGACCCCCCTCCCCTCGCATCCCCGCGGGGTGCACCCCTCCCGGCCCTGCCTGGCGCTCCCGCCGCACCCACCTCACTTCCCTGGGTCCCGGCATTCCCTCCTCGCGCCCCGGACGCCCCTTCTCCCCTGGCTGCACTTTGGGGTGCACCTCGGGGTGCGCGCTTCGGCGGCCAGCCGGGAATGGCTGGGCGTTCCCGGGGGCACCGGGGCGACCGCCTCCGCCGTGGGGGCCGGGGGCCGGGGGCCGGGCGCGCACCGCGGTCCCCACCCCACCGCGGGCTGGACCCCGTCACCGCCGGCGTCCGGGGCCGCCCGGCCCGGGGCCAGAGGCTGGCACAGAGCTCGGCTTGTGTTCACACCCCGCTTCCCGATCTGAGCCGCCCCGGAGGCCGGGGGGCGGGAGGGGGGGGCGGGGAGAGGGGGGCGAGTCCGAGGCCGGTGGGGGACGGTCGGATGGCGCATCGCCGAGCGCAACAGGCAGGTAGGAGTTTACTTTCAAAAACGCCGGGGTGGAGCCGAAAGCGCCGGCAGATCTCTGCCCTGCCAGGGGAGACCCGCTCGGAGGAAATCGCCCTTCGTCCAGGCAGCTCCACCGGGGCCAGGACATCTCCCCTCCAACCGCAGTTTCTGAGCTGCCCCAGCAACGCGCCCCGGGGAGCGCGGAGCTTTATACAAATTTAAACGCGTCGGTGGCGGTGGAGGCAGGAGCGGGGCGGAGCCGCGGCCTGGCGGCCGGAGAGGAGCTGGGACTGAGACTCGGAGCCCAGAAATCTGTTGCTCAGTTTCCACATCTTCCAGCCCAGGTATCTGCTCCCCTCCAAGGTGCGGTGAGCTCTTTTATCTGCTCCCGGAGAGGTGCCAGGGCGCTTTCTTATGGTGATGGCGTGGTGGCTGGCACTTGAGTTTTGTGAACCCCAGGGGCTGAGGTTGGAAATGAATGCATTTTGTTTTTAGAACACTTCTTCTCAAAGCTAGCAGGCTGGAGAGGATCTGGCACTTCCAGTTGTCTGTTTATACGTTGTGTTTTGTGTTTTTTTTTTAAACAGGGCTGCTGGAAACAGTATAACTTGGGTCGCCCATCAACAATGCTAATGAGCATTCTCCTTCCTGGGGGGTGGGGTGGGGGGGTCGTTTGATGACACAGCTCCTAGGCTCCCTGAGTGAGAGGGCAGGGGAACTGTCTGCACCCAGGGAGGTGTAATTAGCCACTTTATGTAACCACTAATTAGAGTTCTTAGAGTCAAATTAAGTCAGTGTGATATCTGTTGGGGCTTTGATTTGTGGGAGGAAACTGGTTTATTCCAGAGTTCAAAGAAATAACACTTTCCACCTATCCCTGAGCAGGTAGCCATTTCCCAGACGTTGGTGTGTGTCTAAGTATAATGAGTGTGAAAATGGCCCTTCACAGCTGCTGGCTGTGTGACTGGGTGGCAGCTCAACTTGTAAATAAAAGGGGATGAGAACCTGGCGAGTGGCCCTGTGTAAGGACTGCTCGCCAGGCAGCCGCTTTTTACTGTGATACATTGGAGTGACCCCCCCGAAACCTTAAAGGGGAGTTTCCTTCCCTGGCTGTTAACAGTTCGGGTGGCCCTGCTCTGTGGGAGAATGAGCAGGCCCGGTGAGGAGGTATTCTCCCTCACACAGACAAATGCCCTGCTTGCTCGCCCCGGCCTCAGCAGCCTGTGGCTTGCATGGCCCTCACCACCTTGTGTGTTTAGTACGCAGTTTCCACCTTTGGGCGGTAAGCTCCTTTCTTTCCTCCTGGGACCCCGAACCTGTGCGTAGGAGTTGAAATCGCAGCATTCTCCATGGCTTACGTGTGTGCGGGGGGCCATTTGCGACCGTTGCCCACCCTCCTTTGGGTCAGTACATAGCTCTGGCAATGGCTCCACGGCTGTACATTTTTCCATCGCTCAGAGCACGGGTTCTGGAATCAAACCCTCCCTCCCGCACTCAACACGTGCGTCGTCTTGGTATCCTCAGCTGTAATGTGACGTTAACACGTTACCTCCCTTCGGAGGTTTGGTCTGAGAAATTAGTGAGATATTGCACGCAAATGCCTTCACACAGTCCCTCATGCATCCTCGACCCCGGAAGGGGACTAGCTGTGGTTATGGGACCGGGTAGGTATGGGCACATGTCAGGTGTTTTCCTGAAGGGGGACGAGGCAGGATTAGGTGGACTTGGGGTTGGTCCCCCGTCTTCGAGGGCTTTGTCCTGGCTGACACCCGATGACAGGGTGCGTGTTGTCTGCTGTCTGTCTCCACCGCTGTCCCGCATCCCCCTTTCTGGACAGCAGGCACGGGACCCGGCACCACGGGGTTTACAGAGGAGGGGGTCCTGTGAGATCTGTTTTGCTGGATGTCTAGCAGGGGACAAAGGAGCCACTTGAAAACAAATACGTGCCATAGAGCCCCAGACACGTGAATTGTTCCCAGCTCTTCAGAAATCTGTACTGAGGAGCTGGGGAGTTTTAGAGGTCATTAGTGACTCGAGCCAAGAGCAGTTATTCTGGGAAGGTGAGCTGAAGTCATTGGCAAGACAGATAAAGTGGGGTTGACATTTCTTTCCTTGTGAATGGTGGCACAGAGTCATCTATATATATATATTAAAGGCTAATATGCAAAGTGTCCCCTCAGGAGTTTGGGAGACTGGGAGTTCGATCGCTTGTTATGATGCGCACTGACCACCAGTGGGCGGTGCAGAACATGGCGGGGCACTGGTGGGGCGCTGAGGGAGCGAGGGAAGGAGGAGGTGGGGAACCTGATTGGCCCTGATCGCCGGCTTATCCTACCTGTGCATGAATTTCATGCAGCGGGCCTCTAGTTCACTTATAAGAAGTTCTGTTGTCACGAAAGAATCATGAGATATGTCCTAAGTGCCACACGCCCTCTGACCCCCACATCAGGGATCTGGACGATGTTTGACGGCTTACAGACCACATCCAGCGCGATGTTTTGCAGACCTTGCCCTTGTTGTCCACACCTTCCCTTCCCAGCCCCGGGGTCCTCCCAGTAAACCTGTAAAGCATGTCCAGTCTTCTCTGATCTCCGCGATAATTCACTTCCAACCTGGGACCAGTAAAAGGAGGCCTGCAAGGAACAGAATGGAAATCATTACGTTACTTCGCTACAGTTAATGGTATTCATTTAACGATAGACACGTTAGACCCCCAGAAGGTACAGGAGTTCAGTGAAAATGGCACGCACGTCCTGTGCCATCCTAAGGTATTGTAACTGAGAGACTCACTTTCCCGGAGAAGAAGAAGAAGAAGAAGAATGCCCTATCAGTTGTGGGTACTTTCCATATGCCAGGCTCTGTTTTAAATTATGTGAATCACTTCCCTTAATAGCCACCGCGAGCCTATAAGGCCAGTAAAATAGAATTCTCTTGTTACAGTCAGGGAGCCGGGCACAGAAAGGTTAAGCAACTTGATCTGAGGTCACACAGCTGCTAAGTGCCGGGACCAGGGTTTGAACAGTGACGCTCTAACCCCAGAGCCGGGGCTCACCGCTTCTTTTCCGTAGAAGAAAAGTCGACTCTTAAACAAAATGATGTAAATGGTCATTTTCCCCTCGAGGTCCATCTCATTGAGAAAAACGTTAGCTTCTAAGCACGGGAAAAGGGGAATGGATGGAGAGGGCTGGGTGGAGGTGGGGGACATCTGTCATAGTGTCAACAATAAAAAAATAAAGTAAAAGAGCGTAGTAAGAATAATAACTAATGGAGTCAACCCCTTTAGAAGTATATTCATGGTGAAAGGTAAATAGTTAAAGTAATGTACACAGAAACTCTTTCCCTTAGAAACACACCCACTGCAGGAGGGGAGGGAGGGCCGCGGCCCTTGGAGGTCAGTGTGTCTCTGTACCCCTTTGCCAGGGAACCTTCTACCCTGCAAACCAGGGCCCTTGATCACCTAACAGCTCCAGGCAGAGCTGTGGACGTTCTGATCATTTCCTTCCTGTGCAGGTTAGCTTCTGTTGACTGCTGCCTTTCCCACAACACTCCGTGTCCCTCTGCTGGCTCCACCCTCCCCATGTAAGGAGTAGGTATAGCCTGTGTGCGTGAACGTGACTTTTGGGAAGATTCTCTTCGAGGCCACCAGTCTTCACTTTGCTTTTCTCCGTGCCCCCGTGGACCCTGTATGCCAGTCCCAGCCCTGTCCCGGTGTCTGCCTCCTGCGGGGCCTGTAGCTCCGGGGGGCGCGGGGGGCTGTTGACAGGCGGGCGGGCGGGTCTGAGTGAGACAGGCGTGTGAGCAGGAGGTAGCACTGCGCCATGTGGCTGTCGTCACTGCCGAATCGAACCCTGCACCTCTCCCTCCTCCAGAAAACAGGGGTTTGAGACAGGCGATCTCCACGGTGTTCTTGCACGGTTGACGCGTGGCCCTCCCATCCCGAGGACGGCCGCTCTCCATGCAGCGTGCCCTGTGCCTGTGGGGTCCGCGGGGCTGGCGAGGCGGTGACGGAGGTGGCCGCTGCCCCCCTGGAGCTGACCGTCCCTTCAGAAGGCAGCCGCTCAGATGGAGAACCCCGGACGATGGGATGTAAAAAAAAATGCAGGCTGGCCGAAACCGGTTTGGCTCGAGCGTCAGCCTGCGGACTGAAAGGTCCCGGGTTCGATTCTGGTCAAGGGCATGTACCTTGGTTGCGGGCACATCCTCAGTGGGGGGTGTGCAAGAGGCAGCTGATGGGTGATTCTCTCTCATCAATCTTTCTAACTCTCTATCCCTCTCTCTTCCTTTCTATAAAAAATCAATAAAATATATATTTTTTTAAAAAAGTGCAGGCTGCTGCGAAAGAGCCCCATCTAGACCCGGAGGAGTTTCTGGGGAAGGAACAGCTCCTATGATCTGAAAGGTCACCCTGGGCCAGGAGCAGGACGGCCCCAGGTCCCAGGATCCCTGTTAGCGCCTTTCTGTGACACCATCCCCTCTGGCCCGGCCTGCAGCAGCCTGTGAGTTATCGCCCTGGGAATCTGGTTCCTTCTCTTTCAATTCCTTTACCTTCCCGATAAGGCAGCCCTCTGGCCTTATCTGAGTTCTGCTCGGTTCTAGTACATACAAGTAAACTATCTTGTAAATATTGTCATTTCGAGATAAGCCCCAGGACACTGGAGTTTATCTCTAAATGACCCGCAGTTTCGCTTTCCAGGGTTCTCGTTACCTGAGGTTAACCCGCTGTCTGAAGATATTACCTGGAACATTCCGGAAATAAACCATTCATACGTTCTAGATTGCACGCCATGCCGAGTAGCGTGGTGAAGTCTCGCTCCGTCCCGCCCGAAGGGTGAATCGTCCTATTGTCCAGGATCCGCGCGGTGGGTGCTACCCGCCATCAGTCACTTAGCAGTCGTGCAGGTTATGAGATCCACCTCGAGGAGTCTCAGCACTTTCGTTCCGTGGCCACTGTTTTAGTTAATAGCACCTCATCACGCTGGACATTGTGTCCTCTCACAGCCTCACAAAGAGAAAGATGGGCACAGTGCCATAAGGTATTTTGAGGAGAGACCACATTCAGATACTTTTATTATAGTGTTACGAGAGGCCCAGTGCACAGATTCGTGCACCGGTGGGGTCCCTCGGCCTGGCCTGTGGGGATCAGGCTGAAACTGGCTCTCTGACATTCCTAGAGGGGTCCCGGATTGCAAAAGGGGACTGGGGAGGGTTCCAGAGCATGTCTGGCCCGTCTCACCCAGTCCCGATGAGCCAGACCCCAGCAGCAAGCTAACCTACCCATCAGAGAAGCTGCCCCATGTTGGTCAGTGTGCCTCATAGCGCCTGGTCCTATGGTCAAGCGAGGACACTTAGCATATTAGGCTTTTATTATATAGGTTTGTTACAATTGTCCCATTTAATTATTGTTGTTGTTAGTCTCTTTATCGTGCCTAATTTACAAATTAAACTTTCTCATAGGTATGTACGTTTCGTACGTTTCGTAAAGAACACAGTGTATACTGGGTTTGGGAGCGTACGGGAGAAGTGTCATTGCATCACATCGACGATGACACTGTGCTGTGTGCGTTGGTATGCGTGGCTGTGTCCGGACCTTGCCAGTGGGTCTCTCCGGCTGCTTAATGAACATGGCGGTGGGTGGATGGACAGATAGACTACAATCTAAGGAAAGGGGGTCAGGAGCGTGGCCTCTGGATTGGGCTCATCGCTGGCGCTGGCCAGCTAAGAGCTCTTCAGAGGAGGGGAGGAGGGTTTCCTGATAGTCGGGGGTGGAGGGGCGCCGGGAGGCAGCACCTGCAGACCCCCTTTGATGAGCACAGGCAGGGACTGTGGGAGAGAAACTGGGCAAGGGCAGCGGGTGGGTTAGTACAGCCTTTCCCCAAAGACAGCAGAAGGGAGAGGTTGAGAGAGAGAGAGCGCGCATGCAAGCAGCACCATCACCGTTTCCTTGGCTGGACGTGCCTGGAGTTGCCTCAGGGGATGGCCAGGATTCCTAATGAGGACGGAGAATGGCGTCTGCTGGCAGAGGGGGAAGAGGAATGAGACGTGGGCCACCGGGTGCCAGAGGCGTTGCATGGCGAGTCTCCAAGGATGCTCACAACCGCCCGAGGAGATTCGAATGAAATGGCCTCGTTTTACCGAGGGAGAAACAAGCCCTGGAGGTGAGCGTGTGCCCCTCGGAGTCCTGGCCAGGAAGCCTGGAGAGGACCAGCCGGGCCTGCGGGGCCGGGGCCGCCCGCCCCTGATACCTCCCAGCAGCAAGTGGCCAGCATTAGCGAGAAGCTGGGCCCAGCTGTGCCCGAAAGGGCAGTCAGGAATTCGGGTCTGGAAGGCAGAGGAAGGGCAGGCGTTGTGGGTGTGGATTCTGAAAGCAGAAGCGCAGTCAGAGTTCTGGTGTTGGGGCCTGCTGGTCAGCAAGAGAGCAGGGTGAAGGGCCTTGGGGGAAGGAGGCTGGGGCAGGGCGGGTAATACACAGCAGAGCCCCGAGCTGAAAGGAGTGAGTCTGAGGTGCTGAAAGCCGTTGGACGTTGCTTGTGAAAATGGTGGGAGACAGAGGAGAAAGCAAAAATCACGAGCGGGCTGGAGAAGTCTAGGAAAAGGGTGGGGGTGGGTCGGTCTGAGAGCAGAACTAACCTTATTTCAAAATGCCTGCAACCTCTGCCATCTGTTTTCACATGCACGGCCGTCCCGGAAGATAGGCTGCTGGTTTCTGCTTAAAAGACCGGGCTCCCCGGGAGCCCGCCCTGCCCAGGTGACAGCTCCTTAGGGGGGTTTAGGGGGTGGGGGTGGCAATGCCAGCCCAGGGCCACCTGACTGCAGGGAGCCTCTAGGTGGGAAGCCGCTGCTCCGCCTGCTCTTCCCCACAGCCTCCCTGCTCCTGAGGGAGACAGCAGGCGTCAGGATTTGGACCGGGACGAGCATCCTGGGAGTCACCACGTTCATTTGTCCAGAACTTGGTGCCACGCCGGGAGCGTTCCCACGGGTAGCTCTCTCCTCCCGTCAGCAGCCCGGGTGCGAGCCTTTCACAGGGGCAGCTTCCGAGAGGGTTAGGACTGCGATCGAGTCGCACAGCTCATAAGCCAGGGGAGCCTGGACTGGCACCCAGCTCCGGGCACTGCATCTGCTCCCGCCTTCACATGCACCCCGGGAAGGTGGTGGCTGGTTGGTGGGACAGCTGAGGAAATGCGCTCCAGGCCAGTGGCCAGACCCAAGCTGTTTTAGGCAGGGGAGCGCTCTGGCGGGAACCAGGCCCCTCGATGGCCGAGGAGGATGGGAAGGACCAGTCAGGGCACCCAGGGCCAGGGGGGCGAGTCTGGGTCGCATTGGCAGGGCCTTTGTGTTTTTCTTGTACTTCTCTCACCGGCTGTGTGTGCAGTGTGAGCTCCCAGGGCCCTGGAGGGAGGAGCCCTGGTGGGCGGAGCCCAGCTCTGGGGTGATGGGCACCACTCTCAGACCTGGCGGGGGCGGGGCGTGTTCTAGTAGCAGGAATTTACCTGGAAATGTTGCTCATTCATTTTTATCGCCAAGAAGCATCTAATGCAAATGTGGGAAAAGAGCGAGGAGCCTGCCACTCACCCCATCACCTGCTCCTTTCCCCTGATGTCGCCCCTCAGCCCCGTCTCTCCCTGTGTGGTTTTGTAGGGTTTGTAACTGCCCTGTGGATGGCCGTCTGCACGGCCCGGTAGCTTGCTTTTTCCAGTTGCCGTACCCTTGCAAACCTCTCCATTCTCCATCGTTATCACTGTAAACGGCCATATGATATTTCTTAGGGAGGATAAATATATTCCTCTGTGTTGGGGGCCCTTAGGGAGTTTCTAGCTTTGTACTGCTACCAACAATGCGGTAATTATAATTTTTCTTTAAAAAAAGACATTAGTTCCCCAAGATAAATTCTCAGGAATTTGGGTTCCTGGGTTAAAGAGACTGGGAACTATTCCCCCCTCACCTCCCCACCCCCCTTTTAAACGGGCCTTTGGAAACGATGAGCACATCCCTTTGAAGTGACTTTCCTGGGTATTGTTTTCGTAACCAGCACACTGGCAGTGGGAGCCGGGGGTGGGGTCTGCTGGCTGTGGGAAGCCACTACCCACGGCCTGAACCTGCTGGGGGCAGGGTGTATCCGGAAATGGCCGAGGGCCAGGTCTCACCTGCCTCGGTCTTCCTGCTGCTGTGGCTGGGGGCGTGGCCTGACTGTCACCTACCTGTCTCCCTCCCAGATGCAGGGGGAGCTATTGCTGCCTGAGCATGGAGGGAAACCCCTCTCCCCCCAGGAGGTGCTGCTCTCCTTACTCTCTAGCCCTGCAGGTTGGCTTTTATTTTTTTTAATATATATTTTATTTATTTTTTACAGAGAGGAAGGGAGAGGGATAGAGAGTTAGAAACATCGATGAGAGAGAGTCATCGATCAGCTGCCTCCTGCACACTCCCTACTGGGGATGTGCCCACAACCAGGGTACATGTCCTTGACCGGAATCGAACCTGGGACCCTTGATTCCGCAGGCCGACGCTCTATCCACTGAGCCAAACCGGTTTTGGCTGCAGGTTGGTTTTGAAGGCTGATGATCTGTGTTCTCCCCCTTTCCCCCCCCAGAATTGGTTCCTGTGGACGAGTGGCTCCGTGGTTCCCGGGCCCTTTGAGGTGTCAGGCACCCAGGGAACGCTCTACCTCGCCGGAGAACCAACCCCTGCGCCTTCACCCCGAGCGAGCTGCCCTTTGCTATGGATACCGAGTCCACGTACTCTGGATATTCTTACTACTCCAGCCACTCGAAGAAATCCCACAGGCAGGGGTACGTACGCTGTGGATGCCCCCGCTTCTCCTTGTGGGGGTAACGGGCGGGCTGCAGGGCTGTGGGCGCCCGTGGCCCAGTCCCTGGCGCGTGAGGAGCTGAGCTTACGGAGCACGGGGCTTGTGTGGGGCGCACCCCCAGGCCTCCACGTTGCTTTTTATTGCTTCCATTATCCCCGGTGACCGCAGTTTCTCACAACTGATTTTAAACGAGCGTTTCTCTCTGCAGTGGAACTGTTTTTCCATTTCCCAGGACTTCTCCTAGATGATAGTTCTCCACAGCTTTGCCAAGAATGTAAATGAAAATTTGAGAGAGGGGGAAAAAAAAAAAGAACATGTTAATTTATTGCTTTTCAGCCAAAGCTGCTGACTCAGGGTCCATTCTGTACTTGCCACGAGGCTTGAACAAAGAAGCGGGATTGGCCGGGTGTCCGTTTGGGGTTCTGAAATCATTGTCCTGGGCACCGGGGGCTCACCCCTCCTCTGAGCACGTGCGCAGGCGTGCACGGATGTTCACCGAGCCTGCTGTCCTGCAGACCTACTGAGTGTTTGGCGTGTAAGGAACGAGGGGATGAAGTTGGCAGAATTACGGTGCTGCCCCTTCCTCGGGCTCCTCTGTGAAATGGGCATAGCAGGACCCTCCTCACGGCACTACTGAGAGGGTTAGATGAGGCTAAGCACTGAAGACAGCACATAATAGGAGGTCGCCGACCAGTGGCTGCAGTAATGCTATGAATGGCCTTGGTGTGTAGGCCCCAGAGTCAAAGGCCACACCTGGCCACTGCTCAGCGGCCCCCCAGTGGTCCAGCCCTGTGTGGCCTGGGAGGATTACTGCAGTGGGGCCTCCCTGACTGAACAGGTCCTCCCACAAGCAGCCGGATGCAGATGCACCCGCCGACAGGTCCGGAAGGATGCTCTTCTGGCCGCCAGGAGTGTCAGCCACAGGGAAGGGGCTGGGCACAGACGGTGACTGACGGACGGCTCATGTCTCCGTTATCTGTCTGCACTCAGTCTTTGCCTCGTGTGTCTTTTGCAATTAAAAATACGAATGGAGTAAAAGAAGCGAGGGTTAGCGAAGATTGTTTACCGACAGGAAAACACGTTGGTGAGGCCATGTCGTAAAAAACAAGGTTCACTACTTGGTATGTTATCGTAGCGCTATATTCTTGGGATAAGATGAATGTGAACATATTGACCGTGTCCATCTGTGGGGGTTATTAGGGATCTGAATCCGTCTCTGGGGATTATTAAGATTGTGGGATATTTTTTCTTAAACTTTCATAATTTTCTGAGTTTTCATGTATGGTTGTTATAAACCTAAAAATCTGGGGGGAAAGTTGCATTGAAGCCCAGGTAAGGCTCGCGTAATAATAATGTCATCGCAGACTTCAACCAGTGGGTAAACATATCAAGTTAGTTAAAAAAAAAAAAAATTATTATGCGTTCAGAGATCATAATAATCTGGCCACTCGGTGTATATATACTAGAAACAGGTCTTTCAAAACAGCGCATCTTTGGACCTGCCTGGAAAAAGCAATTCCTCGTCCATATGCCAAGCTTCCCTTCCCCACGCCACAGCGGTGGGAGCTGGAGCTTGGGGTTCCTGTGGTATTCGGAGCTGAATGAGGAGGACACCTTCTGAGGAGGGACGGTCTCCGGGTCCTTTATCTCCACGCATGTCCTGATTGTCATGCATCAGGGCCCGTGCTCTGCTGTGTCCTCTGGCCTCTTGGGGCCCCAGAAATGGATCCAGGACCGCAGTGCCCATGTGGAAAATGCAAGGACTGTAACCTTGCATGCAAAGAGCATGTAGAACCCTGAGCACCTCTAGCACTCATGTGGAAAGTACTCCGCAAACAATGATACAAGCTGGCGCGTTTAATAAATTAATCAGGGAATGTTACCGAGCGCCTGCTCGGGCGAGCTGCGGGGGGAGGGTTGGCCATGAAAGATTTATGGGTCACTCATGGCTCCTTCGAATGAGCATCGCCTGCCCCTGGTGGCTCTCTGTCTGAGGGCCCGTGGGGCCGGTCACTGTGGAGCAGGCGACAGCCGGCGAGGCAGTCACAGCAGCCTCCACGGCCGTCCTGGCAGGCCCCGGACCAGCCGAGAGACTGCCCCCCAGCGGTGTCCCCACGCAGGCCGCCCCGCTCCGGACTCGGGAATGGGGTGGAATGGGAGCCGAGGAGAGGGGCGGGCCTTGCTCTCGGGTAATGTCACTAGCCCTTCCACCGGAGGGGAAGAGTCTGTGCACCAAGCTTGGTGTGCATGAGGCCGCTGTGGTCCTCTGGGTTCCAAGCAGACAACGGGTGACTCTTTTCTAGCAGAGAGGTCAGTGCGCTGGTTTCTCGATGGCCGCCCTCCCCAGAGGATGCCGGTTAACTTTGCTGGGAAAGTGGTGTGGGCCGACCTCGCCAGACCTTTGCGTTCGGAACCCCACTTCCCTGAGTTCGATCCAGCGGCGGCCAGCCTTGCTCAGGACCACTTGCAGAGAGCCCTCCAGGACACGGGTCCTCCTCCTGCATCCTCACAGCCCTCCCAGGACCGTGGGCAGTGGAACCCCATTCCCCAGGGGGTGAGACTGAGGCCCAGAGGCACCACGATGTGCCTGTGGCCACAAGGCTCGTGGGTGCCTTAGGCAGGTTCAGGCCTTGGGAAGCCCATGCTTTCCCCCTGGGCCGTGCAGGAGTGACCGGCAGGAAAAAGAGCAGAGGAAACGAAGGGTAGCTCATGTGACCGATACGCTAACATGCATTGTCCAGGAGAGGGCTGTGGAGCCGTGGGGGGGTGGGTGGCTTTGTTCCCGGGCAGCAGAGCCAGTGGGAGAGGAAGCAGCCGGGCCCCCGCCGGCAGCGGACAGAAAGGGCAGGGCAGGTAGTGGGTGGTGGTGGAGAAGGAAAGGGAGGAGCACCCAGTGGGGCCGGCTTTCCCCAAATAGAAAGACAAACAGCAGACACAGCGCCAAATCATCTTCCCAGGAAACGCCGACTCAGGAGGCCCTGGGTGGGACTCGCCAGGGACGCTGGCTGGGGCCGGGGGCTGTAGCCGCCACCAAGGGCTCAGCTCCAGCATCGCCTCCATAGGTGCATTTACACACATACACACACACCACACACACACCACACACCACACACACACACACACACACACACACATGCGCACATGTGCGCAGGTACAGACACGTGCCGGGCACGGCGTGCCCTTGCCTGCTCCGCCTGCTCCTCGCGCGCACACACGTGCACAGAGGCGCTTATCTGTACTCATCCCGGCAGGTGTTGCATGGAAACAGACCCGGCGGTAAAGACACCGGCCGCTCAGGCGGAGCTGGAAGCACGCGTTTCCCTCAGGTTTGGTGGCCGGACTCCCCGTCTCCGGTCACGTCCTCTGGTGTCTTCACTGGAGCCTGCCCAGGGCATCGGGAGCGATCGGATGGGCGTCTGGGCCTTGGTGTTGAGGCGGCCATGCTGGGGCTTGCAGCTCTAACGGAAAACACGGCCGGTGTTGGTGTTTCCTCTTTCGCACCGGCTCAGAGATCCTCCCGGAGCAGGTACTCGGCTCCCGGCTTCTCCGGAAAGCCGCAGGGCAGTTCTCTGACACAAGGACAGCACAGCAAGGCCTGTGCTGAGTTGTTAGGATGGTTTTTACACGCACTTGACTGTGTAGGGGAAGCTCTGGCCCTGGCATCCCTCTGGCCCATTCATATTGCTGTGTCCCACTGTCCCTTGCCCACCGTCTTGTGTCCCTCTGTCCCATGCACACTGTCCTGTGTCCCTCTGTCCCATGCACACTGTCCTGTGTCCCTCTGTCCCCATGCCTGCTGCCCTGTGTCCCTCTGGCCCATGCACATTGCTGTGTCCCACTGTCCCATGCACACTGTCCTGTGTCCCTCTGTCCCCATGCCTGCTGCCCTGTGTCCCTCTGGCCCATGCACATTGCTGTGTCCCACTGTCCCATGCACACTGTCCTGTGTCCCTCTGTCCCCATGCCTGCTGCCCTGTGTCCCTCTGGCCCATGCACATTGCTGTGTCCCACTGTCCCATGCACACTGTCCTGTGTCCCTCTGTCCCCATGCCCGCTGCCCTGTGTCCCTCTGGCCCATGCCCACTGTCCTGTGACCCTGTGTCCCTCTGTCCCATGCACATTGCCATGTTCTCTGTCCCATGCACTCTGCCTGAGCCCTCCTCCCAGCCTTCTCCTCCTAGAGCTAGCTTAATAAAGCAGCCGCTGGACATTGCGAGGTCATACAGCTGAGTGTCACACCCAGGAGTGAGCCCTGCTGTGCACAGGGCACTTCCAGACAGACCGACTTCCAAGCAGCTAGTCCAACAGCCCCTCCCCCGGGGCATCTGGTGGGAGGGCCTTGGGGACCGGTTCCTGGATCGCCTGGGGTGCCGGTGGAAAACGGAAAACGCAATTCCTGTTGTCTCCCATCCAGAAGAGTCCTCGGAGGGTGGCGCCGGCGAGTCTGCACCCACACCGCACCCCGCGGCTTCTCTGCGCTCGGTCTGAGAAGCACTGGTTTGGGGTTTCTGGCCCTGGGGGTGAGAAGCCCTCCTGGGTTACCAGATAAGGGGCTCTTCTCTGGTTTACCCTGACGTGACCAGAGGAACTGATCGGCTGCTGCGTCTCCTTTGGGTGCTGCCGGGCCCTCCACAAGTCAGCTGGGTGGGTGGGGCTGGAGTGATGGCGGGTCCTAGGGCGGCTGTTTCCTGCCTGCTGGCTCCCCACCTGCTGTCTGCCTGGGGAATCCACACACGGTGGAAGAATTTTGCTTTCCACTGGAACCTGTGCCGTCACAGGACCCGACCCATGGGACCTGCGACTCGGGAGATGAGTGAGGGCAGCATGTGACCTGGCTGATGACAGAGATGAGAGCAGGTGGGGAAAGGGAACGGAGTGAGATCAGACAGGAGGCTCCTGGTCTGGCCTGAACAGGTCGTTCTGGCAGGTGGGGACTCTCCCCGGCTGTTCAGGGTCTCACAGTGAGTCCTTCGGAAGCGATGGTTGTGGGCAGAGTGTTGGCCACTCGCTCCGTGTTGTACTGTCCGAGGTCACAGCCCAGGTGTGACTCTGAGCTGTGGCTTCAGCGGCACGTTTCACAGCGGTGCTAGTGCCTCAGGGGCAGGGCGTGAGGACGACAGTAGGAATGTTCGTGCTGCAAAATCTCCTAAACCTAAAGGCTTCTCAGATCAGTGCGGCGTAGTGGTTCGGATCCCCCTCTGCTACTTTGGGAAAGTCACTTCAACTCTTTGAGCCTCAGTTTCCTGATCTGTAAAATGGGGACAGTAATGCTGACCTCCAGGTTATTGTTGGGATTGAATGAAATGCATAGCATCGAGCACTTGGTACCAAAGTTCTCAGAAGTGGGGTGGGTGTGGAGCGGGGTGATTGGCAGTGACCTCTACCATCTCCAGGCTGTTTCCCTGGCTGCCTGGCTAAAGGAAAATGCCGAGCTGATCAGACTCTGCCAGACTCTGATTTGCAAGAGATTTCAGTTCTTTAGAGATTAGAGTTGCTACATGGACGAGTTAGAAGCCCCCCAGCTTTGAATGGCTTAGCCCATGCCTATCCTAGGGGCCGACCTGATAAGGTAGGAGTTTGAGCAGGGCACCTGCATGTGGTGTTGTTAGCTAAGGAGTAGGTTACTGGGAGGTGTGCTGTGATTGTGTGGTGATGGCTCATTTTACAGCTCTTTCTGCCAAGGTACACACTTGGCCCTCGGCTAAGAGGACTAGCCGTGATAGTAGTTACTGTGTATTAGCACTTAGGCCGCTCCCCGGTCCTCAGCTCTGCCTGCACTACCTCCATGGTAATTATCATTGTCCTGTCTCACAGAGGAGGACACTGAGGCTTTCAGAGACTGAATAACGTGTGCAAGACCCCTCCTATAGAAGGGGCAGCACCGAAGGACTGATTGTGCCCCGGGGTCCGCAGTGCCATGCCTCCGTCCCGCCCGGAGACGTGGGAGTGAGGACCGTGGTCGGAGAAAGGAGGACTGATGTCACGGCGGCCAGTGGGACAGGGGGTTGAGGGAACTTACTCTTGGCTCCTTGGGGTGCGTTAACTGTTCCCCGTTGGGGGTGGATGATGTCCAGGCTGTGACCTCTGAGGTTTGCACAGGAATTGATTCTTTTTGCAGTTTCAAGACTGACCTACAGCAAGATGCTCACAGTCACCCGGGGAGACCACCCAGGATTACTATTCCCCAGCAGCCTATTGTCCTTCGGACACCTGAAAACATGTACACACACACACACACACACACACACAGGAATATATATGCACACACATGCACACTCGCACATGCACACATATATGCACACACACATGCACACACCTTGGCATCCTTTGTCCCAGCTCCTGTTGGTCTCTGTGGCTGTCCTTGAGTTCCGCTGGAACCTGTGGGAATGACTTTCAGTTTGAGGTTGTCGGAATGAGGAGTAGATGATTCCCTGTGCTGGTTTAGAATTTCCTTTCTTCTTGTCCAGAGGTGTAGGGTGACAGCGTGTCCCAGATTTTTTTGGACAGACCAAAGCCTGACGACTTTGCAGTGTCGTCCGAATCAAACTCAAAATCAGGGCAGAGGCGGGGCCTGGGAAATAAGTTCAGTCAAATTGTAGCCAAAGCAAGGCGGTCCTTGTGCCATAACAACGTGCCTTAGCCCCGCAGATTCTGAAGCTCACAGTTAGGCTTTGAGAAAGTCCGGTCGCTGCTGATGGAGGGGTAACAGTCTTTGGGGTCCTGGAACAGCGGGAAGAAAATGCTAAAATCACCTTACTCCTTGTGGGGGCGGAGGAGTGGCGGTAGGTGGGTATTGCCATTGTGTGTGTGTGTGTGTGTGTGTGTGTGTGTGTATGTATGTGTGTGTCATTTTCCTAAATTCAACATGGAATTTACAGCATATCTGGATGAGATGAGAGTTCATTAACATGGGATAAATGTGCTAGCTGCTGTTTTGTGTTTTTGTTTTTGTTTTTCCTTCAGGGAGAGAAACAGAGAGAGGCACAAATCACCCCGGAGCAAAGATGGCCGAGGATCCGAAAAGGCTGTCACCATCCAGGCGCCCACCGGGGAGCCCCTGCTGGGGAACGACGCCACTCGGACGGAGGAAGTCCAGGTGAGGGTCCGGGGGGGCCGGTAAGCACAGGGCCCCTCCCTCACGGCTCTCCTCGGGAAATGTTTTTCTAAGACCTGTAGCAGTAGGTTCTCTTGGGGCTTTCGCCTTTATTTTTCCAGCCTGCTAACCAGTTTGTCTGTGTCCTGTGGTTTCTTGTGGGTCTCACGGGCAGCCTGTGCTGCCATCAGTCAGCTTTTGGAATGTTGCTGAAGTGTTACGGGTGGGACTTGATCTGAGTCGTGTTGGAAAGGAGCCAGCTAGGCTGGCACCAGGGCAGAGGAGGGAAAAAGTGTGTGCTGCAGACTCATTGCAAGAGGTACAGGAAGGGCCGAAACTGGTTTGGCTCAGTGGATAGAGCGTCGACCTGCGGACTGAAGGGTCCCGGGTTTGATTCCGGTCAAGGGCATGTACCTTGGTTGCAGGCACATCCCCAGTAGGGGGCGTGCAAGAGGCAGCTGATCGATGACTCTCATCGATGTTTCTAACTCTCTACTCTCTATCTCCCTTCCTCTCTGTAAAAAATCAATAAAATATATTAAAAAAAAAAAAAAAAAAAAGAGGTACAGGAAGGACCCTCCTTCCAGAACCCCAAGCCATGTGGGGAGGAGAGCGGGGCGGTTAGGACAGCCCTGAGTGAGCACCACTCCTGGACATGACATTGACCGGGGGCTGCGCGTTTAGATGTCGGTTAGGAAAGCACAGATGGGTGAAACAGGCCCTGGGACACACAAAGGCCCAAGTATGTCAGGCGGGTTGGGGGGATGGGAGCAGTCTGTGGCTCGGGGTGCCAGGGCCGTGCCGCGGGGAGGGGTCTGGGACACACATGGATGCATGTGCTCCGTGGGGCGCGGCAGCCCCTGCACCCAGGCACTTGTCACTGCTCAGGAGCGCAGGGGCTCTGCCTGTGGGCCTGGGTCCTGCCAGATTTAGGAAAGGCTGGAAATTGGGATTTCATGTGAAATCACTCCGGGTTTTAAGCACAGTTGGCCTGAACTGTCGCGGGTTCACTCATACGCGGATCTTTTTCATTACGTAAGGACAGTCCTGGAAGTGTGTTTTCTCATCCTTCTGATTTTTTGAATAGTATTTTCTCTAATTCACTTTCTTTTAAAAAAAAATATATATTTTATTGGTTTTACACAGAGAGGAATTGAGAGGGACAGAGAGTTAGAAACGTCGATGAGAAAGAAACACCGACCAGCTGCCTCTTGCACACCCTCCACTGGGGATGTGCCGGCAACCAAGGTACATGTCCTTGACCGGAATCGAACCCGGACCTTTCAGTCCGCAGGCCGACGCTCTATCCACTGAGCCAAACCGGTCCTGGCTAATTCACTTTCTTATTAGAAAACTGTATGTGATACATATACAAAATGTGTCTTAATTCTTTAGGTCATTGATAAGACACCTGGTCAACAGCAGGCTATCAGTAGTTTAGTTTTGGGGGAGTCACAGTTATATGCAGATTTTGTGCCAGGGGGGTCAGTGTCTCTGACCCCCACATTGTTCAAGGGTCAACTGCTTTGGTAATTTAAGAATTTTTATAAAACATTCTGTGGGGTCTTCTCTCTGGGCCCCCACTGTCTGGCAGCCCATCAGACTTAAATAAACATCTGAGCTGCACTCAGAAACATGTTTGCATGGCCTCCCCAGCTTGTGAAATAGATGCATGTCCAGCCTGGGCCCCGAATAACCCTATGTGTGCACACTGCTGTAAGGAGGTAGGACTGTGGCTCAGTCTCTGTGTGCATGTGGGGTTACACAGATGTGCATTTCTGAGCAGATAGATGGCTCCTCAGACCATCCAGGGTGCCCTGGGGACCCAGAGCTGCATCTGTGGGATGAGGGCCGGGTGTGTCCAGGATGAGCAATGTCTATGGTCCTCATTCTCTCACTGCCTGCCTTGGCTCTGGGAGGGCCAGGGGGCTGGAGGGTCGGAGGGATGGTTGGATGGATGGGGCCACTCGTGAGTGGACCACCCTCAGTGCCGCAGGGGTCCACTTCCTTCTAGATGTGGATCCAGGGGTGCTGATGGCCCGTGCGAAGGCACTTCTTCTTTGAAGCTTCTCTACACCTTGTAGCGCCATTGGGAAGCTGTGGGTGTTGACACCGGGATGATGTGATGGGAAGTGCATGGAAGTGGGCATGGGGAGGCTGTACTCAGCAGCTGCGTGACCTTGGCCGTCACCTTGGTGGGCCTCAGCTTCTTCACCGAAAATCTAGGGACATGGATTGGAGGGTCTTAGATCCTTTCTGTTCTAAGAACCTCACATGAACCAGCCAGCTCTTTGGCCATCTGCATTTTTTTAGGCTCAGATGTGCTCACATTCTTAACATGGACAGGGATTTAGTTAGTGACGCTTTGGCAGGGGAAAAAAAGGCGAGGAGCTAAACCAGAGGGCGTGGTGGCCAACAAAATGACTGCAAGATGCTAGTCATGGTTCCTGCATCGCGTGTCAACCGAAGACCAGGCCCAACCAGGCCCGATACCACGCGTGGAGTCTCGTGTCGCCTTCACTGAGAGCATGACCAAGTCAGTCATTGTAGGGAGCCTGGAAACTCCCCCTGTGTTAAAGCGAGGTGCCCTCTTTGGATGGTTCCCCCTGCGCGTAATTTTTTTTCTCTTTTTTTAAAAATTAAAATAAATTTACACCCAGAGAAACGATCAGACTAAAGTTTGATAAACTTTAAGAGCTGAATAAGACCCATATAGCGTATTCTCCTATCGATCACTGTGTTTCCATTACTCTAGAAAGTCCTCTCATGTTCTTCCCTGTCTCCCCCTCTCCCCTTAAGGCAAGCCCTGCTTTGATTTCTGTCGCTGTTGATTAGTCTTGCCTGTTTTAGAATTTAATGTAATGGGAGTTGCATTCTTGTGATTCGGACTTTTTTTTTCATGCAGCATCATGATTGGAGATTTCTCCACACTGTGCTGTGTTTCCACGGTTCATCCTTCGGGATTTTTGCTGAGTCGTGTCCCAGGGTACAAATGTCCCACAATTTGTGATGCCTTCTCCTGACCGACAGGCATTTGGGTTGCACCATTTTTGGGCTCCGGTGAATAAAACTGTTCAGGACATTCCCGTAAAAGCCTTTTATGGACATATGTTTTCATTCATTTTGATAAAAACCTGGACATGGAACTAACTGCTGGGCCATCCAGTGAAGCATATATTTAAGTGTATGTGGAAGTACCAGGCTGGTGTTTTAGAGCCACTGTGCATCTATGCTTCCTGATTGCTTTGTCTTAAAAGGTCTCTTCCCTCATGGTGTGTGGCTCCAGGCACTTTCCAAACTGAGGAACTGTGTCCCGCCCCTCCCTCCGCCCCACCCCCCCCCCCCCCCCCCCCCCCGCTCCTTCCCGTGGCTTGTGCATTTCGTAAATCCGATTTCTTATCCTTCCTAGATTAGATGCTATTGTTCAGTCTTGAGAGCTCTGTCTTGGTGACTCAGCTGTTAAACTAGATTGTTTTAGGTTGGTGCCTTACACATTAATTCACCCAACTGGCCCCTGCATCTGACCCCTTTCCCAGTTAAATCCCCGAGGCCCACCCTTCGGACTCCACGTGGCTTTTCATTGCCTCCTTCTCTGTTGTTGCTCTGAGGTGGCGTCAGAGTTGCCAGGGAAATAGCAAAACTGTTTAAAATCCTGACAACTGGGTCTTGTTCCGTGAAGACTCACTGTTGTAACTAGAAACCACCTCAGAATTAGAGAGAGAGCAAGAACGCAAAAGGCCGACACACCGTGATGGTCTGGCACTCCCGGCCCTGAGGTTCGGCTTGCCAGGAGAGCGTGGGTCGTGGGAGGAGGTGCAGCTGCCTGGCCAGAGACGCTTGGATTTGCTTAGCTTGTTCCTCGAGAACGTTGTCAGGGCGTGTTCGACGCTGGTATTTATTAAATGGGCCTTGAAAACACAGTGGAGCTCCAAAGACAGTGTGTCCTGGCTGCTCGAAGCCTCGATTCCAGCGAGGAAAGTTACCTCGCGAGGCCGTGAACTGCGTGAGCTCCCGGAAGGGGGACTGGTGAGCCTCTGTGACCAGGCATGCATTGAGGAGAACATGGAGAGGGTTTTCTCCTTGTGCCTTGGGCCCTCCTGTTAGTCTAACAGGCAACGGGATTGGTTAGTGCAGGGCAAAGCCTCTCCCGGGACCTGGGAGGAGGGGGAGGAGGGGGGGATGATAATCATGTCATAATGAGTCACCCAAACCAGCAAACAAAAAGGTCAAATCACATTCTCTCTGTTTGTAAGTAGATATAGTACATTTTGAAAAAAGCCTACCTAATAAAAGAGTAATATGCATATTGGCTGTCACTCCAACACACAAAATGGCTGCCCCCATGTGGTCAAAGATGGCTGCCCCCATATGGACACAAGATGGCCAACAGCGGAGGGCAGTTGGGAGGGACCAGGCCTGCAAGGGAGGGCAGTTGGGGGCAATCAAGTCTGCAGGGAAGGGCAGTTAGGGATGACCAGGCCTGCAGGGGAGAGCAGTTAGGGGCAATCAGACTGGCAGGGGAGCAGATAGGCATCCATCAGGCTGGCAGGGGAGTGGTTAGGGGGTGATCAGGCTGGCAGGCAGAAGCAGTTAGGGGCAATCAGGAAAGCAGGCAGGTGAGCAGTTGGGAGCCAGTAGTCCTGGATTGTGAGAGGGACGTCCAACTGCCCATTTAGGGATCCTACTGGGATCGAGCCTAAACGGGCAGTCGGACATCCCTCGAGGAGTTCCAGATTGGAGAGGGTGCAGGCTGGGCTGAGGGACACCCTAGGGCACCCCAACCCCACCCCCATGCATGAAGTTTGTGCACCTGGCCTGTAGTGCCAAGGATAATTGTTAAAGTTTAAAAAGTCCTGTTATTGAAAGCGTTAAGCTTCAGTTTTCTAGGATGCCGATGCGGGTGGGTCATTCTGCAGTGGGAGTGTAATTGGGGGCTGTTATCCAGGTCGGAGGCTCAGTGGCCTTTACGATGCGTGGCTCTGCATCCTGGTTGTTTTCTCCCGTCAGGATGACAACTGGGGGGAGACCACCACGGCCATCACGGGCACCTCGGAGCACAGCATCTCGCAGGAGGACATTGCCCGCATCAGCAAGGACTTGGAGGACAGCGTGGGGCTGGACTGCAAGCGCTACCTGGGCCTCACGGTGGCCGCGGCGCTGGGACTCCTAGTTTTCCTCACCCCCGTCGCCTTCATCCTGCTGCCCCCCATCCTGTGGAGGGACGAGCTGGAGCCCTGCGGCACCATCTGCGAGGGACTCTTCCTCTCCGTGGCCTTCAAGCTCCTCATCCTGCTCATCGGGACCTGGGCCCTCTTCTTCCGCAAGCAGAGGGCCGACCTGCCCCGGGTGTTCGTGTTCCGGGCCCTCCTGCTGGTCCTCATCTTCCTCTTCGTGGTCTCCTATTGGCTCTTCTACGGGGTCCGCATCCTGGACTCCCGGGACCGGAACTACCAGGGCATCGTGCAATACGCCGTCTCGCTGGTGGACGCGCTGCTCTTCATCCACTACCTGGCCATCGTGCTGCTGGAGCTCCGGCAGCTGCAGCCCGTGTTCTCGCTGCAGGTGGTCCGCTCCACCGACGGCGAGTCCCGCTTCTACAGCGCGGGACACCTCAGGTGAGGGGGCCGTTCGGGGGGGGGGTCTTCGGCGGGTGAGGGGTGATGACCGGTGCCAGGGCCAGGGCTCTCTCTGACTCAGGTTTTGAGAAGAGCTGTGTGTGTGTGTGTGTGTGTGTGTGTGTGTGTGGTGTGGTGTGCGTGGACATGGAATTGTCCTAACGTACGGATTTAGAGGTGCAGTTGCTGGCTGTTATCCAGGTCAGAGGTTAGTTGGGCCCAGTCTCAATGTTGGTGGCACCTCCAAAAAACAATGGCGAAAGGGAGAAAGGAGGCCCCCGGGGTGGCTGCTGACTTTGCCCCGGAACTTGGTCTGTGAAGGATGGACTAACCAGTGTTTCCCAAACTTTTGACCTATGTGTACCCCTTCTGTAATTTTCGTAACCCTGAGTATCCCTCGTACTCATGAGAACGTAGAACTAGACGCAGCTAAGCACAGTGCAGTGCATATCCCCACCAAACTCTTCCCGTACCCCTGGGGGTACGCGTACCACACTTTGGGAAACACTGGACTAAGCGATCAGCAATTCCATTTGCTCAGAATGGCACACCGGGTGAACCCGGGCACCCCAGCTGGATTGCTCATTGCTCCCGTCTTGTCCCCTCTCAGAGGTGCCCTCATTTGGGCAGTGCATTACAGGGCCACCCTGGTGACCCGCAGTCACGAATCAGTGCAGCGAGAGACCTCAGGGTTGGGTGTTCGGAAGGCGCATTCGTGAGAACGAGTTAGAAATACGTTGAGATGGCATGCTTGAAATCCGTGCATTGTACCCAATGATTGTGTGGTTAACGAAAAGAGCAATAACCATCCTTCATTTACTTAATTTTACTTTTATTCATCCCAAGGTAAGCATTTTGTGCAAATTGCCAACGGTTAGTCTTCAATTTAAGTATTATTAATCTCTGTTACCGATGAGGAAATGAGCATTTAGGGAATCTGAGTAATCTGTACAAAATAACATGGCTGTGGTTGTGGATTCGCCCACACGTCCTGCAGCAGGGCCCGGGTTGATGTCCGTGGGATGGAGGGACCTACTTTTCCGTCTGTTTCCTTCCACAAACCATGACTGCCCGGCCTGGGGCATGGCACGCTGCTGGCAGTCACATGGTTACACGCCGAATGAATCCCCCGAGCTGTCTGGCTGCCGATGCGTGTAGCCTGCGCGGCACCCGGGCGTCACGTTAATGGTAGCCATCCTTGCTGTGGTGTTGTCGCTGCCAGGAGGCACCTCCATGGGCACCTCAGTGGGCTTTGTCGTGTTTCTGGCTGGGGCCCAGGTACATCACCCTGGAGTCGGGTCACCTTGCCAGCCCACACCCCCAGGCCCACCCTCTCAGGGCTGGCACGCACCCTCTCTCACTCGGGCTCAGCCTGCACATCTCGGACCGGGCGGCTTAGCGTTCAAGGGAGTCAGTGCCCGATCCACGCAGGGAGTCAGTGCCCGATCCACGTGTCTGTGCAGCAGGTGCCGGGGGCTCTGATGGGAAGCGAGGCCCTACCGCTTGTTCCTCTCAGACACCTCACTGCCCCCGTGTCTCACGTTGGGAGTGAGCAGGCTTGGCGACACCCCTGTGCTGGGCAGAGCCCAGGCCTGGGGCCCGGGGCACAGGACGCTGCCCTCCGAGCATGGTTCCAGAGCTGCTGGGGCTCTCGTCCTCGCCGAGCGGTGGACGGTTGCTGACTCAGGCCTTGGCCGGGTGATGGGAGCACAGGGAGGGCGAAGGGGTTCTCGGAGGGGGGGCGGGGGGCGTGCACAGTGAAGCCGTGGGGAGCAGTCTGCCTCAGGATGGGACAGGCTTGGAGGCCACTGAGGGGTGGGAGGGTCCCGGGCTGGTCCCAGGAGAGATGAGTGAGTTGGGGACTTGGTGGCTGAGATGCTGGTAGGGAGGCCCGCTGTGGTTTTGTGTTTTGGCCTCAGCCCTGCCTCGGGGGTGGGAATCCTACCTGTGGAGCGAGAAAGGAAAGGAAGGCTTCTCCCCCCTCCAGAGCTCTCCATCACTCCTCCTAAGACTGCAAGGGGGTCGGGAGGGGACCAGCAGAACAGCCCAGGCAGTGTGCCTGTGAGTGTCGGGAAATTGGCAGTAGTACTGGTGCCCTGCCCAGAGCTCTAAGGCCGGGGTAGATCCGGGTGGGAGGGGCTGGACCCATTGTGCCTTGGGCCCACAGGCTGGCCGCCAGCCTCTCCTGGTGTCCTCGCCATGACCAGCATCCTTCCTTTTGCACTGCTGGCCCTGAAGCACTAACCCAGGTAGACACGGGAGCTCCCAGCAGCCCTGGGAGGCCATGGCCAGGTGGCCCCGGGATCTCCTTGTGGCTCCTCCCCGGGGCCCTTCATTTTCCCTCTCCCTCTCTCCCGTGGAGACCCTGGTTTTGGGGCGGAAAGAGGGCTGGAGGAGGGGAGACCCTTTATCACCAGCAGAGCGCTCGGGCCGAGCCTGCAGCCCTGTGGGCAGTTTGGGTCGCCCCTCCCGATCCTCAGGCTAAATCTGGCCCAGCCCAGCGGTGGCTGGAAGAGTCTCTGTGCCAGAAATACAACTTCTAAGCCCTTTGTGACACCTAGAAACTGGGGAGGGGGTCAGAACAGACAGGAGGGAGTCCTGGGGTCCCAGCGGCCGGCCCTCCGCCCCCGCGGGCACCACAGGCCTGCACGCGCCTTTGTGCCCGGCTCCCGCAGCAGCGGGGGCGACCCGTGGGCCGGGTGCAGGCGGAGGTCGGGTCTTTTTTGTTTTGTTTCCAAAGAGGATTTCGTTGAATGGACTGAGCTATTTTGGAGAGCTGTCTGGGGAGCGCCGATTCTTCAGTTTCTCGGAGAAAACCTGCTTCTTGTTAGCGCTCATAAAAGGTCCTTGCCGGGGCCCTGCGGGTCGGCAGAAACGGAGTCCTGGCTTATTTGAAATGTTCGGAAATGGGAAAGGGCGTTGCACAGAGGGAGACACTGTAAGGAGAGAGGCTTCCTGACCTCTGCGGAGCGCCTCGGGGATGTTCGAGCTCATTTACCCCTCCTGCCTACCGGGTGGGGCCGGTGGGGGGTGCGGCAAGCCTGGGCCTGGGGTGGGAACCCTGTGCAGGGGAGGGTCCCGAGCCGAAGGCTGAGGGGCCTGTGCCACACGCCCTGCCCCTGGCTCCCGCAGCACCCCGGCGTCTCAGCGTGTTTGACTTGTAATGTGCACACATGTCACCTGTCACTTTTCTTGGTTTCCTTTTCACAGTTGCTAACTTTTTTCTAAGACTTCACCCAAGACTACTGAGTTTTGATCTGACTCTTTCGGGGAGAAATCTAGAAGAAAAGGGAAAAGATATTAAAAAGGGCATTTCATTATCATATGGATAATTTCTCCCTTTTGAAATCTTTAAAAGGAGCATCCGGCGGGCATCTTTAAAGGGAGTCTATTTATTAAATGGGCCTTGAAAAAACACCATGGAAGCTAGTAGAAGCTAGTGTAACAGTCTGAACCAGAGATGTAGGACAACCCTAACCATTACCCAGTCCTTACCACCTGCCGAGCACCTTCTAAACCCTTCACGTGGACTCACTTAATCCTAAGAGCCCTGTGAGGCCTGCACTGTCAGCCCCATTCTCCTCTGAGGTCTCTGAGGCCCCGAAGAGCTGAGCAGGTTGTCTGTGGCCATACAACTCGTGATTGTCAGGGCCCGGATTGGAACCAGGATGCTTGGTTCCAGAACAATCCTAACGGTTTCACCACAGTGCCCCTGAATGGGTGTTCCTGGCACTGCTTTCAGAGTGCACAGAGGGCCTGGCAGGGGGGGGGGGGAGGGGAGGGTGGTGGTGGTGGAGGGCTCATTGGTTAGAGTGTGGTACCCCGTCAGGCACATACAAGAATCAACCAATGAATGATACGTAAGTGGAACACTGGATTGATGTTTCTCTCTCCACCCCACCCCCCTCTCTAAAATCAACTTTTTAAAAGTGCATGGAGGAACTCATAAGCATTTTTGAGTGCTTCCCATGCAGCAGGCTGGATGCTACTGCTTCCCATGCAGCAGGCTGGATGCTACTGCTTCCCATGCAGCAGGCTGGATGCTACTTTTTACACATTATTCTATTTCATTTAGCTCGTCGCTTTGGGACTGGAGCAGAGAGAACGGGTTTTGTCAGAGACAGCGGCCTTGTGTTCTGCATCATTGTTAGCCTACAGGGTCTTTTATCCAGTCGGGGAGCGAACAGTCTGGGCCCGACAACCACAGCAGTAAGGTTGAGCCTTTGTCTGGTCCAAGCTTTTAGCTTTCTTTCTTTTAAATATATTTTATTGATTTTTTTTACAGAGAGGAAGGGGGAGGGGTAGAAAGTTAGAAACATCGATGAGAGAGAAACATCAATTAGCTGCCTCCTGCACACCTCCCACTGGGGATGTGCCCTTGACCGGAATCGAACCTGGGACCTTTCAGTCCGCAGGCCGACGCTCTATCCACTGAGCCAAACCGGTTTCGGCTCTTTTGAGCTTTCTATATGTACCTTCTCCCAAAGAAGACTTCTTTTTACCTATTGCTGTAGAAAACCACCCACCCAGAGCCTAGTCGTGGAGAGCAGCACTCCATGATTTTATTATGATTTCTCCCCGTTCTGTGGGCTGGGCTCAGCGGGGAGGGGGAGGGAGGGCCTTCAGTTGGCCTGGCCTGTGGTCCCTGTGTGCGTGCCGGCCTGGGGTGGCGGCCGGGGCTGGGCTTCTCTCCCTTCCCAGAGGGCCCCCCTGTGGGGAGCAGTTCCTGTAATGGCGGCTGGACTGCTCAGGGCTCCAAGAACACAAAGCAGGCGCTTCCCGGCCTTTTAGGGCTCAGCCCTGGAGCTGGCCCAGCACGACTTGCCCTGAATTCTCTTGTCAAAGCAAGTCCAAGCCCCAGCCTAGATTTAAGGAGAAGACCTTGCCAGGTGGGGAGTCCTGGGAGGGCTGGTTCCTTGGGGTCCACGATGTAGCAGACCCCCACAGCCACCTCGAGCCCTCATTCTCAGAGTCTGTGTGTTCTTTTTTAAATATGCTTTTATTTATTTCAGTGAGAGGAAGGGAGAAGGAGAGGGAGAGGGAGAGAGAAACATCAGTGATGAGAGAGAATCAGCAGTTGGCTGACTCCTGCAGGCCCCACACTGGGGATCGAGCCTGCAACCCTGGCGTGTTCGCTGACCGAGAATTGAAACTGTGACCTCCCGGTTCATGGGTTGACGTTCAACCACTGAGCCACACTGTCTGGGTGTGTCTGTGTGTTCTTACTTTGCATATAGTGCCAACAGATTTACTTATTGACTTCTCTACCTTGAAAAGTCCAGAAGTAGCATCTTCCAAGTGTGGGGAAGAGGGCTGTCAGGAGGGACATGAGCATCAATGAAAAGTGACGGCTGACTGTCCTCAGCAATGAAAGACTGAAACCACAGCAGCAGGGTGAGGGAGCCCTTGTCCCCGCCCTCCGGGCAGCCTGTCCGTGCACAGGGGCCCGCTCTGTGGGACATGCATGTGGCCAAAGCTCATCACGTTGGATGTCTGCCAACGCGTGTTCACTGGCATTCTGAGCACGCTCCGTTCCTTGAGACAGGAGTGTGTTGACACATTGGCATTGACCCTGGACCTTTTTCTCAAAGGTCTGGTTCCTGATCACAGACATACCTGTGCTGTCGGCGAGGGGATTCTTGGCTTGCTTTTCAAGCTGTAGGCGTGCATGATCGCGCGTGACCGTAGCTCGGTTGTGTTGGAAGGAAACTGGTACGGACTGAACGTGTCTCCCCCAATCCCCGCGCCAAAGTCCACAGGTGGACATCCAGAGGAGGAAGCCGATCCTGGATCACGGACGGGCCGTCCTTGTTGGGAAGTGGCAGAGAACGTGGCTGCTCTGTGCTCCTGCCCCCGTGCTCTGTGGCAGATGGAGCTGAGGGACGAGATGGGGTACTTAGCTGAGGAGGTTTCCAAGCAAAAGACGGGCGATGCAGCTCGGCTTCTTCTTATTCCTTCTGGTAAAAATGCAAGGAGATTGTAAAAGCCGAAGTTTACACAGCAGAGATGAGTGTGAAGCATGGTGGATAGCACAGCGCTTGGATAATCCTATAGAACTTTACAAAAAGTGCCCCCGATAATCCCATATCCACCCGGCATCGTCCATAATTATTATAATACTACCCTGTTTCCCCGAAAATAAGACAGTATCTTATATTATTTTTTTCTCCCAAAGTTGTGCTAGGTCTTATTTTTGGGGGATGTCTTATTTTCAGGGAAACATAGTAGTAGCCCTGCGCATGAATCCATGCACCAGTAGGTCGCCACCACCCTCCTTTAGCTTTCTGCCCACTGCCCGCCCTCCTGTAGCTCCCCCTACTTCCCTCCCCCTCTCCCCTTCATAGCTTGCTGCCCTGCCCCCTCCTGTAGGTCTCTACCACCCACTTGAAGTTCACTGCCCCACCCTCCTGCGGATCCGTGAACTGGTTGTTATGTGGTTGGTCGTTATGCTGGATAATTAGCATATTCCTCTCATTATTATAATATCAGTAGGATCTTCCCTGTGCTGTACATTACATCCCGTGACTATTCTGTGACTACCAATCTGTACTTCTCCATCCCCTCGCCTTTTCACCCAGTCCCCCTCCCCCCTCCCCTCTGGCAACCGTCAGTCTGTTGTCTGTATCTGTGAGGGTGTTCCTGTTCTGTTGGTTCGTTTATACTTTTCTTTAGATTCCACATACAAGCGAAATCATATGGTATTTGTCTCAGCCTATCCAGATGGAAAATAATGATGATGATGATGATGATGATGGATGATGATGATAATGGGTGTCCTGAAGGGAGCACCGAGGTGGCTGGCCAACATTGATAAGGAGGTTATATGGGTGAGAACCAGGGTTTGAATCACCCATCAGCAGAAGCCAGGAATAAAGATGAGCTTATCCCAGTAGAAGATCAATCAGTTGGGACCAAGGACGCAGGAAGGGGTAGAATGAAGGAGGCTGCGAACAGGAATTATCAGAGGAAAATGGAACCGCCCACCCCCCTGCGCCCGTGGGCCGGAGGGCAGAGCATTGAACCAAAGAGGATTACTCTCAAGACTTAATATCGATATAATATCTATGTAAGAGTTAATATCTAATAGCTGCTAGGCTTTGAACTTGCTCAGGACCCACCGCCCCTTTCTCCTGTCCACTTCCTCCCTTTGGGATGGGAGTGTCTGTCCTGTGCCTGATCCACCTGGGTGTTCTGGAAACACAACTTGCCCGGCTTCCCCAGTTCACAGTTGGAGAGGAATTTCGGCTCCTATGAACTGTGATTCTGGGTCAAATGACATCCAGGACGGGGATCACTGGGCTGTGCCCCCTCCCCCGCCACCCATGTTCAAAACCGGTATCCATGCTCTAGGTCGGTGGTCGGCAAACTCATTAGTCAACAGAGCCAAATATCAACAGTGCAGCGATTGAAATTTCTTTTGAGAGCCAATTTTCTTAAACTACATAGGTAGGTACATTGTTAATTAGGGTACTCCTGAGCTGGCCTTTGCTAAAAACTCAAGGGGCCCAAGAGCTGCATGGGGCTCGAGAGCCGAAGTTTGCCGACCACGGGTCTGGGAGAACCCAGCACCAGGGGAGGTGAAGTTGGGGAGCGTTTTTACGTGGCCACGTTATGCACAGTCATGGATTCATAGACAGCCTCCTTTTCAGAGATGTGCGTTCTGTTCCACTGCTTTGTAGTGGAGATGCTTGCCAGCCCACACCCCAGTCCCTAAAAACGCTGAAGAGCAACATGACTCAGCGCATGGAGGGGAGCCTGCAGGCCTTTGCCCGGATCGCGTTGCCGTGGGAGGATTCGGAAGGCGGGCAGGCAGAGCCAATGGAAGGCGCTGGGCACCGCGGCCTGTTTGCACAGCTGCCTGCTGGCAGCAGCCGCAGCTCGGGCAGCTCCCCTCGCACCGCGTCTGCCCCCGGGCTTCCCCCTGCGGCCCAGGGGAGTCACCCCGCAGAGCATGGCCACGGAGGGGAAGGAAGGGCCGGCTGGTGTGGGAGGCCTTCCTGCAGGGCCACAGGCAGGCGGGGCAGTGGATCCCACGCCCCAAGTGGCGTGCTGTTCATTTTCTGGAAGACGCATGTTGCGGGCAGGGCCTGGTGTTCCACACACTCGCCCCCGGCTTGATGGGTGTGACATCGTGTGTGTGTGTGTGTGTGTGTGTGTGTGATGCTGACACTCCAGAGGGCACAGGGGCAGGGGCTGGGGCTCTCCCTCCCTCCAGCCTCCTCGCTGTGTGCCCCTCTCGGAGGTTCGGGTGCGAGCAGGCCCCTGGAGCATCCTGGGAGGGGCTGGTGGGGCTTAGTTCCCATCTCAGTCTCCTCCCCGGAGAGCCCTGAGCAGGTGCTGGCCTTTGATGTTTATCTGGCTGGCTCGGCACAGGAATGCAAAGCGTCGGGGAGGCTGGACTTCCATCCCAGGGCAGGTGCAGGCCGGGTCAGGCTGTGCAGGGAGGTGGCCGTGCGGTGCGGTCTGTGCCCCGGCCTGGAAGTGGGGCTGCAATCGCCAGACCTGCTCGGTGTGTCCCCCAGTTCTGAGAGGTCTGCCCGCATCCGTCTGCCGTGGGAAAGGCGGCCTGGCGGCCGGCCAGCCGTGACGGACCGACTCTGAACCGCCCACAGCAAGAGGATGTGGATGTAGCTCTGTGCAGTTCCGGCCCCAAGACAAGCAGAGCCAGGTGGTTGCACGTGGCCGTGGACGCACCCGGTGTGGGTTTGCTTGTTTGCTTGCAGGGTTTCCCAAAGTGTGGTGCTCGAACCCCCAGGGGTACGGGAAGAGTTTGGTGGGATATGCACTGCACCGTGCTTAGCTGCGCCTAATTCTACGTTCTCATGAGTACGAGGGGTATTCAGCATTACGAAATTATAGAAGGGGTACACATATGTCAAAAGTTTGGGAAACACTGGCTTAGAGGGCATTTTCCGGGGTTACACTTTATCAGCAGACACTTAGACAGGGGGCAGCACTGGGCACCAAGAGTGCCCAGATGCTTCCCAGACAGCACTGTGTGGGCCACGCTGATGAGCAGGCCCTGTTGCTCCTGCCTCTCCTCTGTCAGTGCAGATGCTCCTGGCTTCAGTGGGGACACCTGCAGGGCTTGTCCACAGAGCCCACATTCAAAGCCCAGGCCGGGGACACTGTCCAGCTCGTGAGTGTTGATGCAAAGAACTTGGTCCCTGGAGTGTCCACGGAGCTGAGGAGCCCGCAGGCCGGGGTCGCCAGGAACCCGTGTGGCCAGCAGGAGGCACCGAGGGCCTGGCCAGCAGGACAGGACCACCGGTCTGGGCCCCTCAGGACGATCGGCCTCACTCATGCCTCAAGGTCTCAAGCAGACATGTGTGCACCTCCTGTTTTCTGAGACAAAGTCCCAGAAAAACCCAGCCCTCCTTCTGGCTCGTCCTGCAGTCTAATCAGATCAGCCGATAAACACAGGCCGATCCCGGCTTTCCTCCTCCCCGTGCTCCGGTTCCAAGGTGGTCATTACCGGTTATCTGTGTGGGGCTGTGTTCTCACCTCCCCGCCTGCAGCTGGAGGCAAACGTCTTAATTAAAAGGCAGGAGGGCCAGGAGATACCGGCGCTCAGGTGCCCGTTTCCCAGCGGGGGCACGGCGTTCAGGGGCTGATGATGATGCTCGCGTCTTGGGGTTCACAGGAGCCTTGCACATCGTCCTGGCGCTGCGTCAGGCAAGCGCTGTCTCCATGTTCAGGGCGGAGGCGGGCCTCACACCCACGTGGAGTCTCGCTGACTCTTCTGGGGGGAAGCCAATCAGATAAAACCCAGGGCCCTGTCCGGCTCCCTCGGGTGGGAGTTTTCACAGAAAGCTGAGTCAGCTTTCCCCTGCCACATAGTTACCTCTTGGCAGTTCCTCTTCTCTGCTCCTGCCCTGTCCTCCCCGGGCCAAGCAGGTGATCGGTGACAGGTTACAGGACACGGGGGACGTTGTAGCCGGCCTGGGGTAGATGGATGGATGGAAGGAAGAGGAGGAATCTGCGTTAACTCAAGTCTACAGCAGCTCGTCCATGTGCGCTCTGCTCTGTGTGGGTGTCGCTCCGATCTGTGGAATAGGAGAGCCCAGCGATCCTCACACAGGGCCATGAGGCCCCGGGACACTGCCCTCGGACCCGGGAACCTGAAGGCATACCGTCCCTTTCCTCCCCTTAGCTCTGCGGCCAGCGGTAAGTGTCTAGTTCCGTGGTCCGCAAACTGCTCCTTGTGAGCCACATGCGGCTCTTTGGCCCCTTGAGTGTGGCTCTTCCACAAAATACCACGGCCTGGGCGAGTCTATTTTGAAGAAGTGGCGTTCGAAGAAGTTTAAGTTTAAAAAATGTGGCTCTCAAAAGGAATATCAATCGTTGTCCTGTTGATATTTGGCTCTGTGGACTAATGAGTTTGCCGACCACTGGGCTAGACCGTGTTGAGGTCCTCCGTTTCCTCTTTCGAAAACTGGGGAAAATAGGAAAGTTCCGTGCGGCTGAAACAAATCCCAGTTACAACTCACTCCTTTCTCGGCTGTCGGCCAGCTGGGTTCCGGCTAATGTCACAGCCCGGGCGGGTGCACGACCGCAGGGCTTGGCTTCCTCTTGAGCCCCGGAGACAGAGGTGTGGAACCGGAGCTTCTGTGTGGTTGCCCCTGGGCGTGGGGGTTTGCCTGCTTCAAGAGAGGACCTGCTCATTCCACGAAGGTGCTTTGCCTTCATCTTGCCTACCCCCACCCCTTTTTTTTTTTCCCCCTGCAGCATCCAGCGAGCAGCACTGGTGGTCCTGGAAAATTACTATAAAGATTTCACCATCTATAACCCCAACCTCCTAACAGCCTCCAAATTCCGAGCAGCCAAGCACATGGCGGGGCTGAAAGTCTACAACGTGGATGGTAAGTGCCTGGGACGGTGGCTCTCTGGGTGTCGGGGGCCCATTGGGACAACTTCATGGCCCACCTGGTTCTACCTCCTTTTGGTGTGTGCCTCTGTGGTCCATTCTCATGTCAGAACAACTCTCTCTCTCTCTCTCTCTCTCTCTCTCTCTCTCTCTTCTCTCCCAAACATATTTTCAGAGGACTGTTCTTTATGGTCTACATCTGTGGGGAAGTTCATTCATTTGGGGATTTTTAGGATTGAAAACAATGGGGATGTGTGTGTGTTTCCTGTCTCCTGCTGGGAACATCTTCCATTAAATAAAGCTATTAGGAAAGGCCTGCTTTTCCCAAATGTGGATAAAGTACCCAAAGCAAAGACTCAGCCCCCCAAATCCGTGAAGGTGGTATAACTGTCAGCAGCTCAGGCATCTGGGGAGACACGGTGGGGCGTTCCTCGGCCCCGGCCAGAAGCCGGAGCTGAGCCGTGGCGGGAGGCCAGAGGCCGGGCGGGGCCGCCAGAGCTCCTTCGGGCTATCAGATGCTTCAGCGCAAGGAACAGGACCCGGTGTCACGTCTTGCTGGGCCGCCCGGGTCAGGGCGAGAGCTTTGCAAACCCTCCAAGAGGATCATGTTGTTAGCAAGTCAAGTGATTTATAGATGGTGTCAGCTTCGGAGGTGATGTAACATCCTCCGCCTCCTTAAGCTGTGCTTTCTTATTATGTTTGGCTAATGAGACATGCAGGCTCTCACGAATCACAAAGGATTGGTCCCTTCCGCCTGTGACCTGACGGCAGCGAAAATTCCCACTGGCAAAACCGAGTCATTGGCCACGTAGGTGAAACATGAGAAAACCCTCGCCGGTTTGGCTCAGTGGACAGAGCGTCCGTCTGCAGACTAAAGGGTCCCAGGTTCGATTCCAGCCAGGGGCACATGCCACGCATTTTGGGCTTGATCTTCCCCAGTAGGGGGCGTGCAGGAAGCAGCCAATCAATTGATATTTTTATCTCCCATCGTTGATATTTTTATTTCTCGATCTCTCCCTTCCTCTCTGAAATCAATAAAACATGTTTTGTTTGTTTTTTTAAAAAAAGTATTCATCTTAGCAACTTAAAAAAAAAAAAGGAAAGAAAGAAAGCGAGGTCTGCCTTGTCTCCCTGACAAGTCGATCAGGTGATCAGAGGAGCGAGGCCAGGACTTCTGAGTCCGGAGGACACAAGGGCCGTGTCCCACGTCCTCAAGCATCACGGCTTCTCCGTGAAAGCTGTGCTGCCCGGAGAACCCAGGGGGGCGTGTTCCTGTGTGTGTGTCCGGTGGCACTTGTCTCTGGACGGCACTCTCTCTCCGTCCTGTCCTCCCGTCCCTCTCCCCCTCCCTCGTTGTCCTGTTGCTGAACTGTGACGTCACGGCCGCCCTTGCAGCCAGCGGGCCGTGCTGTACCAGATGGTAAGTAACATCCTCACCCCCGGTGTTATTGTTGGCCATCGCCTTAATCGCCGCGCATTCTTCATCTCCTTCCGAGTTCCTTTTCCCTCTGTCCCGAGCAGATCGGGCCTCGGGGAGGTTTCCTTCCCCCACACCCCCGTGAGCATGGTGAAGAGAAGGGGGGACCGTTCCCCGCCTGGGGAGTCACACTGGGGATCTGTGTCTGGCTTCGCAGGCGATGGGAGGGCGGTCCCAACAGACGGTAGGTACCAGTGCTCTGCTCCGTTTCTCAGCCCGTGGCATTAAAACTGCATTTCCTGCCGAAACCGGTGTGGCTCAGTGGATAGAGCGTCGGCCTGCGGACTGAAAGGTCCCAGGTTCAATTCCGGTCAAGGGCATGTACCTTGGTTGTGGGCACATCCCCAATGGCGGGGGAGGGGGGAGGGGTGCGCAAGAGGCAGCTGATCAATGATTCTCTCTCATCAATGTTTCTAACTCTCTATCCCTCTCTCTTCCTCTCTGTAAAAAATCAATAAAATATATTATTAAAAAAAAAAAAAGAAGTTCTGAAAAAAACAAAACAAAAAAACCAACAAAACAAAACAAAAAAACAAACAAACTGCATTTCCTCCCTCCATCTTTCCCCCAAAGGCCCCAGTAACAACGCCGCCGGCCAGTCCCGGGCCATGATCGCCGCTGCCGCCCGCCGCAGGGACTCGAGCCACAACGAGCTGTACTACGAGGAGGCGGAGCACGAGCGGCGGGTGAAGAAGCGGAGAGCGAGGTACGGTGTCCCCCTGAGCGAGGTTTCACTCCGGGAACGTGACCGGCCGGAGCGTCGGGCGTGATCTTGCCGTAGTGTTTCTCAAACTCCTCGTGCATGAGCATTGGGGGGAGGGGAGGCGGCGCTCCCAGCACAGACCTCCCACCCCCCCCATGCAGGTCACTTACTGTTCAGCAGTTCTGGGGGGGGCCCCCAAGAACTGGCATTTCTTACCCGTTCCCAGCCGATGCTGAGCTGCTGGCCCAGGGCCCACACTCCGAGGGGCCCCATCCTATCCCCCAGGCTCCGGCTGGTTCTCTAGACCTGATCCCATGCACGGAGAGGGACAGAGGTGGTCCCACCGTGTGTGCTGGGCCTCTTCCCTCCCTGGGATGGCTACGTGGCGGTGGGATCAACAGGATCAGCCCGGCTCTTAGTAAGCGGCTTCGCTCCACCAGCCCCGCTCAGAGGTGGAGGGGCCTTAGCATGTGTTTCTCTCTGCTGACCAGATAGAGCGAGTCTCCCGAGCAAGGCGGCGGCGGGATTGAGAACAGAGGTCACCTCCAGGTCCCAGGCTCCTTCCTTCTCACCCACCACAGCCCCAGTTCTTCCCTCCTCCCCTCCCATCCCCCCACCACGTAATCCTCCCTCCCTTCTTCCCCTACCTACTGTGTAGAGTAAGGTGACCAGACGCCCTGCTTTCGGCGGGACAGTCCCGATTTTTAACAATTTGTCCCTCGGCGTTTTAAAACAGTCCCGATTTTTGCTGAAATCGGTTTGGCTCAGTGGTAGAGCATCGGTCTGCGGACTGAAAGGTCCCAGGTTCGATTCCGGTCAAGGGCATGTATATTGGTTGCGGGGACATCCCCAGTCGGGGGTGTGCAGGAGGCAGTTGGTCGATGTTTTTCTCTCATCGATGTTTCTAGCTCTCTATCTCTCTCCTTTCTTCTCTGTAAAAAATCAATAAAATATATTTTGAAAAAATAAAATAAAACAGTCCTTTTAAAAATGCCACGGGACGAGGGACAAATTGTTAAAAATCATGACTGTCCCGCCAAACGCGGGACGTCTGGTCACCTTAGTTCTAGAGTGGCAGCTAAGGGCCTCGGGGCGAGTTGAGGGGAGCTGGGCGCGGCAGGTGGGCAGGAGTCCATCCAGGTCCACAGGACTGCTCCCCAGCCCCGCCCTGACGCCGGTCCCGTTGTCCCCAGGCTGGTGGTGGCGGTGGAGGAGGCCTTCATCCACATCCAGCGGCTGCAGGCCGAGGAGCAGCAGAAGGCCCCGGGGGAGGTGATGGACCCCAGGGAGGCCGCCCAGGCCATCTTCCCGTCCATGGCCCGGGCCCTGCAGAAGTACCTGCGCACCACGCGGCAGCAGCACTACCACAGCATGGAGAGCATCCTGCAGCACCTGGCCTTCTGCATCACCCACAGCATGACCCCAAAGGTGTGCCCGCCCCGCCCCGCCCCGCCCCGCCCCCGGGACCCCGCACGCGGGTGTGACCGGGAGGGACCACATCAAAGGCTCCTTGGAGGAGCCAGCTGACGGGGATGCGGGATGCCCCCTGCTCCCTGGTCTGTGGGTGCAGCTGGTTTCTAGATGTGCCTCTGAAGGCCTCTAGGGTCAAGCCGAGGAAAGACTTCCCTGCAGAGACAGCAGTGCAGGTCGTAGTGAGGGGTCCTCGGTAGGTTCTCACCCAGCTCCTGCACCAACTGGAGCCAACCGCTTCACGGCTCTGTGCCTCGGTTTCCTATTCTGCAAACTGGGGATGATACAGATATCCCTTCACTGGGTGGTTGTGAGAAATGAAGGAGTTAATCTGTATGGCGAGCTCAGAGCAGTGCCCGCTCTATGGTGAGAACTCAGCGAATGGCTATTGTTGTGAGAGGCAGAAACGATGCCAGCCCTTCGTGAGGCGTCTCGGATGTGGTGGGGTTCATTGTACCGCATGGTCTTTGAGATCGTGATGGGAGCACGCTTTTAGGAAACCATCGTGGCGCTCCGAGAGGGAGGTGGCCAGGGGGACGAGATGGAGTAAGGGTTTGGCGGACGACCTCTCTCCCGACAGAAGTGGCTCAAGTCCCGGTCCCACCACTCACTGCTTGGTGACGTCTCCTACGCTACTCTACACTTGTTACCTCTTTTATACACTGGGGGTGGTAACAGTCTCCCCCTGATAGGATTGTTGTGTGAGAATTACATTACATATGGCAGCCTGACACGCAGTACGTGATCCTGGCCTAGGACACACATGGGACGCCCGGGAACTGTTGGTATCGGCATGAGGACCTGTGTTCCCACATTGTCCTGCACATACATGAACTGCCGCTGGTTACGTTCTCACTAACCAGTGACAGCTCTCGGGAGAGCAGACACGTTCAGGGAAAGGAGCATAAGGTTTGCAGATTCTTGGACTCGCCCAGAGAAAGTAGTCAGCACAATCACACGTGTCCCTGAGTACACCTGCAGGTGATTTTTGCCAAGTAATCTGTATTAACTCCAAACAAAACAACTTACATGTAGAACAGAGTGTGGCACCTCTGACCCCTGTGGGCTGGGGGAGGCTCTTTGTTAGAATGTGAGGTTCCGGGGGCGGGGGGGGCGGGGGGGGGCGGGGACGCAGAGCAGTGCGGGCGGCGTGTCTGCGCGGGCAGAGAGGCTGGGCCCCAGCAGAGGTAGGCCGTTCCCTTCCTGCAGGATTTTGTAGTTTCCTGCTTGCTTTCTTCTTCATTTCAAAAATGTCTACTTTTCTGAATTAATAATAGCCTTTGTATAAAAGTCCAAACATTGAAGAATAGAATAATATACGAAGTGAGGTTTCATTCTCCTCTAACAGTTCTTCCTGATAGAGTGAGGTGTGTGTGTGTGTGTGTGTGTGTGTGCATGCGTGCGTGCGTGCGTGCCTGTGTGTGTGTGTTTAAAGCAGAAATGGGGGCGGGGGACAAATGGTATCCTATACACATATAGTTTGGAAACTTGCTTTATTCCTTAAAGCTCTCTGGCTGTCTTTCGATGTCAAGACTTCCCAATCTCTGTCCTACACGTGGAACTCATACTAATAGCTTCACTGCCTTCCATGGAATCCCATGATTCGCTTAACTCAGTGGTCGGCAAACCGCGGCTCGAGAGCCACATGATACAGCTCAGCATTTTCCATCTGCCTTTGGCCCCTTGAATGTGGCTCTTCCACAAAATATCACGTGCGGGCACGCACGTACAGTGCGATTGAAACTTCGTGGCCCATGCGCAAAAGTTGGTTTTTGGCTCTCAAAAGAAATTTCAATCGTTGTACTGTTGATATTTGGCTCTGTTGACTAATGAGTCTGCCGACCGCTGGCTTAACTGATTGCCTGTTGGTACACTCTCGCTCTCAGACGGAGCTCTTTGTGAGTCTGAGCCGGGGCGTGGCCCTTTCCTTCCTCGGTATGATCGGAACGTGGCCATGCCCCCTTATTACTACATATCTCCCGTGGCTGCTTTCTCTCAGTGGCCGTGACAGAGTGAGCTTGCAAAGCCTAACATATTTACATTCCGAGAAGTTTGCCAGCCCCTGGCCGTACAGTGGTGACGTGACTGTCTGCTTTGTATGTGTTTCTGTGCACGCGTGCTGCTGTTCCAGAGGGATGCGTTTCTCGCGGGGGAACCGCTGGGTCGCAGGCCGTCCCCCCGAGGGGTGAGGCAGTGTTACTCTCGCCCCTGGGGCCCCCGGATCGGAGGGCACTGCTGCTTCCCTCGCACGCTCAGCAGCGTCGGGGTCACCGTTCTTTTTACTCACTGCCCACCTAAGAGAAAGGAAAATATTATTATTTGAATTTATATATTTTAAATTCTTAATGTGACAGGACATCTTCCCTAGGTGGATGTTCTGTGTATTCTCCTCTAAGGTATCTTTACCAACTTTCTTTCTCTGATTGTTGAATTGCTTCTTTTCCGTGTGGTTCACAAGAGCTCTTGTCATAGGAGAAGTGTGTCTGTACCAGAGGCTCAGCTCTGCTTAGAACATGTGCTCGCAGAGCCGAGATCGGGGCCTGAGGCAGCAGCGAGGGGTGGTGCTGGGGACCCCTTACCACGTCCTTGCTGGCATCCAGACCAGAGCAATACCACCCAGCATTGTCCATCTGTCCCTTCGGCTCATCCTTCCTCGCAGCCGAGCCGGGGTGCTGATGGACGTGGTGGGCGTGCTGTGGAGCCTTGGGTGTGTGCTGGGTGCGATGGAAAGCCACATTTAGAAACCAGTGCCTGCCCCGCAGGAGAGGGAAATCCCATGTGGGCCCAGACCCCAGGACAGCAATGAATTGTCCAAAAGGGAAGCCACGGGGCGCCCAGCAGTGACCCACGGCGTTCAAGGCGTGCACACCTGTCCTAGAGGTCCAGGCAGGGGTGCTTGGAGAAGACTTAAAGGGCCAGGGGCGGAGATTTGGAGATGACATTCAGCAGACGGAGTGATACCGTGAAGGTGGGGGGACCCCAGAGAACCCAAGGAGCTGGTACCAAGAGGTGTGAGGGGAGGGGAGGCCTGGCCAGCCCTCAGACTTGCCATGCACACTCTTCCCTCCACAGATCCAACATAAAGTAACGGTTGCTGGCATTGATCGGCACTGATTGGCGATGATTGATGGTAGTCCCCTCCTGCCATGAGGGGGTTAGCTGCCCACTTCCTCCTCCTCACAGCATAGCCTCTGAGTTGGGTGTTGTCATCCCCACCTGGAGGTCAGGTGGCTGCCCCAGCCCCCAGCCAGCCGGTGGGAGAGCAGGCGTCCGCACTCAGGTCTGTCCCTGCAGGTGTGCAGCTCGTGTTGCGGAGTGTTCTCTGAGCTGTCCCTATGGGAGGAGGCGGACCTGCAGGCAGGGCCTGAGCGCTCAGTGTGGGAGGAAGCGGACCTGCAGGCAGGGCCTGAGTGCTCAGTGTGGGAGGAGGTGGACCTGCAGGCAGGGCCTGAGTGCTCAGTGTGGGAGGAGGCGGACCTGCAGGCAGGGCCTGAGTGCTCAGTGTGGGAGGAAGCGGACCTGCAGGCAGGGCCTGAGTGCTCAGTGTGGGAGGAGGCGGACCTGCAGGCAGGGGCCTGAGCGGTGGGGCTGCCCTCGGACCGGGGAGGCTCCCCCTCACGGCCCTCCTCCCCTGTTCCAGGCCTTTCTGGAGCGGTACCTGGGCGCGGGCCCCACGCTGCAGTACGACAAGGAGCGCTGGCTGTCCACGCAGTGGAGGCTGGTCAGCGACGAGGCCGTGACGAACGGGCTGCGGGACGGGCTCGTCTTCGTCCTCAAGTGCTTGGACTTCGGCCTGGTGGTCACCGTGAAGAAGATTCCCTTCCTCGTGCTCTCGGAGGAGTTCGTGGACCCCAAGTCGCACAAGTTCGTCCTCCGCTTGCAGTCGGAGACGTCGGTGTAGGCGCCCTGCGGGCGTGGCTTCGTTCGGAGAAGAGGGCGCGGAGGGCGGCGTGTGCGCGGGGGGTCCGCCCTGTGTGTGTGACGCTCTGGCCGGCGCTGGACCCGCAGCCTGACCTGCACTTTATTTGGAAGGAAGACGAGGTGTCGCCCTGGAGACCCGTGCGGGGGACACCTGGCTGGCGGGTGGGGCTTCTCAGAGGCCGACGGCCCCCCGCGATCCTGTGGCAGCTGTAACCAAAGCGGAGCGGGCGGCTCCGGGAGCCTCGCCTTACAGCTTCGTCCCGCCTTCTCCGTCCACACCTCCCACAGCGCCCAGGGGAGAAGCCAGCGTGCGTGCGTGTGTGCGTGTGCGTGTGTGTGCGTGTGCGTGTGTGTGTGCGTGTGCGTGTGCGTGTGTGTGTGTGTGTGAGAGAGAGAGAGAGAGAGAGAGAGAAGGTCCAGCTCCACTCCCCCGGAGCCAGGGGCTGCTCCTTGTTGCCTTAGGTCCCGCAGAGAGAGATCACAACAGAAAACGTGCACTAATGATTTGATTGGATCTTTCTTTTCCCAAAGAGAAAACCTGGCCGCTCTGTTTCTGATCCTGTTTCCCTGCCTGCCAGAGCAGGTAGCCTTTGCTTACTCTGTGGTGGGCACCTGTCTTCACCCATCCCCCTCCCCCTCGGCAGGTATACACACACACACACACACACACACACACACATACCACCCCACCTGGCTGGCAGGTCCGGCCCAGGAAGCCCAACCGTCAGAGCTGCCAGGGACCCGGCCCTGCCCTTGTGCCTCAGGCACTCCCACGGGCTGTTTGCATAGGGAAGTGTGGATTGCCCCCCAGGTAGGCCGCAGGGAGGGCAAGCCAGCTGGCATGGCCCTTCGGGCTGCAGCGGGAACCCCTCACCTGCTGCCCTCCTCCCCTGCTCCCCGCCCACTGGGGAGGCCGGACGCTGGGTCGGACTGGCGGCTTCAGCTGGAGCCGCTGACGTCCCGGGGAGTGCCTGTCGGGGGAGACCAGGCTGTGCCACCACAGACGGGGACAGCTGCTGCTGCCACCCAGCCCCTGATTTCTGACCACCGTCACTGTGCACCCCGCTCCTGCCTCTGCCGCTCACTCCCGGGAAGGGCTCCTCGGCCCCTGGTGTTGACGTGGCTTGTAGAGTTCGGTCAAGAGAGAAGGCATGGTGCCCTGGCCAGCGTGGCTCTGTTGGTAGAGCATCGACCCACTCACCAAGAGGCCTCTGGTTTCATTCCTGAGCAGGGCACCAAAAAAGAGAGAGGAGAGAAAGGGCCGCAGAGTGTAGGGAAAGGGGAGTGGGGGCCAGTCTTAGGGTCCGTGATCAGCTTCTTCAATGCAGCTCGTTCCAGGGGTTTTCCCGGGCTTCCCGGCAAGGCCTCTGCAGGGGGCTGGGGGGAGCCGCACCGGGTTCTGGTTGCCTCCCTCTTCCTGTATCCACAGCACACCTTTACCAAGTGCTCCCTCTAGCTTTGCCCGGGTACTAGGGTCCCATCCCCTCTCTTCCGTGTGTTCCCCCTCCCCGCCTCGGTTTACCCATCCACAGGTGGCACAGGATTCGTGTGTTGTTCTTTACATCAGAATCGGCTTTGGATGTTTGTACCTGAAAAAGGAAACTGTTCTTGAATGAACAGCCTTCAGGTCCAAAGGAAGGCGTGTTGGGAAACAGGAAGGGAAACCAGGAGGCCTGGCCTGGGCCCAGGTGCACTGTCGCCACACGGTTCTGCTGATGGAACACACACACCTCCCGTAACCATGGTGCTTCCGTGCCTCTTCGTGTCTGCCTGTAGGTCCCTCCAAGCTGGACATTCCTTAGGATGATGTCTTTCTCAGGAATATGTTTCGGGAGATGGTGAATGTCTATGACTTTGGCCGCGTGAAGGTGATCACGTCCCAGGCTCTGTGTGTCGGGAGCACAGCGGTGGGCACGCCCCGGGTGTCCTGCACGCGGTGCTCAGCGATGATGCCCACCAGCACCCCGGGGCAGCCCCGTCTGTGGGAGCCAGCCCGGGAGGGGTCACATCGGATTGGCTGCTTCGGTGCCTGCATCCCCAGCAGGCGAAGAAAGGTTAATATATTTCCTCTCTCCCCGTGTCTCTGTCCCTCAGCCTTGTCAGACCTTCTGAAATTACTGTTTCTGTTTTAAGGTGAATACTGATTTTTTTTTTTTACACTGACTTTGTACGAATCCTTTTTTGAAAGAATACCAAAATAAAATGCAGGGTCTCTGGACACGGACTTTGCACATTCAAACCCTTCACAGCGGGGACAGCGCCCGTGGCATTAGCTCGCTGGAGGTTTCAGAGCCGCATCTGCCCGGAGCAGAGAGGGTCTTTGTGTCAGCTCCCGGAGCCAGTGGCTGTTCTTCTTAAAAGGGGGGTGTCCTGTGTCTATCGATACAGCCACCTCACAGGAGACAGATTTCATGTGCCTTAACTGTTTATAGATTTTTCTATAACTTTCAACCGAAGTTACTAAAATGTGGACGTTAAATGCTAAAGAGCAGGAGGTAATGAGCGCGTGATCTCAGGCACGCTGTCTCCCTGGCGGTGTTTCCACCACTAGACGAACTTTTGTCCTTAAGAGTGTCCTTTCGGAGGTAATGGCCATTGTTAATCGCCCGTGACCTGAACGTTGAAGTCTGTGTGCTCGGAGGCGGACGGGATGTTAAGGTGCGGTCATTCATCCATCCTTTGCGTTAGCGGTTAAGTGGAAACACGGAATGCTTCCTCTCAGGTTCATTAAGCAAGCGCTAGAGAAAGTGCTTGGCCAGCTTTCTGCCCGGCAATTACCATCTCCTTTTCTCCCACTGTCCGCTTCAGATCTGCGGACAGGACAGGTCCATACAGCAGGTGGTAAGAGGCAGATGGCCCCTATAGGTGCGTGCAAACGTGTGTTGTGTGTATATGTGCGTGCATGCCTCTGTGTGTTAAGTGTATGTGTGTGCATGCCTGTGTTGTGTGTGTCTCTTGTGTGTATATGTGCATGTCTGTGTGTGTTGTGTATGTGCGTGCATGCCTGTGTGTGTTGTGAGCATGTGTGTGCCTATGTGTGCATGCCTGTGTGTTGTATGTGTGTGCATGCCTGTGTGTGTTGTGTGTATGTGTGTGTCATGTGTGGCTTGTTGCCCGAGCATGAGCCTCCATCGGGAGGGGAGGACGTGGCTGTGCTGCCGAGTGTAGGAGAGGGATGAGGTCCTCATCCAGGACTCTGTCTTGCATCTGAGCTTTCCCTTTGAGTGCCCGTGTTTAGATGTGGAGCTAGTCCAGCCATGTGCCTGTCATGTGGGCAGAGCGTGCTCCCCCTCTCCCTCCCATGCCTGCCCTGGGGGAGAGTGTCCTAGCCGCTCAGGGAGACCAGCGAATCAGCCTTCGTCTACTTCCCCCCAGGCCCTGCTGTGTCAGGCTCCCTCAGCAGCGACTCGTGTCCTGTGCGGCTGGGTGTTTCCATGCACATGAGCCTTTCTCAGCATGTGTGTTAGCAGGTAGATGGCATGTTTGCATGTTAGGCATCTGTGCATCTGTGTTGTCTGTTGCAGATGGGTGTGCTTTTGCTCCTTCGCTTTGGGTTTGCCCCGAGACGTGGCCCCACCGGAAGCAGATGCCATTGGATTTTCAATGAACAGAACCCCCAGAAAAATCAGTCTTATGAGGGTCACCCCTGGGGTAAGACCTGGTACTGGTCCCTGCAGCCACTTTAGGCTTTGGCCGCAGGGAGGTGTGCAGCCTGGCCTGGCCTCCTGAGCTGAGGCAGCCTCTTCACCATTCTGTGTCCACATCCTGTCACCGGCTGCGGGGAGAGGGACGGCCCGCAGGCCTAACCAGGAGCTGTGCATCCCTGTTTTCCCGTTCCTGTAGCTTTAAGTCTGGGCTCCATTGTGCCTACACTACCCTCTTCTCTCCTGCTGTTTGTGTTCAGTAAGGACAGGAGCGGGACAGTGCTCCCACCCTCGGCATTGTGCTCGTCAGGACCGGGGACAGGTTTCAAAGGGCAGATGAGAAATCTAAAACTACCGAGTACAACTCGACTTCAGGGCTGGGAGTCCCTTCCTGGGCCTGGTCCCACCTCTCCTTAGATAACCCCGCTTGTTCTGTTTCACCTGTGAAATAAATCGCTATCAGGAGTGTCCCCAACACAACAGATTCCTAACGCCCGAAGGGTCACTTCCCATGGGCGCTCAGTCTGCCGTGTGTACATCTCGGCTGGAGAACATGGGTGTTTTCTTCCCGTCTCAGTGGGATGAAAACACGCTTATCTCAAGCCTCGGGTAAATGTGACAAACCCCCTGGGCTTTTCACCTGAATGTCTTTGCTATTTCTTGTGGCATGGAAGTACTATTGGGATCAAAGAAAATCCAAGCTTTGTGAATAGTTTCTGGTTTTTATAATGGACTCACTGTAGGCGTTCATTAACTAGCAGTTGCCTCTGGACTCCTAAATTATGACCGAATTGGATTTCCGAGCCATCACTTACGAGTACAAATGTATGGCATGTCCAGCCGGGTGGGGGTTCTGTTCATTGAAAATCCAATTCATATTTCTGACAAAAGAACTGCCAGGTGATGGCCGTACAGCTCACTGCGGGGTGCACGTAGCCAGCCTAGACCATTTCTCAACACGAATGCCAGGCCAGAGGGGCCGGGGCCAGGTCTGTTTTTTTCCTAACAGGGTGACCTTGCTGTTCTGATGATCTGACATTCCCCATACTGTTTAAATGGATCATCGCCTCCGAAATGAACGGAGAAGGGGGTCTCTTGGCGTCATCAGTGTAAAGGATTGTGGGCCATGCAATGCACTTGAGTCCGTCTTCGGACACTTTCTGAGAAAAAGAAATGGGATCGTCTGATTCCTTCATTTTAAGAACTTCATTTAAATCCTTGGCGATCACGTTTGTGTTGAAAGTAATGTGCATTTCTAGGTTCAGAATCCAGCATCAACCCAAAAAGCTGAGTGACAGAACTGCTTCGCTCTGTCTGACGGAGCCTGAACCGTTTGTGCCAGGATGTGGACGGGGTCTTTCGTGTTCTCCCAGCTTTGCTGATGCTGCACTCTGTAGCCAGGAGGGCCTGTTTTGCTGACCAGCCTGAACTCCTGAGCATCGCGTGTGTGTGGCGAAGTCTGGTGTGACACCCTGCACTCTTAGGGCAGTGGGCTCTCTGAGGCATTCCGAACATGTGAAGGAATGAATGGACAGCCAGCAGCCGTCTTGGGAGCACGCGTTCCTGCATTCACAGGTGACACTGTGCGACCTCCTCTCCTTGTGGCATCATAATGGTGCCGGTATCTCTGAGGGACAGATTGTAACTGGCATCCTGGTCATTTTCAATCCCCTGTTGAATTTTGTTTCCCTCCCTCATCTAAAGAGTTTTAGGGACATTTTCACTCTTACATGATTTCAATACCCTATTAGAGATAACCTGTCAAGTTTCTGTGAACACTTAAGTGAATTAGGGTAGATTGAGTGGGAACGTAGGATCGCCATTGCATTAAAAACAAACCAACAAATCCTGGTGCAATCATTTTATGGCCAAGAGGATATTCTGCATGAACAGACTACTGGAACTTAAAATCTTAGGCTCTAAAACCTGGAGATGAAACAGGCCTTTCTGAGTAAATCCATAAATGGAAAAAAGATCTCTGAGTCAAGAGTGAGAAAAGTGCCATATGCTGGATTTGGGGCGGTGGTGGTGGTGGTGAGTATTGGATTGTTTTTGTAGAGTGCCTTGGTATTTCAGTTTAAATTGGTGGTTTATTTTAGGTAGGCCTATTTAAAGGGAACTTGGTTATTTGACAAATGGATTTTCACTCAGCTATCTCTTTACCTGTGCGGAGCGCTGACAGCTCACACATTCTTATCTGTGGCAAGGACAGGAGTGAGAGAAAGCAATTGGTGTGAACATATTCATTGTATAGATCATTGATAAGCTGTTGCTCTGGGCCGTCAGCCAAGATGTGCACAATTTATGTCCTCATGAACAAACTCCTGGAGAAACGATGAAAGCTGTGTGCAGACATAAACCAAAGATTCCTTTCTTTCCCGCCCATTGCCCATGGTGCAGCCGCAGAATGTTGCAGAGTTTTGAGAGTCTCCAGTGAGAACTGCCAGGTGATGGCCGTGGAGTGAGGGGTATCAGGATGGCACCAGGCAAAGCCAGTGCCAGAGGCAAGGCCATCAGCAGGGGTGTGGGAATAGCAGTATCTCTGCTTGGAGGGAAACTCAGTGATTCCCCGTTAGTGTCAAAGTGTCATGCAGGCATCTTCTAGTTACACGGGCTGATGTTGACATTGGACAAGCCAAGCTGTATTTGACTTTTGGGTATGTTGTCTGAATTTACATCTGATCTTATTACTGTGGTCCTGAAAATTCATATTTCTGACAAAAGGACGATGCATTTGTGGCAATGACACGAGGTGCTTCGAACATTTTTCCTGTGCCAGCTTCTTGCTCATGAAAATAATTGTGCATTCCTGATAACACAGTGAACTATTTTTTTCCTAATAGGGTGATCTTGCCATTCTGATGATCTGACATTCCCCGTACTGTTAAAATGGATCATCGCTCCTAAATGAACGGAGAAGGGGTCTCTTGGCGGCATCAGTGAAAAGGATTGTGGGCCATGCACTTGAGTCTGTCTTCGGACACTTTCTGAGAAAAAGGAATGAGATCCTTTGATTCCTTAATTATAGGAACTTCATTTAAATCCTTGATTTAAGTGTAAAAATGGGATTATATTGGTACTCTTTTATTTATTTATTTATTTATTTATTTATGTTTATTTTAAATAAATTTTATTGATTTTTTTACAGAGAGGAAGGGAGAGAGATAGAGAGTTAGAAACACCGATGAGAGAGGAACATCGACCAGCTGCCTCCTACACACCCTCTACTGGGGATGTGCCTGCAACCAAGGTGCATGCCCTTGACTGGAATTGAACCTGGGACCTTTCAGTCTGCAGGCCGATGCTCTATCCACTGAGCCAAACCGGTTTCGGCTTATTGGCACTCTTTTAAAGTGTCTGTGTGACCCTAGGAAAATTACATGAGCCCCTCGTGTCCCCCTCGGATTCCTCATCTGTAAAATGGTGAGAATAACCAGACCCGTTTCCTGAGAGCCTTGTGGAGATTAAGTGAGATAATTCACGTTAAAGCAATAGCATCGCGCTCCAGGCCAAACATCCCATACATATCAGCTCAGAACGTTTCAGACCTGTGACTAAGCAGCTGCTTCCAGACAGTGCCCGGGTGACTCCCAGAGCCTCTGACAGGAGCTCAGGGCAGGATTTAAACTCCAGGCACATTGCTCACGGTCTCCCACTGCGAACAAGGGGATCTCTCTGGGCTGGGGAACAGACCACTTTTATGACGGACCGCATTCCTTGGCCGTTTGAAAGATTAGCTTCAAAGAGGGCTTTGAAAACGTACCTCCCTGAGAGGTTACTTGAGGTAAGCCTGAGCCTGGCTGGTTGGCAGCGTAGCCCAGCATGGCGTACACCTGCCTTGGGTTGTGAGGGGGAGAAATAAGAGTTTGGAAGCCCTGCACACATTGTTTTACCCAGCAGTCCTGAGGATTACACATGGTTACCCAGCAGTCCTAGGTGTTACAGGTATTCTGAGGAATCAGTTACTCACTCATCAGTTCAATAACGGATTGTCTACTTGGTGCTGGGGATGCAAAGATAAGTCCCTTGCCCACAATTTACGGAAAGGACAAACATGGAAATATATGTTGCAATTTAAATAAGTGCACTGAGCATGACTGGCATGACTTCAGTGGTTGAACATCTGAGCCAGGAGGTCACAGTTCGATTCTTGGGTTGTGGGCTCAATCCCCAGTAGGGGAAGTGCAGAAGGCAGCCTGTCAGTGATTCTCTCTCATCATTGATGTTTCTATCGCTTGCTCCCTTCCTTTCTTAAATAAAAAGTACATATTAATAAATAAATAAGTGCCACGAATTGGGGTACACACAAATGCCACGGATATAGAAGGGAAGGGGCCAGGTCACCTAGGCCAGTGGTTGGCAAATGAGCCGCGGTTTTCCACTCTGTTGACTAATGAGTTTGCCCACCACTGGACTAGACTAAATGTTACCGTGTAGTTGGAAGCTGTGAGGACTAGGCAATTGTGGCATATTGTGTGCAAAGAGGTAAAGGGTAGTATATGACAGTGGTCGGCAAACTCATTAGCAGAGCCGCATGTGGCTCGAGAGCCATGGTTTGCCAACCACTGACCTAGGCAATTGGATAGATGGTGACATCACTCATTCAAACTGGGGCTCCACTAAGAGGGACCCCAGGGATGGGGAACCCTAGGGAAGAACATTGTTTGAAGCATTTGTACAGCATTCAAACCAAGATGTTCAAGAGCAGTTGAATAAATGGGTCTAAGTCAAGGTTAACAACACAGACATGGAAGTCATTGGCACATAAGTAGTGGCTGATGGACATAGATAATCCTACCCTAGAAACATGTTAGAAAGAGCTGAGATGCTGGGAAACACTAACATTTAAAGGGTAGGCAGAGGAAGGAAGACCAGGAAGGAAAACCGAAGAGGGGGGGAGGGGGGAGAGAATGGGTGCAAGATCAGAAATCAGAGAGGATTTCCAAGACAGTCTTAATATTGGGAGCTTTTGGGCCTGCTCCCCCAGCATTGGCCATCAGTTTGGCTCAAATGAACTCATAAAAATTCTCCAAAAAAAATCAAAACAAAATAGTTTTAATATTTTCAAAATATGACTTTAATGACAGTTAGCTAGTATTCCTTAAAAGGATTGCCCTATTTTGGAAGAGTTTGCAGTGTCTTACACATGTTAAAAGATTGAGAAAATAATTTAGAACATTCTTATTCACACAGAACACTAAAACTACCGAGCACGATGTAACTTTTAGAGAGTTCTGAAGGCACTTGGGCATGTCTATTTTAGTGCCGGGGCATCACTGTGAACTGTTTCCTGTCCTGCGGGGGTGCTGGTGAAAGGAGAGTTACATGGCCTCTGGACAAACCAACCCTTTCTCCAAATGGGAAGGGGGAGGTGTCCCAGACCCAAGCTCACCTGCCCCATCAGAAAAGATAAAAACCTTTCATTCTTTCAGTGTCCCCCCCTCCCCCTCCCACATGAGACTTGTCCCTCAGAGGAGGTCAGGACACATTAACCTCCAACCCAGTGCCCCATATACTGGAAGTAATGGTGACCTCCATCCACAGGCACTTGTAAAAGGCTTCTCACTAGCCATCCGAAGGCTTGGATCTGCGCTCATAACGTCTGACTTCACTTAAAAGAATAAGCTTCATAGAGCCACGAGAAGTTGACTCATTGACCTGTCTCCAAGGCTGAGCCTCCCCTGCAAGGGTCTCACTGATGTGCCAGGCACGGGGCTACAGGATTGATTTTGTGTCTTCCCTGGGCTCTGATGACAATACGGCTGCTGTGTGTTTGGGAGTTAGCAAGCTGTCCATTTTGGCCCTGTCGGAGCCAAAGGAGACAGTAAACTTGAGTAGCGGTGTTAGGGAGGGCTCTCCCTGGAACGCCAGAGTCCGGCGCTGCCATGGCCACGGATGGCCGGACAGAGAGCAGGGCTTTCCCATGATGGTCAGGACCATCCACAGGGGAACAGTTCCCCATGGTCCTTGCTGAGCGAAGTGACGGGGTTGAGAAAGGCATGTGCATGTGCTGAACTGTACAGCTCCTGATGGGAAGGGATGGGGAGGGATTCTGGGAAAGGGAGAGGAGCATCTGGGCGTGGCTGTGGCTGCTGGCTGCCCCCTGGTGCTGTCCGTGTGGAAGTGGGGAGCTGGGATTCCGTTTTCATCAAAACCAGGTGGAACCAGAGCTAGTCATCATCATCATCATCATCATCATCACTGTCATCATTCTCCTCCTCATCAGAATTATCGCTGTCGCCATCATCATCATCGTCATCCTCCTTGTCATCTTCCTCGGTGTTTATCTTTCCAGAAAGCACGTCCTCAATCCACTCCTCCAGCTCCCCAGCCGTGGGCAGGTCGTCGTCATCCGGAATCTCCATCCAGACGCTGTCGGCCTGCGGGCAGGGGCAAGATGGGGCCGTGAGCGAGGCCTGGGGCCCAGTTGGACCCAAGGGCCCCACGCGGCTGGTATATAGATCCGTATCCAACAACACCTACTATAGTCCATTCTTAACGATTTTAATTTATTAATGAAATCCGGTGCTGCTTGTGAGTTGTTACTACTAGTAGCATGTGGCTCTTGGTCTTTGATACTATTTTAACTCTCTTCCGTGTGTGCAGCAGAGTGGTGAGATGATCCTGTACTTGACAAAGTGATCATCCTCTCACCTGGCACCATACGTGGTTATCACAATATTAGTGACTGTATTCCCTGTGCTGCACTTCACATTCCTGTGACTATTCTGTAACTACCAGGTTGTACCTCTTAGTGACATATTCTATTTTATATAGAACTAGAGGCCTGATGCACGAAATTCGTGCAAGGGGCTTGGCCCTCGCATTCCGGACAGTGGTTCTGCTGTTCAGTCTGATTAGCATATCAGCTCTTTATTATATACGATTACATGTCTGGTAGGATAGCCACGAAACTGCCACCAACGTTTCCCTCAGGGATCGGACTAGGGTGGGGTCAGCAGTGCAGCTTGTTTTTGCTTTTCACCTTCTATGCTATGTTGTCTTGAAGTGTTTCAACTTGAGCTGATTGTTGGAATTATTATTAATATATAAACTAGTTTACAAAATACGTAAGTGTAGAATTCCCCTGCTGATTGAACCCTGCCGACAGGGCGAGGGGAATGGCTAACGGGCCCCCTTTGCATGCATCGGCACCAGTTAGCTGTGGCTCTGATGGACCCTCTGTGGCCATCCTTTCCATCTGCCTGGTGTGTCTGTCCCTGTGTGTTGTTTTTGGAGCTGCATTAGGTGTCTGGACGGAGGCCTGCCATTCCTCAGGCTCGGCCAGTCCTCCTCACCAGTCTCTGTCACCCTCGGGCCAATGGGGCCTGGATGGTGAGGAGAAGCCTCGTCACCCCCATGGCTTCCTCCTGTGACCCGGTCTCCTGTCTGCGACCCGGTGCCAGGAGGCGGGCCTCCATCCACCTTGCAATGGCAGCTGCAAGTGCGGGGGCCGTTGTGCGAAGAGATCTTGTTTGGGGGCATTGGAAGAAAGTACAGGGGGGCTTATTCCCAAATAGGCCGTGACCCAGGCCAGGCTGGCCCCGTAAGCAAGGGCATGCGCCCTGGGAGGGAACCAGGAACCATAGGTTGGGACTGGCTCCGAAACAAGGCGCGGGCCACACTGAGCTTGGGCGGGGCCCGGGGTCCTGCTCCTTTTATGAGGGACTGGACTCCCTGCGTGACCTCATGGTCAAGGCTGCTCGGCAGGACATGGGGCCGGCCACAGGACCTGGGCAAGCTTCCACGGGGCGTACTCACATCTGTCACATTCACCACCCCAATCTGCGGCTTGAATAGGTCGATCTTGAAAGTCTTTTCCCAATAGGCAATGAGCTGTGGCAACAGAAGGTACAATTAGACGGCGGGGCTGGGGCATCCCCTGCTGAAAGCACTTTTTGTGGTGCACCCACCTGCCATCCCGCCACAGTAACTAGGTCACCACTGGGTGACGGGCTCCCAACAGCTGCGGGCACTTAGGAAATTGAAGACTTGCCCAGCCCTCAGCCCTTTAAGTCAGCATGGGAAGAAAGGATGTCAAAAACCATGAAACGTGTAACATGGACGTGTATGCAGCTGTAGGGGGGAGCGTTGCAGAGGTGGTCCAAAGTCGATCCCCAAATTGCTTGGGGCTCTTTATAGCTTATGTGATGGCAGAGATTTCCCTCCACCTCTCTCAACGCCCCATTTAAAAACCCCTTACGCTGTGCCACTCTGCCCATGAGGTCGGTTGGCATACAAGTAAGAAAAGTGCCTCTTCATTCAGCCAGCCTTGAGTCTCTGAGGGCTGATCTCCGACAGGGGCAGGACTAAAGGATGGGGGGGGGGGGCATAGGCTACCAATAATAATGGCGGCATTCCGTGGTGGGAAAGTCTCCCAGGTGAGTACATAGCCTGATGGGCCCCAGAAATCAGAATTGTCTGAGATTTTTATTTTGCAAAAAACAAGGCAAACAGAGCAGTTTAGAGCTGCAGACCATCCGCAAGCTTGCATAACCAGGGAGTCCAGATAAATTAGAAATACATTCTTGCCATGGCCCAAGTTACAGCACACAGTGCCTCCCATGGCCGTGATTTTGTTAGGATTGCCCACAACGATGGCATTGACCTCAGGTGGCGCGGAAGTCTCTGCCTGGAATGCACTCATCCTGCATGTGGGCTTGGGTTGCAATCACTAAAACCCCTCAGTTTTGTCTGTTTAGCCATAGCATGACTGGTCCCAACCTATGGTAACTCCTGGAAGAAGCTAGACTTGTCATTTATAACCTATGAAACGATCCTGATGGCCAGCAATTAGCTCAATCTGAGGTCTATTGACTGACAGATGAAGCTTTGTCATCACGTTGGCCTGGGTTGGAACATCACACGGACCAGTCACTGTTCTGACCTCTCCGTGGCCGTTCCTTCCCTTTGTGCCCTGGGGATGATATAGTCTCCACTTCACAGGGTGTGGAGAGGGTTAGACGAGACGATCCATGGGAAGAACTTACCCTCGTTCCAGGCACACAGTACAGCAGCTGCATTCATCATAACCACCACTGGGCTTGTGTATTGTCCAAATCCTGCTTATTCTCTTTAAACCAAGCACAACCAAGGCTTGCTGCTCATTGATCGCTGACACGAGCGAGGGTTCGGACTTTAAGGCTCTGACAGGTGCTAGTCCCGGGCTGGACACTAGGCCAGGACCTGGGAGAAGCCGACGGAGAATGGGTCCCTGCCCTGGAGGTGGCTCCTTCTCCCTGTGCAGCTCTGGGCTCTATGCAAAGAGCTCACGCCTGCTTCTCATCACTTAGTAATTCGGGTCGCCTCAGAACGACGGTCCCCACTCAGGAAAATGAGAAAGGTTACAGCAGTGGGTGGTGATGGGCTGCAGGCAGCTATCACGCTGTTGGCAGAAGCATTTCAGCAGCTCAGCTGAGACTTCTGGTCTCCGGGGAATGAGAACAAATATATCTAACCATGTCAGGGTCAGCACGAGGTCCCAAGGTCAATATTGCCCCTGTGGCCAAGGTCTCCCCTGCTGAATGGGGTGGCCACGGGGTTTCTGCAAGTGCCCCTCGTGTTTCACATCCTCCTTCACGGGAGAGGCCCTCACACCACACCCAAGCATGACACTGTGACGGCGACCCCGGGCCGGGGCCCGGTCTGAGCCACTCACCAGGGGGAAGTCGTCCGGGTCGATCCAGATGATGCTCAGGTCCGGGTTGTCGGTGTTGTCCCGGGCCACCTGTTTCAGGGTCTCCAGGAACTCATAGCCATCTGCAGCCGGACCAAGAAGGTGAGTAACCCCCGTGCCTACATGGCTCTCAGCACGGACGCCAGAGGCTGCGGTTTTTCCATGAGGGTTTCTTAAGCCATTGGCCGCGCACCCTCAAATTATAGGATTATTCTATAAAATGAGTCAGACGAGAACTCTGCCACAAAGCAGCTTACTCAAAGGAAACAATAAAGTTTTTGAGTAAAGAAATGAAAAGTCCACAGGGAAGTGGCTGGCTTGTAACTCAAAGCCGAGCTCTGATTGGATCGCTGATCGGATCGCTAACCTGCAGGTGAAGATGGACCCGCCCCGGCCTGGTCCCCACTCAGCCCTCTGGGCGGCTCCGGAAACGAGCAACGGGCCATCCCTTGGTGTCCCCAGGACCTGTAGCCTGGACCCTTGGTTTTCTGTGGCCTGGAATTCCTAAAGCCTTCCAAGGAAGGGAGCTCCCGACTTTGAGCTGGTTTCATAGTTTTGAGAAGGTGCCCCTCCCTCCCTATTTCCGTGTAGTCAGTCCGCAGCATTCATTGCCCCCGGGGAGGGATGATTCATAAGAAAAGCAGACCCTGTCTTGTGAGTTTCAAGAACACAGCTTTCTCTCTCTCTCTCTCTCTCTCTCTCTCCCCCCCCCCTCTCTCCCTCTCCTTCTCCCTCTCCCTCTCCCTCTCTCTTTTTTTTCTCTCTCTCTCTCTGCTTTAAAACCTTAAGTCTTGCAGGACTGCACACAACAAAACTTATACCATAAACAAGCATTTGGAAAGAATGTTTAGTAAGAGAAAGCCTTGGCAACCCCACCCCACTCCCAACTGGAAACAGAGTTTAGACTCTGGAAAGTCCCTGGGAACAGGCCTGTGTGTGTGTGTGTGTGTGTGTGCGCGTGTGTGCACACACATGTGTGTACATGTTCATACACACGAACACAGGCCCATGAGAGCTTCGCTGTCCACATACAGAAGTGCCACAATTTCAGGGAATCTTAGAATATCTGATCTGGAATAAAACTCAGGGAAAGGGGAAGACCCAGAATCAATCTCTGGGAGAACTCTTACACACATACCCCTGCCACCACCCCTCCTCCATCTCTATCCTCACCCCTCCAGCCCCGCAGGAGCACCAGGGCAGGAAAGTCAGGGCCCGCCCTCTTCTCTGTAGTTCTGGGGATCCTGGGCGAAGCTGAGAGTGGAGACAGATCTAGCCACTGTACAAAGGAGCTGCTGGTGACCTTGGGACAAAGCTGGAGGCCAGACCGAATGACAGATGCCATTGTGAGAGGCAATGATGATGATGATGACCCGCCTGTCTGTGCCTGGGACCCAGCAGGTGGGCAGGGGTAGGGAGACCGGTCACTGTCAGTCTCAGATTCTGCCATCCAGGGGTAAAATGTATGTTTAAGTCTAGACCCCTGGTCAGCAAACTGCCGCTCTCGAGCCACACGCGGCTCTTTGACCCCTTGAGTGTGGCTCTTCCACAAAATACTACGGCCGGGGCGAGTCTATTTTGAAGAAGTGGCGTTAGAAGAAGTTTGTTTAAAAAATTTGGCTCTCAAAGGATATTTCAATCATTGTCCTGTTGATATTTGGCTCTGTTGACTAATGAGTTTGCCGACCACTGTCGGCAATAGTTCAACTTTAGACTATGAGGTTACATTTCTCGCATGGCTGACTCTGACCTGAAACGTGGATCTTCTGTACAGCCACTGCCAGCTGCTTAGAAATTCAGTATGGCAACCATCTTTCTTTGTAAAGGTTTCTTCTTGGTGGGGCCCAGCCAGTCAGGCCCCTCTCTGGCCTCTGTTTAACAAGCCTCTCCATTCTTCGTGCACCCAGGCCTTTGTTTGGCTACTGGGGCCTCTGGGTAAAGGTTTTTCTCAGCACTTCCTCATTTTCTCATACATTCCAGGCAGCATGCACTCTCTTCTTAGCAGCTCTGCCCTGCGTGAGTGTAGTCACTTTCAATGTTGTTAGTTCATAAGATTGAGACGGCCCCTCGGGCCTTGTCACCTGGAAAGCAGGCCTGTCAGCAGAGAGGAGGGTTTCTACGGACCGCAGGCCTACCCCAACCCCCATACCTCCAGCAGAGAGGAGGGCAGCCTGGGTGAGACCACAGGGCCATGTGCTGGAGAGTTCATTATCCATCACTGGGGGTTTGGGAAGGAAGTGGGATGGGGTTCTTCCTCCTGCAGCCCACGGTGTGGCCGAGAGAGTCAAGCTCCCAGAGGGCCCCTGGCTGCCGCCATCCGGACCACGGATCCTTCCCTTCCGGGCACGTTGCTGTGTCACAGGCCGGGGGACTTGGTGCCCCCTGGGTTCCCTGTGGATTCATGGAGCAGATTACACAGGCCACAAGGGGGAATTCCTCCCAAACACCTCCAGTGCCTGCTCTCAGCAGCGGAGAAAGGAGGTTAATATAGGAAGCCACGTTGCCAGTTGTCTGGAAGAGGAGAACCAATTTTTAAGAGAGACCTTGACAAATCAGAAATGCACAGAAAGGATGACATTCCACGACACAGACCCAAGTCCAAGTTCACCCGGGGAGCAAAAGACCAACTCCCGTAAAAGGGAGGGAGAGGCTATGTAGGCACATGTGTTGTGGTGGATAAGGTCACGAGCAGAACTGAGGCTGAACACACAGGACGGCACTGTTGTTTTCCGATGGAAAAAAGCCATGATGGTGTGATTACTTTTTTTCTTTTTAATGCTACGTATAAAAAACTTTTCTATTCTGCATTCTGGAGCAGATTTGGAGATTTCAAAAAAGATCAAAGGGATAAAAATTGGTTTCTGCAAGCCTAGCCAGCATGGCCCAGTGGTTGACTGTTGACCATGCCCAGGTTGCTGGCTCCATCCCCAGAGTGAGGCATGCGGGAGGCAACCAATCGACGATTCTCTCTTCTTCTCCTTTACTCTCTGAAATCAATAAAAGTATAATTTTTAAAACATTAGTCTCTGCAAGAAAAATCAAGTGGGTTGGAATTGTTACATAAACAGAAGTCAAAATTGGGGCTTACTGCCTATGTTTAAGAATGCCAAAGGTTTGGGGGTTTACAGAGGTTCAAGGAAAGCTCAAAAAACAAAACAAAACAAAAACACAAAAAACCCCACATGCACAGAGTTTATTAATAAATGAAGTTGATGGTAGAGGCGGAGAATAGCTTTTGCCACTTTTGTTTGTTCATCCTCACCTGAGGGAACCTTTTCCATTGATTTTTAGAAGGAGTGGGAGGGAGGGGGGAGGCAGAGAGAGACACATCCTTTGGTTGCCTCCCACACGCACCCCGAAAAGGCTGGGGATCGAGCCTGCAACCGAGGTCCGTGTCCTTGGCCAGAATCTATTCATTGGGCCACACTGGCCAGGACTGGTCATTATTGTTAAATGCTCTGAGTCCTTCCACCTGAATGCAAGGAACCTGGCCACCCACCTGTTCATTCAGTGTTTACATTCACGGCACAGGGATGCCTTAGAGGCGGCTAGATCCCTACAGCGCCTGCGCACAGGAAGTTACGTCACGACGCAGGGCGCGTGGGCGGTCCTTTCCGGCCCCTGTTCCTGACTCGGTGACTGAGGCTCCTGGGGCCGGGGGTTGGCAGTTGCGCCTGGGCGAGGCCCGCTCAGGTGGGTCGGGGTGGGGGCTAATGCCACTTCCAGAGCGCTTTCTGGTACCGAGTGCTTTTGCATTTAATGTTTGTGCGCAGTCTGATGGAGGGAAGGAGGATCTTATTATCTCCCATCTTGAGGAGGATGGAGTCCAGACCACAGGGAGGGTACGTGACCTGCTCAGTGTCACGGGCCAGCACGTGGCGGAGCGGGTGTTGGGTCTGCACAGCTGCAGCCATTTCGGCAGCCCGCGTTCCCGCCTGGGGGGTGGGGGTCTGATGCTCCTGCCTCGGCTGGTGCAGGAGGTGCCCGGGGGTGAGAGCGGCAGAGTGAGGTCAGAGGGCTCTGCCCCAGGAGACAGCCAGGGGTGCGCGTGGGGCCGTGGGGGCGCCGCTTCCGCCGAGGCCATCGGACTGCGCCTTCCCCTCTGACCTGTGGCCGAGCCCCGGCCTCCCCCAGCCCCAGCCACGCCCCTGCCTGAGCCCGGAGCCCCGGAGACGGAGCTAAATAAAGAAGAGGTCCCGGCGCTGTGAGAACCAGGCCGGCTTCCCTGCCCCACGGCGCGGACCCTGCGCTCCCACGACCCGGCTGCGGGCCCCTGCCCAGCCAGGTTTCCCACGGCGGGCGGGCGCCAGGCCACTGGGAGCCCGGCCCCTGTGGGAAGGAACCCGGTGACCATGCGCTCCTCCTCCCCAGGTGGCCGGGGCTGGTGGGAAAGAGCCGACCCCGGGCCCCGGGGACCGGTCCCAGGCTGGTCACAGCCAGGTCAGCAGCCGGGGCTCCGTCCGTCAGAGACACGTGTGTGTATGTGAGCCCCAGGGAGCCACCCAGAAGTCCAGGCCTGTGTCCGCTGCGCTCCTCTCTCATCCTCGTGAGGGTGCCTTGGACCTTCTCTGCGTCTTTCTGCCTTCGCTGGTGGATGCAAGGAGGCTGGCCATCACCTGGATGACATCAGGGTGTCACTCCGAGGGGTGGCGAGACTGCAGCAGGGCCTTGCGGTCCAGGGCGCGGCCGGGAAGCCAGACAGCCCTCAGCTGAACGTGGACTCCGCTGTCTCCCTGCCATCAGCCTCTCCGCCTCAGGTTCCTCTGGCGTAAAATGGGGAAAAAACTAGCACCTCCTGCGCCCAGGTTGTCCTGTCACATATGCACACAGAAGTGACCACCATCCTCGTAGTCTTCATCATCGTGCAGAGGTCACGGAGTGGCTTCAGGGACCAAGTGGGATCCTCTTCATAAAGCCCCCGGCCCCTTCCTCCAGACCGTCAGCTCTCTCAGGAGCTGGGGGTTGTTTAGGTGCCCCCAGGTGTGACTTCCATGGAGAGCGGGCAGGGCTCTGGTTGGGGCGATAGGCCACGTGCCCCTTTTTAGCAAGAGGAGGACCGGCTGGGACCCACCGTCCGGGTGGGAATACAGTTCCTAGTTCACAGCCCGGCCTCTCCCCCCAGGTTATGCCTCAGTGACCTGCGGGCAATGACAATCTAGCCAGAAGCAGAGACTTTCACAGAAAAGCCTTGCCCTTTCTCAGCCCTGAGTGGGTAGGGCCTCCCTCCTTGAAAAAAAGATGCTCTGAGCTCCTCCACCCCCACCCAGTGCATTTCTCCAGCTTCCCAGGAACAAGCCCTGGCTTGGGAAGAGCGGCTTCGGGCCCAGGGATATTTGTGCAGGGAGGAGGTGGAGAGTTTCAGGAGCTTGATTCATCGGCAGCAATCTCGGTCAAACAGGTTCCTGCAGCTTCTCTGAGACTCTTTGTTCCATTGTTAGAGAGCCAGACTGGCCTCCCCACAGCCTGGAAGGGGGTGGGGGTGGGCGGAGGGCCCTGGAGTCTGGCCAGCAGGCTGCTGCCCACAGAGGGCATCTCTGTCCACAGCACCAGGGATCCGATTCTGTTTCGTTGAAGCTTGTCCACCTTGGGCATTGGCTTCCTTGGCTGGTGTCTCCTCGGGGGGCGGAGGGGTGGCCAGAAAATGTGGAAAGAAGCTTGAACCACACTGGTTTTTTTTTGTCTTGTTTTGTTTTTGTTTGTTTGTTTGTTTTTTTAACAAAGGCTAGATATTTTTGAAGAGTTTTTCCAACTCTGCAAGTCAGTGATGGGGAAACTGGGACATGGTGGACATTCAAACATTCTAACAAAGCTAGGGGGCGGGGAGAGGACACTATCGGCTAATTTGGAGCATAGATTTGGTTGTGATGCAATGGAATATTATTTAGCCGTGATAAGGAACAAAGTATGGATACACACCACATAAAGGAGGAACCTTGAAATGCTACATTAAGTGAAAGATGCCAGAATCGTCCCTTCCTCTCCCCCCCCCCCCCTTGCAACGGGCCACAGGCCACATATTACATGATTCCACACCTCTCAAAATACACTTCAGAATCTGCACGTACACTCTCCCTCCCGGACCCTCTGTCTCACAGACATTGCTTGGGACTAGCCTTTTACCACCTGCTCATCAGTTTTCCTGCACTTCACTCTCACTGACACCACAAAGAGCAAAGACAGGGCAAAGCTGTCCAAGGTCCAAAATAAAGTTACTCATTCACTTATAGGTCCTTTTACACTTTGGAAATCGGCTGCTTCTTTGGCCCAGTTCTCATTATTTGTAGCATAGATTTGGCCCAGCTCAGATAATCTACGTTCCAAAATATTTTCCGTTAAGTTTTCTAAGCACAGGCCATATTTGACAGGCCAGAGGGAATATTTATTGTTATTTATATAGGCTAGGGACATCAGCTTTTAATGTGAACAGTTCACACAGACGCACACACGCACATGTGCACACATGTGCACGTGCACATACACGCATGTAGAATGAGGCTGTGTTTATGTTTGTCTGAGCTCAGCTCCAGTTTGGGCAGCTAAGCAAAATGAGGCTCTGATCCCACACTTCTGAGCTGTGTGCACGATTGAAATGGGTCTGTACTAGCAGGCAACCAGTAGGGGGTGCCCCGTGTCTTTCGGCTGCATTGTAGGCGGGAAATGAGAGAAGAGGAAAGGTGAGGGCTGACCAAGGTGAGAAGCCAGATCTTGCTTACGGGGTCAGAGAGCGGACAGAAGAGGGGGAGGGGTCCTACCTGGGTCACTCCTCTCTGCAAAGGCCACTATGTGGATCCCGTTCAAGTCATCTTCCTGTGGGAGGAAGGAATCAAAGATTACACTCCCAGGTGAGAGATGCGGGGAGTCAGGGACAGTCAGGCAGGAATTGAAATGGAGGCGGGAGAGGGAGCTGAGAGGAGTGGACACAGAGGCACAGGGGAGAGAGGCTCAGGGGGACAGAGTCTCAGGGGGACAGAGCAGCATGCATCTTAAGACAGGGAATACTGATGAGCAACTGGGAGGAAGGTGTGACATTTAATAAACGGGATTTTGAGACGAAAACACCAACTACACAGAAGACTAACACCGAATGGGCCTCACTGCTGTGGTCTGGTGGGTCCAGGAGAGCAGCAGGAAGAGGCAGGAGGAGGAAGAATGGGAGTCTGGCTCATCAGCCCTCTGAACGGAGCTCAGTAAATGTCAGTCTTAAGTTTCAAGAAGTCACCACCAGTGAGTAAAGCAGTAATAGACTCGATATGGAAGTTTCTGGATGCTGCTGGTGGGTCCTTCAGCTGTCCCCAAACGGGCCGCAGACAGGAATCATGTGGCAAATTAAGATGTGGGTCTATTCTGTTCACACGTGTGTCCTGCTTCTCTGAGACCCTGCTTACTGAAGAACCTGCGTGGTCAGTAGGGGGCGCTTTGCTGCCTGCCACTCCAAGGGCGTTTCCTTAGGCTCCTTTTGGCTCTGGAACCAGAGCTTGCTGGAGCCGTCCAGGCATCTAACTCGGTCTAAGTGTAGGAGGTCACAGGAGGGGCTGGAGATGGGGCTGGGCAAGGGCGTGATGATGAAAAGTGAGAATATTTCAAATCTGGGGAACAAGCAGGTGGCATTCCATGTTTCTATGTCCTGAACAGAAAGAACCACAGGCCTCGTGTCTTTGCATTGATTCCTGCAGAAGAACCAGCAAGAGCTTGGGGGCGCCTCCTGTATAGGAAATGTGATCCCCATGAGGCTTGGAGGGGAAGATGTCCGAGCAAGAGGCTCGGGGACAGATCTGAGTGGACACTGACTATCACTGTCCCCAGGAGAGGGCGTCGTGGGGCACCCGAGTGTCATATCAGAACCGTCCTCAGGAAACAATACTCCAGGCTTCGCAGCCCTCCCCATCCCCGTTTCCATTTCAATGGATTGTAATGCTGGTGCAATCCTATCTAAATGCTAATTTTTTTTTTTCTTTTGAGTTGGAAATGGACAAAACCTCCAAAAATTCTGAGCAAGATTAAATGGAAAATATTATTAGAAACAAGAGAGTCAGGCACTGCCTTGGTCAGATTCTCTGGGGAATTGAATTGGATAGGTCTGTGGTTGTGCGTGTGTGTGTGTGTGTGTGTGTGTGCGCGTGTGCGCAGGTTTATTACACAAATCTGACAGCAGCCGGAAGGGGAGTCTGAGGTTTCATGTTTGCTATTATCACCAGGCAGGATGCCCTGATCGGTTCTCAGTAGGCTGCCCTGTCCCTATTTCTGCCATCCGTGGGGAGGCGGCTGTGTTAACTCCGAGAAGCGGGCTCCATTTCTGCTTGCCCTTCTGGAACACGTTTGGAAATTGGATTCAGAATTAAGAATCCATATCTGTTTGCTAAGAGATTGCTCATGACATGGCCGCCACCTCCCAGGCCTCAGGTAGTCCCGGATGGAGATTCGAACCCAGGGAAAGAGCCTCTGTTTTTGCAAAGAAGCAGGCGTGTGCTCTGTGCCAGGTGTTTTCAGTAATAAGCTCCCAAGCCAGAGGTCAGGGTTCCTCAGTGTGTGTCCCACATGCACAGGCGAGGAAGAGCTGCAGGACCGGCCAGCCAGGGGCTTTCTCTGCACCCCACAACCTTGGCCGTCCAGATCACCCCTTTGGTCTTCAGATCACAATGTCTTGGAAACGATCTTTTTACTTGAATGGCAAGTTCTCTGAGAGAAGGGATTACACCTTGAAATATCAAGTATGATTAAAATGATGACATGAATATCTGCCATTTGTGTCAGTGCTTTATAAGTGCATTATTTCTAAATCTTAGATGCAAGTCTTATTCCTGTGTAATGCTTAAGGAATTGAACCGACCTCCCTAAAGCCACAGAGCCTGTACAGGATGTACCTGGGGTTCAGGCCAGCTCTGCCTGGTTCCGAAGCCCATGTTCTTTCTCCCTTGCTGACATAGGCCAGGGAAAGCCACACCGCATACAAATTATTTGGAGTTGAGAGCTTGTGAATTCCTGAAATCCCTTATTTGCCTAAATGCAGAGTCTCTTAAAAGGACTCAATTGTCATAAATCCTTTCCCGAGTACAACTCTGATCTTCTCAAACAGATAATTCTATCTCCCATTTGTTCTCCCAAGCATGCATTTATCTTTCCCAAGAGTTTTTGTTCTCCCAGAAGGAACCCCTGTCCCCCATCCCCCCCTCGAGTCACATTTTTTTGTGAACTTCCATGCAGAAATAGGTAATTAAATCTGTTTGGGGTTTTTTTTCCCCTCACATTAATCTATCCTTTATCACTTTAATTTGCAGGCCTCCAGTACAGAACCTAAGAGGATGGAGTAACAAGTTTCTGCTCCTTGACGTCATCAACAGCACAGAATGAGCTTAGGAATCTGCTGTCCTCTCTACAGAAGATGCTGCAAGCTCAGGTCAGTGGCTCTTAAGTTGAAAAAGTCTGAGAAGGGGCCTTTATATATTGTGACCCAACACCAGATCCCCCAAAACTGGAGCTTAGGAATTACTTAGGTGAATAACTTACTTTGGACTCCCCAGACTTTGTATGACCTCTGTCACAGCAGGGAGCATCCAGGTCTGGGGTCACGTGATTCGAGACTGTTTTCATTGACTCGGGCCTGAACTCCTAAGGCCTGGACAGCAATGTTCATTTATAGTCTCTGTGCTTAGCACAAGGTAATGAGTTCTTACTGATGCCTATTGGATTTTTAAAAAGAGTATGGTGATAAAAATCTTTTATACTGCTTGAAGAAAATTAGCAAATATTAGAGATTCCAAGAAGAAAGTAACATCAGTTTCCACCAACCAGGTAGATTACCACTGTTCAGGTTTGGCTGTTTCTTCCCAGCCTCTGTTGAATGTTTGTTCTCATGTTGAATAAAGAGATGCAAAGAAGGAAAATGTAGTTAAAAGTAGCAGACTTCCTGGTCAAAAGAGTGTCTTGGGCTCATCCCAAGGTTTCTGACTCCCTCTTGGAATTACTTAGTTATTACAACACAGGGAGGATTCTTCTATAAGGAATGCTGACTCCCATCCCTAACCCTAACCCTAACCCTAACTCTCACCCTTGAACTACTTTTTATAAGGCTGAAGTTAAATAAAAAGTAAAAATATTTTTAAAGTGCTATTATTTTTAAAGCACTGCTACAGTATTTAAATCTAATAACAAAACATTTAAAAGGTTAAATTTTTAAAAGTTTGGAATGTTGGGGAAATACGTTTCTGTGTGCTGTGTTATTGTCAGGCAGTCCATGCCTTTACACTGGGTTATTGTCCTTCAGCGTCTTATGAAATGTTTGTTCTGTGTTCACATGTCCAAATGAGTGACATGCTGTTAAAACAGAGAGTGTCAAGTTACTCCATGGCTGTCTTCACACGTCACTTTCAACTCTGAGTTAAAGATTAAGTACATAAATAAATCATACGTGTTCCCACATTAGTCCCTTTCCCCTCCCAACCACACCCCCACTGCCAAAATGGTACCTTATGGGGCCATGGCCCATTCTAGGGAGGTATAATAGAGAGAAGGTGATATTTGGCTCTAGATTATTTAAATTTAAGTCCCAAGATCTAGTGCTTATTAGTTATATATTCGTGAGTAATTTATGTTCAGTTTCCCCACATAAATTGGGGCTAAAATAATACTTGTTCTTTAGCACTTTCTAGAACCACTCAAAGATCTGAGTGAGAGGATATCTGTAATGCTTTGGAAAATGCTCCTCAGACTTTGGTTCTTATCGTTTGTGAATTTTGTATAAACCTGAAGTGGGTGGGAGGTTGTATCTCCATGACCCTCTTTCTGATGCTATTTGACCTGCCTGATGCATTGTCTGTGACTTAGACCCTGGGGGTACTCTGACCCAGTGCTTTCCAGTGCCCTGAGTTGATAGTTACAAAAACAGCTGCCCTTCCTTTATCGAGCACCTCCCATGTTCTGGGCTCTTCACACTGTTCATCCTTACAGAAAGCCCTAAGTTCAGATGCAGGAACTAATGCTCAGAAAAATCACATGACTTGACATAGGATGCAAAGCTACAAGATGTCCAATTCTAGACTTGAACCCAAGTCTCTGACTCCATAGCTCCTCCTCGGTGTCCTCCAGGCCTCTGGTCAGTGCACAGAGGCCAGTGGTCCCAGGGAAAGTGGACTCAGAGACAGAGTGACGTTGCCCAGTGGCAGCACAGAAAGGCATAAACTAGAATGTAGAAAACCGGGTTCTCTGAGCGCAGTGGTGTCCACATTTCAAATACTCTACCATCTAGATATCTACTCCAGCCAAGTAAAACTCGGTTTGAGTTTTGGAACTCAAAGGGGTATTCCCCTTTGGGAATATGCCTGTCTCTACAAGGCAGAAGGAGTTTGCCACTATCTTACCCATGTTTCAAACATGTCTTCCGGGCGCAGGCGGCGTAGGGTGGGTCTGGAAATAAAAAAGATGAGCTTCCTTGAGTAGGTATTCTCAGGACACCACAGCTGACTCATACCCTGGCTACTCTGTCACACAGAGAGCTGGGCCTAATGCTCTCAGCCTTTCACAGACCCATTTGGCCCAAGGTTTATAAGTCTATTACAAAAATGCCAGGGGAGCACAGGGTAGGCATTCCCAGGGCAAGAAGTCATTTCCCTCCTCCTGGACTGGCACCAGCCTGAAAGCCCAGAGAAGGCCCAGAATGAGGCCACCTGGGAGGGAAAAGAGGAAGTCTTGATTTTGTTTTATTTTCAGGGTCACCCATCCAAAGCCCCTTCAGGATGTTTGAAAGAGCAGGTGGGATCTGTATTTTGCTCATGGTTTCAGTTCTTTCTGAATGTTGGCTAATTTTGTTAGAATGTGGCTATTTGCTTCTCCAAGGACTGCCTCCCTGAAGGGACCGGGACTGGCGGGTTGATGGAATTGTAGTTAGTGCTTCAGGTCCAATGAGCATGCATGAGCACATGTCCAGTGCAGGGGGGCAGGGAGGAGGTGAGGGGTGATGGTGAGCCCACCACCATATTCCTTGGTCAGTACTGTCCCTCCCTCGGGAGCAGGGTTTAGCAAACTGCAGCTAGAGGGCCAAATCCAGCGGTGCCTCCTATTTTATAAATAAACGCTTTGGGACACAGCCACACCCCATTGTTTAGATATTGGCTGCGGCTGCTTTCCCACACAAACAGCAGAGCTGAGTGTTGCAACAGAGACCATCTGGCTGCAGAGCTAAACTATTTACCTCCCGGCCTTTTACAGGAAAGGGTCGCCAGTCCACGCTTGAGCTACTCTAAGTAGTGTCAAATATTCCTCCCCCAGCAATTCTGTGTACAGAATGTTCATCTTGGCTAAATTATTTAACTACTCGGAGCCCAATTCCTTGATCTGTAAATTGAGATAATAATAATAATTACCCCATTATGTTGAATATAGGGTTTGGCAAATGTAGGCTTACAGCTGTAATACAAATAAACAATACAATAACTAATAAATAGTAATACAAGAGTAAACTTTTGCATGATCACAACTGTAAACCTACCTTTTCCCACTCTGCCCACCCCTGTATTAGATAAAATAGCTCTCATAGCACCTATCAGAGTACTTGGCATATAGGAGGCTGTCCCTAAATCACTATTGCTGTTATTAAAGAATTTTATTTATATCTGACTCTGACTTTGAGGGGATTTGCTGACTGAGAGGAGATGGTTTAAACCTGTTTGCAAGTGTAGACAGACCCATATTCAGAAACTGTAGCAACATCCCTGCCACTAATGGTCAGGACTGAGAGGCTCCTCTCCATTTCCTAGGCCCCAGGCCCCCCACCCCCTGCATGCCACCTGGGGTACCTCTGGTGCTCCTTTATAAACTCCACAAGCTCTTCTTCTGTGTAAGGTTTGTCAGGGATGGCAATGGGCTCGTCCATAAATGGCTCGTAGAAGTCAACCTCATTCATCTTCAAGGACAATTTCTTTGCAACCTGTCATAATTAGAAATATGACAATAGCTTTCTTGAATGCTAGTCTAGAGTGGCAGTGGTAGTCCATCTATAAGGCATGCGTGTTCTCTGGTAAAGACTTGAGGAGGTACGTACGATTTTAACAGATGTTGTAGTGATAGAAACCCCTCATCTAAGGCCTGGCTGGACCAATCCAAGAAGGACAGACAGGGAGGAGAAAACCACTCTGGCCAATGAGGTCCAAGCAGAGGCAGGAAGCAGATGGAACGAAAAGTGGGAAATCTATTTCTCTCATCACCATCACTCTACTGTATTTGCCAGGCCTGAGGAGGACGTAAAGGTCAGCATGCTTAGTGTCCTTGCATGCATGGATTGAATCGAGTCAATTTGGATAGAACAGGCAGTTGATGGGAACCATTTAAAGCAGATACTCAAAATCAGAGGCCCACCCTTTAATTCTTGATCAGCTCATAAACCTACTGTTAGTCAGATTGAAGCATGGCCCTACGGTTGTCTCTCGGTACAGGGCTTTTGTGATGGTTTCTCAGGCTCTGGGAACTGCCCCTTGGTTACCAGTCAGAAGGTGAACCCCTCCCTGGTGTGTCCAGAGTGGAGGGAAGGCCTGGATTTAGACTCTCGGTGCTAAAACTGGATAGAACCCTAGTGCCCAACACACTAGCTGGAGTCGTTCTTCCCTATCCCAGCGAGGGCACTCAGAGCCAGACGTAACCTGAAGCCATCTCTTCTCTGATTAAGTGGCCCCACTGCCTTGTCAGGGCAGAATGGCTGCTGTGTTCGCCCGCAGACCTGCTGAACTCAGGCCTCTTCCTGTGAAATGACTTGAGAGGCCTGGAATGTGCCACGCCGGAGAAAACCAAATGCCATTCTTTTCCAGGTCAGAGCTGTGGGCCAAGAGGGCATGGAGATGAACAGTGGTTCCCTTGAAACTAAAGAGGAATTTCTGCGAGCTGCCGCCCTGCCGCGATAACCCACAGTCCAGTGGCCGGGGGCCCCCAGGACCAAGCAGGAGGAGGGGAACTGGTGTCACATAAGCTGTTACACAAGGAGGTCCATTCTGAGGAAACATGGGTCTCCCTATGGTTTTTGTCCTTGACCGCTATTAATTCCAGGTCACCATAAATGGAAGGACGTTTCTTACAGTACTTAACAAAGAAACTGGCATTTGACTCAGAGAGAGAGGAAACAGGACACGTGAAGAGCCATAGTCAGTCAAAGGAGATTTTGCGGTCATGTTCGCTATGTTTTAAGAGACATGGAGGTGTGGGTTTTTTTCTTTCTTTTTTTTTTTCTTGTTTCCTTTTCCATGGGGCAGAAGGTGCTGTGGGTGGATGATGGGCAAGGAGCAAGGGGGCAGGGCAAGTAGCAGCTCTGCATCCAGTGTCTGCATTTACACAGTTCTTTGCAGAGCTGGGCTTGAAAATGGCACTCAGTTGTGGTTCTCTGGGTTCACTTACTACTTATCTTAAGAACCAGGAAGAAAAAGGTAATAATAGTAACCACATAGAGCGCTTGCCATGTGCCAGGCATTGTTGCAACTTGTGTAAGGTTGATTCCTTTATGAATCCTCCCTGTGATTGTTTCAGGTAAAAGCTGGTATTATACTTATTTTACACATGATGAGCCCAAAGTGCAGTCTGAGTATGCAATTTGTCAGGATTATTTACCTGAGGGGATAGAGCCAGAATTCCAACCCCATTTGCCAGTACGCTGACGCTCTCTAGAAAATCACCTTCTCCTTGACCCTGTGAAGAGAGCTGTCTGGCCCCAGTTATTCCCCTGGTGCCACACGTGTTTGGTGAGATGTTTCCTGTTGCTCTTGGACGTGCTCTCATCAATTCACCCCATCGCAAGCCCCCAAAGGTGAGAAGGGGCTCATCGGAAGCTCTGGTGCACCACGTGTGCATGTACGTATGCGTGTGTGTGTGTGTTTGTGTGTGTGTGTGTGTATGTGTGTGTTGGGGGAGAAGGTCTCTGGTTCTTGGTTGCCAGAGTCCAGCTCTGCAGTGTGGAGACCGTGGATGTGAGGTTGGATTGTGATGTGCTTGAATTTAATTCTGGGGATCGCTGAGCATAATCTTCGCCTGTTCACTACATGCCCACCAGCACGCGCCTTATATCTCAGAGAATTCCTTTTTTTTAATTATTTTATTTGTATTTTGGGTGGTAAGGACTGAAGGAGATTTGACTGGCTGAGGCATTGATTCATCTATTGATTCAATAAATATTTAATGGGGCTGACTGTCTCCGAAGCACTGTTCTGGGACCAGGCCTGGTTCATGGGCAGGAACAGCAATACAAGAATGGATTTTACTCCTGAATGCTTAGGAGGCCCATATAATGAGTTCTCTTATGCCTTTTAAAAAACTAGTTGGAATAGATTTCGCCAAAGATAAGAAAACTACAAAGCAGAATAGTCATTTTTTTACATTGGCAAGTGTATGGATTTTGGTACAGATGTTTTTCTACACGTTAGCAAGCCATTCATTGTTGCAAATGAAACCAGTTTAATGAATTTAGGCCTTTTTAATGTCTATCTTCTCCATCAACTTTGTTTAGATAACTACTGCTGCTTTTGGTCCCTATATGGTTCAAAAAATGATTCTGCTTCTCACTGTTCACTCCAAGAAAGGAACAGGTCAATGGGAGGTCACAGGGGAGAGGAAGGGAGGTGGGCGTGATTATAACTACATATTTTAGGCTATAAGGTACAGTAGAGTGGATGCCATCCTTAGCCCTCTGACCCTCTCTTGCCCCCTTGTGGGGTTGATTTAAGATCAGGATCTGTAGATTGTTTCTGGTCCCAAGACAATGTGCCAGGTAAAATGTACTGGGAGCTTTTAAAAAATGCATATTCCTGGGTGTTGTCAAAATCCTTAAAAATAAAAATTCAGATTTCTAGGGCTGGCACCCAGAAACCCATAGTTTTAAAAGTGTCTCGAGGGACAATATGGACAGTGTTTGGAAACTACTAACTCCCAAATCTATTTTAGCAGCCCTGACATCTCCCTCTCTTTACATTTCTCCAACTCATAGACAGCAATCCCCCCTTATCTTCAGTTTCAGTTACCTGCAGTTAACCATGGTCCAAAAATATTAAAAGGAAAATTTCAACAAAAAACAATTCATAAGTTTAAATTGTATGCCATCCTGAGTGACACGATGGGTTCAACCATGCCTGCTGGACCCCACCATCACCAGTGGGCACTGCCACCCACACCCCTAATTGCTGGGTGCAAGTTCTTAAGTCCCAAATAGCATTGACTCCTCTCAGTGACAGCTCTTCCCTCTGGTTCCACATGGAGGTAGGGAGGACTTAGCTTTCTCTTTCTGAATGTTAATGAAATCCCGCCAGGCTACGTGAGTAGTGGCACTTATGACTCAGTGTCTTCTAGAGCTTTTAGTGAAGAGCCTTCTGAGTTTTTAATTATAGCCTGACCTCACCTTCTTCATGGGCCTCAGACATGAAGCCATGTGGTTGGATTGGGAGGCACATCTGCAGACTAACCCCACCCTGAATTCTACCTTGAATCACCCTTCCAAGGACTGAGGCTCTGTTGCTTGGCCAAGCTTGTCTGCTTGACTCTCTTCCCTCGGATGGGTTCTTACCCAGGAGTCATAGTCACTGCTGACCAAACCTAACCAGATGCCAGTGATGGACTCAGTTTAAGCTTCTCTGTACCTCCCATTCTCCACTAATATCCTCTCCCCACTTCTACCCTTCTTTATTAACAACAGTCCTGCCCGGCAGGCGTGGCTCAATGATTAAACAACAACCTATGAACCAGGAAGTCCTGGTTGGATTCCCAGTCAGGGCACATGCCCAGGTTGTGGGTTCGATTCCCAGTGTGCGGCATGAAGGAGACAGCCGATTAATGATTCTGTCTCATCATTGATGTTTCTATCTCTCTCTTTCTCTTCCTTCATCTCTGAAATCAATAAAAACATATTTAATAACAACAACAATAACAACAACAACAAAAAACAGTCTTCACTGAAGGCTTACATATACCAGATGCGTGGTATATGAGCCATGCCTTTCTCTGGAGTAGAGTACCCTGTTTTCCTGAAAATAAGACAGTGTCTTATATTAATTTTTGCTCCCAAAGATGCACTAGATCTTATTTTCATGGGATGTCTTATTTTTCCATGAAGAATACGATACACATTTATTGTTAAATGAAAATAAAGGAAATTTATTACCTGTATACGGTACAGTAGTACAGTAGTTGTCAACACAAACCAGACAAACTGTGAATCCTACAGTATCAAGAATTTACTCATTTATTCAATGACAATCATGTCATGATCTTCTGGAACATCATCATAACAATCCAATTCCTGAATTTCCTGGTGAATTTATTGTGACTCCATTTCTTTCAGAATCAGTGGACCAAATCTCTCATGTTTAGCCTAGGGGGGCCTTATTTTCGGGGGGATGCCTTATATTTCACTCAGAAGGAAACCTGTAAGTAGGTCTTATTTTCGGAGGATGTCTTATTTTCGGGGAAACATGGTAGTACTGAGCACTGACGCTGAAGTTAGTCTGACCTGAGGTTACATCTAGCTCCACTACTCATTATGTGACATGAACAAATCTCTTAATCTCTCAGTGTCTTGGTTTCATCCTCTGTAGACTGAGAAAACTAATCCCTCTCTTACCAGGTGTTGAGAAGATAAAATGAGAAAACCTATATAAGCTCTTAGCACAAAGCCTGGCACATAAAAAAAGCACTTAATGAATGATAATTATTATTCTTTTTGGTATCCTTGCTCAATATCTCTCTCCACTGTAATCCAACCAATTGGGGTAAATTTTCTTCAAGCTTAGATGATGTAATTTAGATTATGGACCTCTCTTCTGGATTATAGGCTTGAAAACTGGGGCCAGAGTCATAGAAGTGGGTCAATATATGTATGAATTGAGTGCAATCTCTTTTTTGTCATTCTTTTCCCCTGCTTCAGCATCTACAGACTTCCTTGTTTTGCACAGAATACTCTGAATGTTCTTAGTCTGTGTGCAATGGAGGTGTTATACGTGTGTGTGAGTGTGTGTTATGAGGTATATATGTTGTCTGTGTATGCATGTTACATGTGTGTTGGGTATGTTTTAAGTATGTTATGAGTGTGGGTTGTGTGTGCTATACATGTATGAGTTATGTGTGTTATGTGGGTGTGAATGTGCAAGTGTGTGCCTTGAATTTCGAGGGTAGGAACAGAGTCTTCTAGTTAATGGTGCGTGACAGAGGAAAGGGCATGACTTTGAGCACAGTTTGTCCTAAATTGGGATCTTAGCACTGCCATTAATTCCCTGGAGACCTTGGATATTACTTAATCTTTCTAAGTGTTTTTTCATCTGGAAGTTGTGTAAAGGACTAGAGATTGTACTAGTGTGGAATATGCAATTGAGCCCAACATGCAGAGAACACTGGATTAGTAACCATTTTAGTGGTACCCGGAGCCAGGGTAGAGCACTCCAACCAGAGTAGACCCCAAATAAAGTACCCATTGATTTGAGGTCCCTCTGTCTCTGCTGCTCTTTGTCTTATAGAGGCACTTTCCATACCCATGAAACAACAAGCATTTGAATTACAGGCAAGTTCTTCCGCGGCATCTCCTGAAGATGTGGGTAACTTTCAAAAGCACTGGGGCTTCTGAGGTCAGTGCCTCTCCCCACCCAGAAGTGGGAAGGCAAGCATCCCCAGGGAGGGAGAGGATGCTCTAGAAAAAGGAAGCAATGATTAGTGCCCGGCACACTCAGGATTCACTCTCTCCATTCTTAGTGCTGACAGTGATATGAGAGGTTGGTTCATCACTTTTCATTGGATGTTTTCAGAAATACCCTGAATGAAACATCTTTGTATTCATATCTCATGCAGTAGCGATGTGCTGCTACATTTCTAATTCTGGAGAAAGTGCTCATGAGTGGAGGGTGCTTAACGTTTCAAAAGAAGAGAAAAGGGGGTGGAAAGTTCAACTGTTAATACTTCGTGCCTACAAAAGTGTTCAAATTGAGGTGGCATAGGTCCTTACCCCTTTGTCGAAGGTCGCGAAAAACTTGATGTAAGGCTGGAAGTGCTCAGCTGCCTCTTCAAAAGCCTTGTAGTCTAAGAGGAAAAAGTAGGCGGGAGAGACATTTGCAAGACGCACACTGCAGACATTTCTTTGTTTAAATAATGGAGAGAGTGGGAAGCCAATTAGTCCTAATTGGATAATTATTGAGTAGATATTATTTAGATAGATAATTATGTAGTACCATTTAAACCCACAGTTTCCCTAAGGAGTTGGAACTGATTGGCATTCAATCACCCAAAAGAACTCTTTGCCACACTGCTGTATGTTTTACAAAACTGGTAGATGGAAAGGAAAAACTCAGAGAGAACAAGGGAAAGAAGAAAGAATGTCAAACCCCTAACCCAAAGGAAAAGTTCTTTTGCTCAAAGTCACTGCTATTTATTCATGTGCCCCCTAGAGAGTTGCAGCCTGTATGTGAAGGAACACAGTGTGCGGAGAAATGCACCTCAATTAAAATGACAGCACAGAAGTATTTTAAACTCTTAGCAGGAACACTTTTTTTTTTTGGTTGATAAATCCTAGTATTTCTTTCCCTCTTTTTAAGTTTTCCTTTTTTTTTTTTTTTTTTTTTTTTTTTTTTTAAAATTCTGATCCCTTGAAAGGATTACTTAAAAATTAATCAAGACCATGCTTGACTCTGGTCCCAAACTTGAGTACAAACTGAGGGGAGAGATGCATGAGGCCACATGGGTGTGGCCATGTTGTATCTTACCACACCCAGACACTTACTAGGTAAAGGCATTCTGGTTCAAGCCTTAGAGTGAGGGTGATGATAATGGTAATAGTGGTGGTGCTGGTGGTGTTTCTACAAAAATTCCATAGTCTTGAGAGCCAATGATCCAACAAGATTAACTTTTTCCATTTCCTGAAATTCATACCCCTTCATCATCAGAGGCACAAGCTTTTGCTAGAATTCTAAGAGCATGCAGAACTTTCTAACATTCAATCAGAAACATTTCAAGAATAATGCTGGCTCAGGGGACACCAAAATGAGGAAGATATAGACAGTGATCAAAGGCTCACAGCCCTTGAACCCTTCAAGAATCACAGTGTGGTGTCATAGTTGCTAGAATAGAGGTATACACAATAAACACAGGTAAGAGAGGGGTTGAAAGTGTACAACAAACCTCTACATACTGATCCACATTCACACAAACTCATCCTCATAAAAGTGATTGGGTTGTCACAAAATATGTCATATAGGCTGATAGTTGGGGTGGAGGACTGAGTGGAGGGGAAGAAGATGGGTGGGAGATTTGGAGAATGAATAGAGGGGAGTGGGAGAGGGAAATGGTTAAAGCCATAGCTACATCACTTATATCTATTTACAAGAGCCATGGGCTCCTTAAGAATTCTCTGTTCTCCTATTCCCTGTCCTCCTTGTCGCTGATGAACCTCTCTCCACCTTCCTGAACTTCTTCCCTGATGGAAAGCATGGCCTAGACTTTTGTCAAGAGAACTCCCTTCTCTTGGGGAGCCAATCTATGTCCCTAAGATGGAAAAGGGTGGGGCAAGGCAAATCCCAGGTTGGTGCTTCAAGTTAGGGTTGAACCTGTAGCCTCTTGCAGACAGTAGTTGTCTTCAGGAAACCTGGTCTAGTCTTCTACTCTGATCTCCCCTGAGTAGTAAGTATTTATATAGAAATGTGAATACTGAAATAAATTCACCCAAAGAACCAGGACAAAACTCCCCACTTAGCCTCCTTCCCCCAACACACTCTTAAGGAGGGTGAATACAGACGTTTACATAGCAAATTAGGAAACAGTTCAGCTAGGCCATGGGGGAGAGAAAATTAGTGGGTGGTTGAGATGACTAAGGATGCCAGTTGGCAGATGGGGTAGAGACACAGCTTCACAAATAATTTCAAAATATTTTGGAGTTTTCCAAAAATAGCCAGAAGCATCTGTTATTTGCACTTCCCTTCCTATACTAATTCTACCAGGTCCCCTCTCATAGCTAAGCCCACTCCCTCTCTCCAAGGCTGAGGCACCAGAAAAAAGGATTCACTCTGGGCTCCTGCTGTCAAAACACATAAAGAAAAGGTACTCAGGTTGTTAGTCTTGCTGGTTCCTCTTCTTCCTGATTCCTCCTGACTTCAACCCCTGTAGGGTTGTGCTGATGCTGTGATATGTTCCTGTACCCACCCAAACCCCAGCCGCAAAACTTTCAAAGGGAATACACCCAAGGGTGTGGTGTGCTACTGCAGGCTGCCTTGGTGGTCAACAATTTCCCACATTGTGCTGCAGCTGCTAGGCCCAACCCTACCCCAATTTTCCTCTAACGCTGTCCAAGAGGCTGAGAAGCTCTCCAACTGGTGACCCTGGGAGCTGGCAGTGTCAGAAAGACAGCCCACTATTTGCCCCCTTTTAAGGGAGAATCCAACTGGTGGGTGAGCCAGTGGAAAGGTGGAGGAAGGGCTTTCTCTCTTCTGTAAAACATTCACCCTCCTCAAGGCCAGAGAACATGGCCCAGCCTCAGCCTTCTTTCGGCTCCCCTGCCTGTTTTGTATAATTAATACAGGTGTCCCTTTGCACAGGGTACAAGGAAGATTCTCCCTCCTACCCAGCATGGGACATGCTCATCGTCTTTATGGATAACATGACATGCCTTGCTGGAAATGTAGCCTTTAGACCAACAGGCTGGAGTTGACAGACAACTTACATTCTGAGTCTTCGCTCTTGAAAAAACCAATGAGTTTGATGTGGTCCTCGATGCGTTCAAAGGCTTGGACTTCCAGTTTGCTGCCGATGACCTCCACTGGATCTTCAATTAGCTGAAATGCCACACACACATACACAAAATCGTTTCCCTCTCTCCAAGGCATCGGGCACATGTGCAGAGGGCTTTGGAGGGAAGTTGTGGACTTCGATTGGTGCCTCAGCATCTATCCCACCCTCCCCCAATGAGTACAGCAACAGTGCCTTTTGAGGACTTGACCTTAACTCAATGGGGTAGGCTTGTTGGTTTGGGCAATTCTATGTCTCTTGTCATTTATTGGTTCAGAAATGGTATGAGACCCAGATCTGGTCAATGACTCTCCAGGGAAGATTCTCTGAAAGCTTTAGGAAAGTTCTGCTTTCTCTTATAGGCAACAATGAGAAGCCAGATTTCCCCCTTCCTCTTCTTGAATATTAATGAGGAAATGTGATGTATCCCCTCCTTCTGTTGGCTAATTTTAGAATCAACATGGGAACAGTAAGCTTAGGGACAAAGCCAACACAGAGAAAACAGAATTATCCATGACTTATAGAGAAAAATGGAGCGAGTTTTGATCAAGTCTAAAATCTGCCCTCACTCTGGATTTCTGTTTGTGTGAGTGATCATGTAGCCTGTTGTTTATGGTAGCTAGGGCCTCGTGTCTGTTTTGAGCTTCTCAAAGCCTTGGCTTTGCTGGTAGGGTGGAGCATTGCCATGTTGGCCAAGCTGTTCAGTTGCTGCCCTCAACTTTTTTATGGTCAATGACAGGGCCAATGAGAACATATGGGCACTTTTTCATAGGAGGTGACCTTCAACTCATTCTGATTCTGTCTCTGGGTTTTTGAGGCTGTAGAGAAAGTTGAGAGACCACTGTGGACGAGCAGGTAGATAAGTATCATCAGTATGGATGTGCTTTTTCTGTACAGGAATCTGTGTTCAAAAGCAGCTTGAACTGGACTTCACAGTTGCTATTGAAAGTGTAAGTTTATCCATGGATAAAATATTTGTATGGTGTCTGAGCATATGGGTTTGCCTTTGCATATGGATCTGACGGTAGTGGACCTCTCTGGCTGAGAAGAAGGATGATATTGGGGCTCATTAGTCCTGCCCCTTTTTATTCTGCTCTGAGGGTAACTCAGCTGATCATTCTTCCTCTCCCTACTGGTTTCAGGTGACTAGCCACCACTTCCTCACAATTCCCAACTCCTGTTCAGAAGCACTGGAACAAGCCAAGGGGATTCCAGGGGGTGTTCGTATACAACTGCTAAGGGACATAACGTCTTACTACTACACAGTTTCGACCTGTGACCCTGTGATCACAAGGAAACAGTTTTTCAGGTGACCTACGGGCCCGCTTCCTAGAATACATAAATAACATTGGAATGTACGCTGTCCTTGACTTTTTGTGAAGCCTGGGAAATCTGTCTTATATAAAGTCCAATTACCCAGCTTCTCTGTTCTTATTTTAAGGTTTTACTTCCCCCTATATGGAAGCCAAACAACTCCATGCAGGGCACTGTGCATAAATGCTCACGTCCAAGAGAAACTCCACCAGGACATCAGCTGCAAACTCGCCATCAAACTCAATTGTGCGATCGCCCTTAAGGATGTACAGGCTTCCTTCTTCATGAAAACCTGGAAGAAAGAAAGAGTTCCCAGGACAAGATCATCCTGATGCAGGAAAAGCCATCCTGTTGACTGGGTCAGGATGAGTGGAGCCCGCCTTACTCCTAGGATGGCTCCCTTGAAACCACACCTCTAAGCTGCTCCCTAGTGGAAATTTAGATCATATTTCTGGGCACCACAAAAACAGCTTGCTTTTCTAGAGGAGCTGAATTCTGCACATTCTCTCTTCCATGTTCGTTGAGAATGCTGTCAGGATCGGGTCTGTGTCTTCTCTCTACCCTCAATTGCTCTTGGAAATTTAAATAAAATAGCCAATAATCAACAATCCTACCTAGATTTTACCTTACAAAGAAAAATCTATTCTCCACACCATCACTGCTTCAGTTTTCCAAAACTCCTGTGACCCCATTCTCCTTATCACAAAGTTACAATGCCCTTTGTCTACCTGACTCCTTAGCCTGCTATTCAGGTCCTTCTACAACATCATGCCAACCCACCCTTCACATTCTCCCCTGGGTAGACCAGTGCTCCTTTGAGAACTGCTCTCTTACTCCTGTAACTCTCTTTGCTTCTTGCCCACAAACTGATATAAAAGGGTTTCTATAGGAAAGGTAACAGAGCATGATTCTTGACACCTATGTTCTCCTATTCTTCAAGTCTGGGATGACCTCCCACCCTCTGCCATATTGGTCAGCTTACTTCAGGTCTCAGCTTAGGACCTATTTTCCCCAGGGAGGCCACTCTGGGGTCTCCTGCATTACTGGTCTTCTCTGGACTCCATGTACATGTACTCAAGGTAGCAGTAAGCTCTCTATGGGTATCGCAGGGTGTCTCTCAGAGCCTGGACACACTGGGCACCCCATAAATGTTTGTGGCCAGAACGAACAGCTTGCTTTTCTAGAGGAGCTAGTTCTGCACATTCTCTCTTCCCAGTTAGCTGAGAATGCTGCCAGACAGGGTCTGCCTCCTCTTCCCACCCTCCATCGCTCTTGGCACAATGCCGTGACCTGAACAAACACTTGCTGCAAGAATGCATTTCTCCCCAGGAAGGGCAATGAGCTGAGGCTGGCATTTAATCCAGCTGCAGGCATCCTTAATTCCTTAGTTCATTGTTTTCAAACGCTCTGTTGCTGGACAACACTTTCTCCAAAGAACTCTTCTGCAAACCTAGGGAAAGGGCTGCTGGCCTCCTCCTACTGTGGCCCAGGACACGTCTGAAGATCCTTGGGCACAGCCTGGAGCACCATTTCCAAACCTAAAGAAACAATGCGTCACACATCCTTGAACCTGGCAAGGGCTGATCACAGGGTACCGCAGGAATAGCAACCAGTGTCCTGCTGTTGGATTTTGCTCCGAGTGAAATCAATTAGGAGACTGTTGTACTGGTCAGGCACAGTCCCAGGGAGACCCAACTCGGGCAAGTGGAAGTGAAAATAGAGATGAAGAAGGTTCACAAACATCTCTGTTCTGGAAACGAGGATGAGGCAGTCAAGAAGGAACCTGTTCCAGTAATTCCTCCAGGCTGAGCTTGGGGAAAGGCCCATTGAGACTTTTCAAGCCCCATCACATCCTGACTGGGAGGATGTTCTCTGAGCCATATGAATGCTTTCCCAGCTTGTCTTCCCTAAATTTCTAGATCACTAGATCACTAGTGTTTTCCTTGAACTAAATTGACTGGAAATCCAACTTCTCTTTAAAACAACAGGATTGAGCAACTAAGTTAGATGCCCCTTTGGTCTGCAGGCTGATGCTCTAACCACTGGGAGAAACTGGCCAAGGCTACCTAGAAGTATTGATAGAATCACCACTAATTCTCCCCTCCCCCAACACGCTTACTATTCCACATCCAGTTAACCTTTCTTCAAAGGTCCTGTTTTATAGCCTCCTGCTATGGCCACTGTTCACTAATCATGCGGAAAATAGCGAAATGGGCAGTTCATGTGTGGGATGTTTGTGTTCTTTCTCCTTAGGATTAGCACTGTCAGGATTTTAAAGTTTGCTTGCACTTATGCAGGACATATTGATCCAGAGATTACAGCCTGCACTAGGAAGTCACGCATACCTCATCTAAATCCTCCCTCTCATCCTTGGTGATAATGCCCAGCTGGGGTTTAGCCTTTACCGGTAATTTAGAAACCACTGGGACATCAGAGTCACTACCACTAAGTTTGTATGTGTTGGCTGTTTTAGCCAAGAGGTAAGGAAATAATGGATGATGGAAGGAGAGACCACCATGGTAGTGAGATAGAGAAGCTTGCCTTTTAACTCTAAAAATAAAGGCTTAAATATTTAACATCAATTTCTCCAGGAAGAAGCCTTCTTCATTAGATGATTAATGTAAAACCATTCAAGTTAAGCTGGTATTTACTTTTCTGAAACTCTTCTACAACCAAGACTAGGGTATGTAAGATCATAACAATGAACATAAATATAAAGCCCAGTTATCATGCTAGAATAAATGAAACTATACTTTTTTTGCAAGACACTTTGCTTCTTCCTGATAGAGCTAACAAAAATCACACTTACCCAGTTTCTTGGCAAGTTTGGCTTCTTTCTTGGCATCAACCATCACAAAGCCTATATCTTTATGTTCCAGGACTTGGGCCACAAGCTAAAGGGAAAGACAAGGAGAATATATGAGCCCAAGGCAGAAAGATGTAGACTGTGTTACAGGATAAATACTCCCATAATTACTGTGACCAACTGGGGCACCCATGAAAGGATTCTGACTATATCCCCACAGAAAGATGGGTGCCCATCTAAAAGTGGTATGGCATAAAGTTTTCCACACTTGGCCCTGTGGGCCCCCTACCTTAGGCATAGAGGAAAAATACAAATATTACTGAGAATATAAGAAATAACTCTGAAAATTCGACGCAAAATTTAACTCTGATGTCTCCTAGGCATACACCACCATGTTTTGTTGGTTTTTTGGTGTATGCAAATGTGTGCCTCTCCTAGTCATGTCAGTCATGGTCTCCTAATTCCCTTATTGATTATATGTGACTTTGGAAGACATATGAGTGGAAGGGGAAGGTGCTATCTCAGAGAAACTCAGTTCTGCTCCCCAGGCCTCCTGTTTAAGCATAGCCACCCACCATCCTAGGCATGGATGCAAGACAGAAGCGGCCAAGACCACACTAGCCGAGACCTGCTCACCTCCTTCTTGGTACACTAATGCACTATCTCCATAGTGCCCCCATCACTCTCGCCTCCCACTGTGATTAGGCCCGAAGCCTGCCCACTTGAGCTCTGTCATCACTTCCGTCAGCCCCAGCGAGCACCTCTCAGGAGCCTAAGCCAAGGGTGACCCAGGGCTGACTGGCTGCAACCCAAGAGAGAGCAGTGAGACTGAGAGTGGTGGTGGTGGTGGTGGGGTGGGAGAATGGCTGTGCTGAAAGTCCTTCTGGGCTGACTCCTGGCCCAATCCCTCCCCCCAGGACCAGGAACCTCTGCTGACTAGGGGAGCAGGCCAGACAGTGTCTGCGTCTCCCACTTGGCTGGATGGCACCTCCACCTTTGCTCTGGCCTTGATCTCCAGCTCAGATGTTCCTTTCTGCACTCGGCTACAGCCCAGTCCCAGTGCTCACTCACATTGCTGCCAGCCTTGGCCACCCTTGGCTGCAAAGCCCAGCTCCAGGGTCATATTTCACCCCAGCCTCCTTTCTGTGAATTCCAGTAGCTCATCGCAGAGACATGGCGCCGACACTTAATTTCACAGTCGTGAGAGTTGTTTACGTCTCTTCTGTACTGTGCATCTTCCTCCCTAAGAGAAGGACCCGTTTTGTGCCTTTTTTGTGTCTCATGTAGTCCTTAGAGACATCAGGCTGTGTGTGTGAAAAGATGCACTAGCTCAAATACTTCACAAATTCAAAGAGAAAAAAGCCATCATCACCAATGACAGTGATGGAGTTACATATAGGAGGAGAAATGAAAGAGTCACTGACTTCTAAATTCCAGAAAACTGGAATGCTGCTGACTTACAGTCTTTTCTCTGCTGGTTTGTTTGTTTGATTGGTTACATCTCAGATGGTCTCCCCTGTTGTTCACCCTAGAGACCTGTTGTCCATCCTGTAGAACAGGGTTGTCTCTTACTGGTTGGTACATGTTGCTCCTGGACTTTGGCATACACTCATTCTTTCCAGAAGCATTAGGATTTACTTTGGCCATTACTGATTCTTTTTGTTTTCTGTGTGTGTTTTTTTAACCTTCACCTGATAATATATTTTTATTGACTTTTAGAGAGAGGAAGGGAGAGAAACATCAATGTGAGAGAGAAACATTGATCATTTGCTTTCTGTACACAGCCTGGTTGGGGATTGAACCCTCAACCTAGGTATGTGCCCTGACTGGGAACTGAATCCATAACTTTTTGGTATACATGATGATGCTCCAACCAATTGGGCAGTCATTGCTAATTCTTTCGAGTACAAAATTAATTTTATAGAAAAAAGTTCTATTAAACAATATATATGTCAATAATAAAGTAGTCATTCTCTCTCCATAGCCCTTATTTTATAATCTTTTAGCACCTACCTAATTTTTCATTAGCTTCCTCTCTAATGAAATCACAAGGTCCTTGATACTGAAATATCTCACCCACTTTTGTTTAGCACAGACTTTGATCATAGTAGGTCCTCAGTAGCAGTTAACTGTTCTCTTTTCATTTCCCTACATCATGCTTTGGTATTTTTGAATCGGTCCAAGGTCCAGAACCCTATCCAGCTGTCATGGTATTAAGAAGAAAATCTAATACCGATTAAGCACTTATTGCATGCCAAGAACTGTGTCAGCATGTTACATGCTTTATCTCTTTGCATCTTTGCAACAGCATCACGATAGACATTGTTATTGTCCATATTTTATGGCCCTTGTGACCAAGTTAGAAATCCAGGTCTCTGATTCCAAGCCCTGTGTTCTTAACCACTGGGATTTACTATTCTTGGTCCCTTATTCACTTGAAGATGAAATCTAGTTCAATGCCAATCATTACAGGCTGACTTCTTTGGGGACACTGAAGGGAGCTGTGTGTTCCAGGCACATGAGAAAGAGTGTGAGGGACTCTGAATATTAGGACCAGCCGTTCTGACTTGGGAGATGTTTGAATAGAAGAGCAGTGCGGCTAGTTTGGGTTTGAGGAGGGTGATCTGAGGTTATAGACCCGACAGACAGAAAGGAGAGTGGAGAGGAAAGGCGACCCATTGGGAGGCTGATGTCATAGTGGGAGGTGACTGGTCTCAGACAGAGGCAGTGGCAGTGGATGGAGAAGGTGTAACTTGTGAGGTGAGGTTACAAATGAAGAGTCAGGCGGACCTGGTAACTCTTCCGTGGCTTTGGAGAGAGAAGGGAGGGAAACCAAAGGAGAGGAGGAGGCAAGATGATTCCAGGATCTCCAGCCAGGGAACAGAGTGGAGGACAAAGCAGTGACATCAGGAGGGCATGCCAGAGCCCGGGGCAAGGAGCTCCGCCTGGATTCAGATGCAATGAGTTCATGGCGATGGAAGTCCAGCCAAGAGCTGGAGGTGCCACCCTGGAGCTCAGAGAGAGGCCCTGAGTGGAGCTCCAGAAGTGAGAGGTGGGGGGGGGGGAGCATCTTCAGGGACTGGCCACCTGTAAGAGGCAAGAGCAGAAGGAGGTGGAGTGGACTCTAGGAGGAGCAGGAGAGGACAAGGAATACTGGGTCATGACTCCAAAGTCACGGGAAGAGAGAGCCTTGAGGAGTGGGTGGTCGGATCGAATGCTGTAGGGAGCCCCAGGGTGGGCGGGTGCCCCCTCCCCCCCCCCCGTGAAGTCTTTCCTTTCAGGACAGGTAAGCCACTGATGATCTTTTGGAGAGGAGTGGGGACAGAAGCCAGAGGAGTTGAGTGGGTGGCAAGGACATGCTAGAGCAGGTGTGGGTCACTTGTTCAAGTTTGCCCATGAAAGGAGGGGGAAGTTAATACCGAGGCACCAGGCGACACGCTCCCTGGGCTGTGTGACTGGCCGCGGGCCTCAGAGGACAGCACCTGCAACAGGCCAGGCGCCAGGCTCGAGAGGCTGGAAAAAAAACCTGAGGATGGAGGAGCCTGGGGAAAAATGCCTCAGATCTCTGCTCAAAGTGAATGTCCCTAAAGCCACTCATTAAAAATACCCTGGCTGCCATCCTGCATGGTCCCTGGAAGCTAAGAGCCCAGTGGCTGTTCTCACCCACTGTCCCTGATACCATCTGGCGACAAGTCAAGAGATTCAACAACTGTGTGTCCTGCCCTGAAACCGGAGAGCTGATGCTTACCTCCCGGTAATCTTCTGTCACTTTCCACTGCCTTCAACTGAGGCCTGATCTATGTATAGCTGGGGGCTCGCACGTGATGTGCCCACAGGAGGCAGGGGAGGGGATGGCTCAGCCACGGCCTGAGATTCAGGTGAACACTGGGGCCTCTGAGGCTGGATCAGTGGCCTCCAAAAAAGCCTTGGGGGTGAGAGAGGCGGTCCATTGTGCTATGTGGGGCTATCACCTTGGCCAGTGCCAAAGTGAAGACTCGAAGACTATGTGTCTTTCCACTGCCGCATGTTGAGAAACACCATAACAACAAGGATATTGGGTGTTTACTACCCGCTGGCTCCTGCTCCCACACCTAATATAAACTACCTTATTGAACCTTCCCAAACCCACATGAAGTAGAAGTTTGCAGATGAGGAAATGGAGGCACAGAGAGGCTAACCAACTTGCCCAGGACCACACAGCATTGAAGTGACATAGCTGGGATCCCAACCCCAACATTCTGGTTCCAAAGCCCATGCTCTCATCCATTATATCAGCTCCCTGCACCCTTACGGGGACCTGGGCCCACGTCTGCTACTCATCGGCTGTGAGGCTCTGAGCAGTCACATTCGCTGCGTGTCCTGAGCCAGGGTGGCTGTGTGTCTCTTTAAGATGGAGACAGGTGAGCGTGTGTGTGTGTGTGTGTGTGTGTGTGTGTGTGTGTAGGGGTACCTGTTGTCCCACCCCTTGCCCACACAGAGGGAGGGTGAGGAGAGGCCAGCCTGCCTGGTTGGACTCTGGAGCAGGCGGTGGGTGCTGCTGGGACAGGCCTCTCTCCTAGTGGCTGTCCAAACAGAAACTGCTCTGGGTAAAACTACATCCAGTTTGTAGACAGGGAGCCTCCGTGACTCTGTCCTAGGGGTCGGTACTGGCAGGCAGGGCCGGTTTTCTTGGTGGAATAAGTTGTTTAGGTGCAGAGGCTGAAATGTGTACTACTGTACAGACGCCCTCCACACGGACCCGTGGCGCTCACTGGGAGGGCAGGGCTGCTGCTGGCGACAGGCCTGGTGACTCACACAGATTCTGTTCTTTTCATGTTACTGCTTGGCACTGTAATGGTCCTTACAATAGTTTCAGAGTGGTGACTTCCAGGGTATCTCATGGAAGATTTGTAACTTGGTGATGGTGGCCAGAGGGGTGGGGCGTTGGGGACTGGGTGGGAAAGATGAGGGATAGAGAAGTGCAGATCGGTGGGCACAGAGTAGTCTTGGGACGTGACACACAGCACAGGGAAGCTATTCAATAACATTGTAATAACCATGGATGGTGCCAGGCAGGACTGGGAAGATCGGGGGAGCATTTGGTAAAGTATGTGATTATCTAACCATCATGCCATGCACCTGAAACGAATACAAATAATGTTGAATGTAAAGTGTAATTGAAAAATAAACTTAAAAATGTATAACTTTAAGAGGAGGTCTCCCTCAGGGATACAATGACCAGGCTTCCTAAATTTGGGCTTGAGTATTGAGGGCTTTTTGGGTCTAAGACAGGGGCGGGGAATGTCCAATCTGCAGGCCGTATAAGGCCTGTGGAATCATTTGGTCTGGCTGTGCCAGGGCATTAGGGGTGAGCTAATTAAATGTTTGACCAAATATAGTAGACTAATTTTTAAGTTGATAATTTTGTATGGTCCACAAATGATGTTATAAATAATCCAGCTGGCCCTTGGCCAAAAAAATAAAAAAGGTTCCCCATCCCTGATCTAAAGCCCCCTGTATCAACAGTGTGTTGGCCATGTTGTAAAATCCGTCTCCCTGTTAATCCTTATGCAGAAGGAGGAGTTTACCTGTGCTCAATACAACCCATGCTCTGGCAATGGCACTTCCTGTCTCTTTGCCATCTCACCCAGGCACCGGCTTTATCAGAGGCCTGCACAGCAAACTCAAGTCACATGGTCCGGGCCCTTGGGCTCTAAGAGGGCAATGTGAGACTGAGCATGCGCACACCTGAGAGCGCGCCGGCTCCATGTGAGGACTCGCCCCAAAGCCCAGCCTGGCCTTACAGATCTTTCCAGGTGCGGTAGGTGCGTGTGTGGAGAGGGTGGTCAAACAGCTGGAGGAAATGCCCAACCCTGCGTGCGCTGCTATTCTCTGCCCCGTGTTCCCACGTCGTCCCAGCTGCAGATTCACTTGACTTCGGCCACTTCATTGCCTCCCTCTCTTGGGGGTTAGAAATAAAATCTCTGGGACACTTGCCAGAGCTACATGAGTGTGAGGACAGGGCCAGCCTTGCTGTGCCCGAGGTTCCTGCCCAGCCTGTGCCTATATTGGACTGAGAGCCCCGTGGTTAAAAATGCAATTTTAACCATATGTCAGTAGGATTAAGCAAGGGGGACCAACAGGTCCTTGAATCTGACAGACTTAATCTAATTTTTTTTTTTTTTTACTATGTTCAATTTTTTTTTTTAAAGAATTAACCTAATTTAAAAAGAAATAAAGGAGCCCAGCTTGCATGGCTCGGAGGTTGAGCATCGACCTATGGACCAGGAGATCACGGTTCGATTCCTAGTCAGGGCACATGCCCTGGGTTAGGGCTCAAGCCCCAGTAGGGGGCATGCAGGAGGCAGCCAATCAATGATTCTCTCTTTCCAATATGCAGTGGGACAGCCAAGCACCATGGGACAAACAGAGAGAGGTAGAGAGGAGAAAAGGGGTGCTCAGGGACCTCCTACCCTAGCTGAGTCCTGTCGAAATTGAACAGTGACCTCCTGGTTGACCATTGACCTATGAACCAGGAGGTCACCATTCAATTTCCACCAGGGGGCAGGCAGGAGGCCGCTGATGAATGAATTTTTCTCATCATTGATGTTTCTACCTCTCTCACCCTCTCACTTCCTCTCTGAAGTCAATTATATATATCTTTAAAAGTTAACAAAATAGTTGTTTTGACCATGAAGAATACTTAGAGGCTCACATCTACCCTCTGTTCCCACCCACGAATTTTCTGGAGGTGTTTTTTGGTCCTGAGTTCTGAGAAACAGCCTACACCTGACAGGTATCTCAACACAGGCCGCCCCTGCCCTGCCTTCTGGAGGGATGCCCAGTCTCCTCTGAGGTTTGGGCATTTGCATCAATAGTGCCTCCAGGTTGTGTGCTGCTTAGCCCTGCTGGTGAGCAGCTGGCACCATCAGACCCGGCCTCCGGGCTGAGCCTCACACCTGTCTCATGACTCCAGCAGCAGTGCTGTGTAGGTACAAGACTGCCTTCACCTACACTAGTTAAGTGACCTTGGGCAACTTGGCCTCTCCGTGCCTCAGTTTCCCCATATGGGAAATGGGGATAGTATGGCACCTACATCATAGAAATATTGTAAGGACCAAAGCAGCTCACATGTACTTACAGTAGCCCTTGTATACAGTAGGCATTAAAAAAAATGTTCATTTTCATTTAATGATCTCATAAGCATCTATAATTACTATCCTATAAATATGATGTAATATAAATCCAGATCTCCTGAACCCTTAGTCTCTATTCTCCTCCCTCTAATGACATCCACTCCAGTTTGGGGTTCCTCTGGGGCTCTGACTTGCTGTGTGAATCTCCCCCTTGTCCGTCTCTGTTGGGTGCTCTTGGGTCAGAAGTGTTTGCAGGGATATGAGGCCAGAGGCAGGGATTTTGTATGGGTCTTCTAGGGAGATGTACTCTTGGAGGAGTGTGTGTGTGTGTGTGTATGTGTGTGTGTGTGTGTGTGTGTGTGTGTGTGTGTGTTTTCGTTTGACATGCACTCAGAAACGGGGGTCACTGCTTGCACCGGCTGTTGTTAATTTTTTGAATTCTAGGCTAACGGAACAATGAGGAGCATATAAATAGATTCATTATGCCTTTGCTTAAACTTTTCATAAAAATACCTCTCAGTAATTGAGTAGGGCAGTTTGTGATGGAGACGATGATGTGAGTGAGGACTTTGCGGGCTAACCAGCCCTGGTTTTACCCACCTGCGAGCTTCTCGTGTACACACTACCAAGACCTAAGAACTGTCCCTGTTTCTCTTCACTTGCCACCCACAGAGGACACCCAATGTCTGCCTTCAGCCCGCAGAGGGAGCCCGAGGAAAATCTAACAGCAGTGATGGTATTTTCAAAACACTTAGCTGTCTGTCAGCTCGAGCTCTCCTGCTGACCACACATTGTGCATGAAGCCTCCGAAATAGGTGCTTGTGTGGCCACCAGGAGACACTTAGGATTCTGAAGTGCTTCTTAAATCAGCAAAGATATTTAGATGTGCTTGCATGGTATTCTTGGATTTTATTGGACTTTTTTTTTTTTTTTTTTGAGAATTCAAATCCACAAGGGTTTATAAGGTAATTCTATATAACGTATTTGATGAAGAGGAGCTTTCTGATGGTTAATAAATGGCTGTAATTCTCCAATAATTCTTTTCACAGGCTTGCGCCTGGGCTGGGCAGGGCTGGGCATGGGGACTGACAAGGGACCTGGTGACTCCTGGGATTCTGGGCACTCAGGGTGCTCCTGGGTGTGAGTGACCTTAGGCTGCCCGGGAGAGTTCTAGGGCACTCTCCCTGCATTCAAAAATGGTCCGCCAGCGCCGCTTTACTAACGGGCCATGTAATGCAGATCAACTAAGAACTAACTTCAGTGGCGGCCCTGAACTCACACCAAGAACTTTCTGAGGGGAAAAAAGATCCCGTTACTGAGTCTTCATACACACACACACACACACACACACAGTATGATGTTGACCATACCCAACCACAAGGAAGGAACTTTATGGCTTTCCCCATTGAACCACCAAGAAATGCAAGGTCAAGACCTGCCCTGTCTCTGGGATCTCAGGGAGGGTGCAGAGTGGACCATGAGTACACCCAGTAGGCCATCAGCACCCTGAGTGAGCCATCAGCACCTCAAATGGGCTATCAGCACCCAGTGTGGGCAATCAACATACCCAATGAACCATCAGCACCCTGAATGGGCCATCAGCACTCTCAGTAGGCTATCAGCACGCCCCAGTGGGCCATCAGCACATCCAGTAGGCCATTAGCATACCCACTGGGCCATAGCACACTCAGTAGGCCATCAGCACACCCAGTGGGCCATCAGCACAGCCAGTGGGTCATCAGCACACCAAGTTAAACCACCACCAATCCTGAAATCCCATGTCAACTAGGCTTTATAACAATAGTTTTGATTTTTTGAAAAACAGTGGCTAGGGCTAATGCCCTTGAAAAATTGAGAGGACCACCATGGGACAGACACATCCCATGGTCCCCATTTTTGGCAACAGGGCCCATGCTTGTTCACTCATCCCAACTTTGCAACAAGAGTATCTCCCATTCACTTGAGACTGGGATGCAGGGAGATTTCAGGACAGGGACCCTGCCCCCTCTGCCTCTGCCGGGCAGCCCCAGCTCCCGGGGCAGCATCAGCATGCCCCCGCTCACCTCCAGCACGATCTCTTTCAGCTGGAACTGCTTCTGCGCGACCTTGTCCGAAGACACGGGCTCGTGGTAGTAGAGGCACAGCAGGTCGTACCTCTTCAGGACCTGCTTGAGGTTCTTCTCCGTGAGACTCACCACACGGTCCTTGCCGTCGTACGTGGGGAAATTCAGCCCCTCCTCTGCCCGGCAGGAGGACAGCAGGCAGACCCCCACCACAAACAGGTGAGTCTGCTTCATCGGGGAGAAGTGGGGTGTCCTGCCCAGAAATGCTGAGTGCAGGACAAAAGGGGTAAAACTCTTAGGGGCTTGTTGAGAGAGGCGGGGGGGCAGAGAGGCTGGCCTGTCCCTCCTGCTCTTGCTGGGCCCTGGAACTGAGTCTTCTCCTTCTTGGGTCCGGCTGCTGCAGTTGTGAGCTCAGAAAGGAGGGAGCTGAGGCCCTCTCTCTCTCTCTCTCTCTCTCTCTCTCTCACACACACACACACACACACACACACGCATGCACACACACGTGTGGACTGAGCCAGGCTGGGCAGCCAAGCCCAGATACCGCGCATAGCTCTGCCCAGCCCCGACCCATCAGGAACTCCATTTTTAGGATGCACTTGTCTCCAGCTAAAAATAAATCATGCGACGAATAAAAAAGTTCCCCGTGCCACTGTTGAGGGATTCGCTGATATGATCTGTCAGAAGGTGGGGAGGGAGAAGGCAGGAGGGAAAGCCGAGGAATTGAGACCAGGAAGGTCAAAGGCGAGATGTGAACTTGGAGGGAGGGAGAGAAGATGAGAGGCAAGTGAGAGGGGACGGTGGTACCAGGGAGCAAGTGGAGACGTTAGGACGTGCACAGCGCCTCACCCATCACCGAATCCTCCTGTTATCCTGGGAGGTAACCAGCCTGTCCCTCCCTGGGGACAGCGCGCCCGTCCCTTGTCTGCTCACGGCTGATGTGGGAACGAGAGGGAGCCCTGAAGTGGACTTCACCTTCTGCTGTCCTGTCTCCTGTCCTCTCCTCTGAGAAACCCAGCCCTGGCTGGCCACTCGCCATGCCCACATGGCTCCACCAGCCCCTGGGCCAAGGGTACAGGGACACCGCATTGGAGGGCTCCGGGGTCGCCGGCCTGCCAAGGGACCACTGTTCCCTCCTACCACCCTGCCCACTCCCGAACTCTGCCGACTCCATGACAACCGTCCCGTCTAATTTTTTAATTAAATACAAGTTCAGCAGCCTTCCTCAGAAACCTGAGGTTTTCAGCTATCATCCCTGTCCTATTTTTTTTTTCCGCATGAACCCCTAATGTGTCACTTTTACCCCTTTGCCTCTTTATTAGACACAGAGTGACAGGTGTGAATTCAAATCCCCACTCTGCCTTTTAACAGCTGAATGAGCTTTGGGGGGTCACTCTCCCACCCTGGGTCTCAGCTGCCCCCCATGTCAAATGCAAATGCTTGTAACTATATTGTTAGGTCTGGAACATAAAGATGGAAAAGCATGATACAGAGCCGGTGCCCAAACATGGTAGCTTTTATACCTACTTCATTCTCTCTGGAGATGCTGGGTCATAGGTTATTATATGAGTGCCATTCGTTTCCTAGTAGTAATGGCTTGTGAACACTTTCCATTCCATTTTCTCCTTGATTGCATCAGGCGATCAGGGCAGACATGATCAGGGCTTATTTCTCGGGGGAGCTGAGAGTCAGAGAAATTAGCAACTCGTCTGTGATTGTTTCTAGCTGCCACCCAGAGGACTCGGCTCCGCCGGGGAGCCCGGTGCTCCGGGCGGCTCGAACCTGATGCAGGACAACTCCCCTGCAGACACCCATCTTCTCAGTGGCTCTTGACCATGTCTTCTGGTCACACAATAGTCTGGCCAAGTCTTTCCACTTTATTTATTTAAAATATATATATTTATTTTAGAGAGGAAGGGAGAGGGAGAGAGAGAGAGAGAAACATCAATGAGGAGAGAGAATCATTGATCGGCTGCCTCCTGCACATCCCACACTGGGGATGAAGCTGTGATCCAGGCATGTGTCCTGACCGGAAATTGAACCGTGACCTCCTGGTTCATAGGTCAACACTCAACCACTGAGTCACACCCACAGGGCATGTCTTCACTTTAGAGGGGTCTCTGGCTCTTAGGACTTCAGCCCAGTTTTTGTCTTCCTTCAGTAAGAGACCAGCTTTGGACACAGCGAGGACCTTGTAGCTCACAGGGTTTGCAGGGGAAGGAAGGAAAAGGGAAGTTCAGAGCCTCTGTGTGGCCAGAGGGCCTCCTACTGAGAGTCCGGCTGACAAGGAGGCATCCTTTTTCATGTCCAGGAAGCCGGGACCTTGAAGATCTCACTATTAAACCCCTCACAGCATCCAGCTCCTTCCCACGGTGAATAGCCTGTGCTGTTAAAGATGGGGCCAAGGACAGCCACTCCAAGGCGTGGTTGGCTCCCAGGTCACTGCCAAGCATCAGGGACCTCTGCTTTCTTTAGAAATTATAGGGGAAAGATTTCCGACTGAAACAACCTTATGTCTTGTCTTTTTTGAGGTCAGCTTCCCAAAGTGTTCCCAGTTGTCTCATTCTCATTGGCTTATCTTTATTTAGAATTTGCTCTACTTTTCTTATATATATATATTTATATGTTACTGAAAAAAACAACAACAACACTGGGAGCTATTTAAAGTCAGAGACTTTGAATTTCCTGCTGACTTGGAAGAGATGAAAAGTACCAGGGCAACAGGATAATTTTTTTTAAAAAATTGATTTTAGAGAGAGAAAGAGAGAGGTAGAGAGAGAGAAACATTGATGTGTGTGAGAGGAACTCTGATCGGCTATCTCCTGCACGCCTCCCATCGGGGATCAAGCCCACAACCTAGGCACCTGCCCCCACCAGGAATAAAACCATTGACCTCTTGGGTCAATGCTCAATCCACTGAGCTACACTGGCCAGGCGCAAAGGGATAATTTTTAAAATGTCAGTTTGGCTCTCAAGTCTGGCTTATGACCCATCTGAGTATTAACAGAAAGACGCCCCAGTATAGGAAGTCCCTGCTCTCAGATCCCAAACTCTATTTGGGCCTCGCAGCCCAGCCCTGATGCTGGCACCACCATGGACATGTGCTGTGACGATCAGGTTTCCCACTGTCTGTCCACGTAGACATGGGGACCTAAATTTGTGCCCCACTCTTTCTAATAATGCTTCTGCACGGTCTGCTTTTTAACTACCAGCCTTTTCTCCATCTGCCGTTTAGCTTCCTAATTTTGTTTTCCTTTGCCTTATTGCTCACCCACTTGCATTTATTTTGTAAACAGCAAGTGCTTCTGACATTTCTGAGTCAACACTGCATGCAGCAAACCAGCCGCAGCCCAAGGCCACACCTCACACTCTCCTAGCTCTGTGGCTGCACCGGACTGAGCTGTGTCTATCTGGCTGTACCGTTAGCAGGTATTTTTTTGTTTGTTTTGTTTTGGAACAAGCGGGAATATAACAAACAAATTCATGCAAATACATGTCAGTTACTGTCATAGGACAGGAGATAGGCCCCTTGCTTTTGCTAACAATTTTTAGTCCATCCCTCTGTGCGTGGGCACCCCTTGCATTTATTTATTCTCAACAGGCAGCCAGGTCATTTTATATACTATTTAATTTGATCTTCACCATAATCCATTTTATAGGTACATGAGGGTTTAAAGCCATGGTCTTTCATTAAGGTGTTAATTACATAAATTTGTGCTGAGCATCTTCTGTGTACCAGACATTCTTCTGGGTACTGGGGGTAGTTACATGTAACCCTGAATTCGGGGGCTTACATCCTATAGGGGAGACAGATAGGGGTGTGTGTGTGTGTGTGTGTGTGTACACACACGCTGAAGTACAATGGAGAAGGTCCAGGGAGATCCTGTGACAGTGGGTAGAGCGTGGCCCTTTAGGATGGGAGGTCCAAGAAGCATCTTTGAGGAGGGAACGAGAGCAGAAGGGAGGAGAGGGGCTGAGGCAGAAAGCAGGTTGCTGAGAAGGCCAGTCCCAGGGAGGAGGGGGAGGCCTCCACGCTGGAGACCTGAGCGGAGTCCACCACTAGAGGGAGCTGTACCCTCCTCTTTCTCTTCTCAGCATCAGTTTTCTCAGACCTTTTCATCTGTTCCTAAAATATATAAGTTCATACCTACAGTGGATGGTCTATAGGGCAAGGATACCTATCTGAGCGACTCAGACACAGTTCCGAGTGACAGAACCACGGCCAGGAACGCAGAAGGCCTGGGTGCTGACTGGTCCGACACAGCCGAGCCTGGCTGTGCAGCCTTGGTCCAGGCTGCCCCCTCTTGGCCCTCACATTTCCAGCTTCTGGGGAAAAAGGTCCTCCCGTGGCCACTTTCTGGCTCTGAAATTTTAAAATCAGTTCCTCCCAGAGAGGATTTCCTTTACCAGGATAGGCCTTGGCACAGCCCATAGGTTTGAGGACTTTGATGAATGTTACCTGTGGAGGGGGGTTCTGATGGGTGTGATTCATCACAAGTCCAACCTCGCATCTATCTTCTCCAAAGTAGACATCCTAAGGCATCAATATGTAAAGGTCCCTTCTTTGGCTAAAATGCTCCCCCAAGTGGACAATGTGGGGTATGACACCTTTCTTTGTTTGATCCTGTTTCTCCCTGGGTCAGGCTAGGCCTCTGCCAGGGAGATACAGCCAGTTCCCTGGTAGAGAGAGTCCCAGAAATGCTGTGTCTCCAGCCCTGCATTCCATAGCCTCAGGCTTCCTCTGCTCAGCTCAGAACAGGCCTGTTCAAAACCCCAAGACCTCCTCTCCTTTTTATTTTGAATATCTGGCAACCCCAGCTCGCCTACACCAGGGGCCAGCTCCTCAGAAACAGGCAAAATAAAGTCAGTGCCCAATGGAAAAAGTGCCCCACGGCTCTACCAAGAACAATTCCAGCTTTCCACAAACGTCCCTTCCTCAGGGAGGCCCTCGGCGTGGCCCAAGGGCTGGCCTTCACACCCCTTGTACACCATACTCTTCCTCGGAAACACTCTCCCACTGGGCAGCCCTTTCCCCAGTAGGCCAAGGCTGATCGGAGCGGAGACAAATTCTGCCTGCAGTAGTTCCATCAACTATTGATTAAATAAACCTGAAGCGCTTTCTTTGCGCTCCCCAGGTCTTATTTTAAGCACTATACAAATTGAACTCATTTATTCTTAGCAGCCTTACAAGGCTGGCAATTTTAGCAGCCCCATTTAACAGATGGGTAAACTGAGGCAGAGAGCGGTTAACTAACTTGCCTGGGGTCACGTGGCTAGTAACCTCAGAGCCGGAATTTGAACCCACTTGTTTCTGTTTTCTACCCCTTGTAACCACCCGCTAGGTGCCTCTCGCAGGGGCTGATGACGTAACTGAGGCAAGCCAGTAATAGTGGCCGCCCACAGTGTGAGACTGCTCACCTTCCTACCGTGTAGTGTACAGGTGATTTCAGTCTCACTATGAGCTAATCTCTGAGCTCATCCGTTCTATACGTCATCTCTACGTGCCATCCTGTTTAAAGCTGGGTATTATTTCTTTCAGGTCACAAAGAGGAAACTGAGGTTTAGCAGAGTCCAGCCATCTGCATGTCACCTGCTGGTAAGTCACGGAGAGGGGGTTGGACCAGGGTCAGTGTGGCTCGTCATGACCCCAGGCTGCTCTGGGCAAGGAGGGAAGGCCTGTTTCCTTCAGGGAAAAACAGAAACGTGAAAACTTAGATTACCAGAATGGACAGGATTAGAACCAGGTGTTTCTACAGGAATGAGCAAGTGAGGCATTTAGTTCAGAAGGAAATGTACAGAGGGACAGGTAAATGGAAAGTTTAGGCGTCATTTGTCCTGGAATTAGAGAAAAATATAGACTTCTTAGGGAAAACAGTAAAAGAACAGTAAAACCTGGACCTCGAGGTTATATCAAATGTCCAAACAGAGCGTGTGGTAGGTAGAATGGTGCTGCCACTCCCCAAAGATGTCCAGTTCAATCCCCAAGCCTGCGAATGTTACCTCACACAGCTAAAGGGACTTTGCAGAGATGATTCAATTAAGGACTAAGGACCTTAAGTTGGAGAGGTTAGCCTCAATAATCCTGATGGGCTCAATGTAATCAGAGAGTCCTTAGAAAGAGAGGCAGGAGGGTCCGAGAGAGCAAAGAGGTGATGGTGGAACCAATGTTTGAATGGGCTAGGGCCACCAGCCGAGAAGGGGCAGCCACTGAAGGTGGACAGGGCGAGGAGACTCCCCATCCACCGAACTTCCAGAAGGAACGCAGCCCTGCCAAACCATTGGAGACTTTAACCTCCATAACTGCAAGAGGATACATTTGTATTGTTTTGACCACTGAGTCTGTGATGATTTGTTACAGCAGCAACAGTGAACTGATACCGAGGGAAACCAGTGAAAGCCGCCTCCTAAAATGGAGAAAAGCTGCCGGTCCCCTGGAGCCAGCTGTTTCTCCGTATGGATAACTTGCCTCTCCTCCGAGCCCCATCGCCTGCCGTGGATAGATGACGGAACAGGTGAGCACAGAACCGGTGGTCCCTCTTTTCCCTCCACCCCAAGGAGGAGCTGGGACATGGGTCTCTGTGGGCAGTCACTTCATCTGTGTAGACCTCTAAAATAAGAGAAATAAACTGAATCGGCATTCCTCCATTTATTTTATTTTATTTATTTTATTTTATTTTATTTTATTTTTTACTTAACTTTATATAGACAGTCTCTCAATATCTCTCTTCAGGGATTTTTTTTTTAAACTTGTTATTCTTGCATAATGATTTTAAAAAGAATGATTTTCCAAACATTTCTAATCTATATATTATTGTAGACTCTATTCTAAAGTTTGTTTTAATATTATTTCTTATAATCCTTACACACAGAAACAACTAAATTGTAATTTGTCGATTTGTAAATGATTCATCCTGTTTAGTTTAATGGAAATAATTATTCAAGAGAAAGATGGATTTGTTAACAAATGTTTCGCTGGCATACTGGTTTGGGAAACAAATATACAGGATGGGGCAAAAGTAGGGTTACAGTTCATATGGAAAATAATAGATTAATTAATAAATAATAGCACAAGAACCAACTCTGTTTTTTTGTACTCAAACTGTAAACCTACTTTTGCCTCACCCTGTATATAAGAAAATAAAAAATGAAATATTTTCTTTTTTAAATGGAGGTGCAATTGACCTAATAAATTGCTCATATTTAAAGTGCAAACTTTGTTTCATACACCCATGAAACAATCATAGCGAACACTGCCCTGCCCAGAGTTCCCTGTGTCCTTTGTAATCCCTTCCTCCTCCCCATCCCTGACATCCCGCCCCAGCTGGGCAACTACTGATCTCTTTTCTCTCACTGTGGGTTAATTTTCATTTTCTAGAATTCTTGGTAAATGGAATTGTATTATCTTCTTGGGGGGGGGGGGGCGTGTTCTGGTTTCTTGCACTCAATATAATAATTTTTTGAGATTCAATCATGTTGTTTCATGTTGTTGCATATATTAATACCCAGTTCATTCTTTTTGACTGCTACGTGGAGTTACATTGTATCTTCATACAATGTGTATACACAATACAATGTGTATACCCAATGTGTATACACAATACACATATTTGTGTATACAAAATATACACAATTTGTTTATCCATTTTCACTGGTGGACAGTTGGGTTGTTTCCACACATAAGCTGCCATGAATGTGATGTTGAGGTCTGTGATTCACGTGAGTTAATCTTTTAATATGGTTTGAAGTACGGATGAAATTTTGTTTTGTGTTGTGTTGCATATGGATAGCCAGTTGGTTTTGCACCGTTTCTGGAAAAGACCGTCCTCCTCTGAATGCCTTTGCACCGTATGTGTGTAAGCCTGCGTTCGGTTCCCTCTAGTCCAGTGATCGGCAAACTCATTAGTCAACAGCACAACGTTTGTAATTTCTTTTTAGAGCCAAATATTTTAAACTTCTTCAAAATAGACTTGCAGGTCTTCAGATGTCTGTGCGGCGGTCCCGGTGATGAGCCACAGTTCACAGAGAAAGAGATGAGAGGCAGAGAGATGAAACCCCCTTGCCGAGTGTTGCAATAATAACAATACGTGGGGAGCTGCATCCGAGCAGCTGGGTTCTTGCCCTGGGGACTGTGTAATTCACCACACGCTGTACGCCCCTGTTCAGTGCTTGGGGCAATGTTTTATATACATAATGGCTTTTAGCTTCCCGGGCCAAATAAATCAACACAAGTGTTGGGTTTTTAGCAGAGGTCCCCAGATTGCTCAGCAAGCTCTGGTCTCAGGAAATAGGATTGTAAGCACTCAGTTCTTCAGAAGCTTAAGACCAGAGGCTGGATCAGTGGTTCTCAGCCCAGGAGACACCTGGCCATGCCTGAGAACATTTTTGATCATCACAGCTCGTGGGCGGGCTTTGGGGTGTTACTGGCACCTAGTGGATAGAAGCTGGTGATGCACTAAACTTTCTAGAAGGCTCCCAAGGACTCCCACAACCAGGAACTGCCGGATCCCACGTGTCACTAGTGCTGAGGCTGAAAAGTCCTGGGCGAGAGTGAAGGGGCTCACTGTGTGCTGGTGGAGACTCGCTCTGTGGACGTTGCCCAGGGCTCGATCTCTGTGACTGAGTAGCAGTCCTCTTACCTTGCTCACAGAGGGCTGCAGGGTGAGTTGAGATGGGAGGACACCCATCTGTCACTGCTGCAGGACAAGTATTCGCAGCTGTCCTGGTTCTTCAGTTTCCCTGCGGCTGTGCTTTGGTTACTCTGCCTGCTCTCCTGTGTGGGTCCTGTGGTGGTAGCTCCCGTTCTTTGAACCTCCCTGATAACCTGTCTTCAGCACGTGACCAGCCTGGTGCTCGGTCTTCTGTGACATTGTGTCCTGCGGCTGAATTTCAAGCTGTATGGAGGGCAGGAGCATGACCACCTGCCCGCGGGTCTCAGGTGCCGCTGCCCTGACCCTGGAGCCTGGGGCAGATGCTTCCAGGCCGGGGCAGTGGCACCTGAGACCCGCGGGCAGTCGGTCGTCATCTCAGCGATGCCCCGGAATAGTTACTGTCGTGCAAACCGTGGCTTGGCTTTGCAACACCCAGAAACATTTCTTTGCCCCTCCTTTCGAGAGCAAAAGCACTGCTGATCCTCCCTCTGCAGCATCAGCACCCCCTGGGAACGCATCAGAAATGCAGACTCCCGGGACCACTGAGTCTGCATTTGCATCTTATCAAGACCCCCAAGCGATTTCAGCCTATTCAAGTGGGAGGAGGACCCTTGCTCAGGGAACTATTGGCCATGAGTGAGAACAGGGAGAGGGTCTGGGTGACCTCTGTGTCATGGAGATGGACAGGGTTTTGATTTTTAGTGGCAGAGCCCAATCCCCTTCAGCATTCTCTCTCAGACCCGCTTGGGAGTGTGCATAACGTTCCAAAGTTTTGCTCCCTAAAGTCAGAGCACTGGTGATGTTCGCTCGCCTCGGTCGGACACGAAGACGTGCCTGAAGCCTGGAGTGAGAGCCCGGCCTCGTTAGCCAGAGCTCCTGCCAGTGCTTGTGGTGTCTTGCTGATGGCAAGTCCACTAGAGGCATCTTGGCTGAGGATGGATAGCACAGTGTCTGCTAGGCTGCTGTCTGACATAGCATGCAACCGCAGGGAGACTGTTTTCTTATGCGATCAAGCCCAGAGTCCTTCAAGGAGTGAGCAGAGAAGAGTTCTAAAAGGAGAATCTGTGCCGGGGGAGGGGCCACTGAATGCGGACTCTTAGAAACCGTGCCCCTGAGTCAAGTCTCCCACTTGGGATTCTCACCCCAGGGGACACCAGTTTCCATTTAAAACTCAGGCTCCAGGGGGGACAAGACTGCTTCCCTTGGTTCTGTACAGCACAGCTGAGGCCATCTGACATTTTCAAAAAGAATTTAACTGCTAAGGGAGAACAGAAAGGAAATAATAGCAGGCACTATAAATAATGGTCTTCCAGAACACTCGTCTCTGACCCTCAGGTAACCACATGCTGGTCTTAAGGATGCCGTAAGAGTTGGATTATTGTTCTGCATACATTCACTCCCTGCCCCTCCCCGCTGTGGGTGGAAGACATCCCTGCCTTGTTGATGTTGGCTTTGGCCTGGGACTTTCTTTGACCAATTGAATGTTACTGAGCGTGACACGAACACAGGCCATAAACGGGCTCGCAAGGCCTGCCTTTTGCATCCAGTGATCTCTCCTGAGAACATGCCTTGGGTAGCACCCTGTCTCCAGCCTGGACCCCAGCATCATGGGCTGGAGCCATCCTGAACCCAGCCTGAAGCCAGGAGCCCTGCCCAGCGGACCCACAGCCTGAAGCAGGGCCTCCCAAGTAACCTGTTCCACATCTGCTGAAATGCAGAAAAGCCGCAGACCGTGAGCATGAGCGCAAAGGCTGGAGAGAGAAACCACCGAGTGCTGGGCCAACTTGTTTTGCAGCATCATTGTGACCATAGCTGACCGATACAGAAGATGCAATGCACAGGCCCTGTCTAAAACCCCTTCCTTGGAGCAATCCTGCCTGTCGGACACAGGGCCTACCTCCAGGCCCCGCAGGGGGAGATCCACCATCCTACTCAGGAAGAGCCCCACCTCGTCACCTGCCTCCATAGAATGCAGCCTTGCCTGTCACCGTTTCCCCACTAGATGAAGACCTGTGGCATGAAGGGTCTGGACCAGCGAGCAGTGAGCCCTGCCACTTCCTGCAGCTGCAGAAGCCTCCTTTGCCCATGCTGTTCGGCAGCTTGGAGTGCTCGTCCTTCCCCTCCTCCTGCGGGTCACCCCACATATCCTGCAGCTCTCAGCTCAGGGGTCACTTGCCCAGTGACTTGTCCCCCACAATACTTTGCTCCTTCTCAGCACTTAGAGGTACAATTTTACAGTGACTTGTGGGGAGACTGGTTGAATGTCTATTTGTCTCCTAGACTGTAGGCTTCCCGGAGCAAGGGCAAGCTTCTGGTAGGTGCGCCTGCTCACCCCTGCATTCTAGTGCCCAGCGGGTGCCTGGCACACGAGCCCTCAGCGAACATCGATGGAATAGAGCAGGCTCTTGTCTCTGTCCAGCCCTCAGAGGTGCCCTCTCCTGGGTAACTATTTCATTTCCTGGGATTCGTTTCCTTTCTGAGGCACGTTTTATCCCGAAGCTCATGAGCTGATATGGTTCTGACCATACGGCAAGGTCCCTTTTGGTCCCCAAGGTCACCAGGATCAGAAGTGGAATCCTTTCTCACAAAAAGGTCTGATCGTCTGCAGCTTAGATATGAGGGTGCATCCCTGTCAATAACGAGGGAAACTGAGGCACCTTGTCCCGCCCGTTTACTCAGCCTGCCATTGGCAAGTGCTAGAGCTGTTGACGGGAAATTGGTTCTGCCTGTCCTTTGTCACCGTCTCAGACATAGTTTTTCTCCTCCAGTGAGGACTTTGGCAGCAAGTACCTCCAGTCTGAGACGCGGAACCCTCATTAGGCAGCGAGGCTTTGGAGGGTCCGAGGTGACTGCGGACGGATTGGGAGCCGTGGCCTGGCCAGGTGTTCGGAGCAGCTGCCACTTTCCTTTGTTTGTTCCACCGTGGCTGGTGTTAACCCTGTGGAGAAGGCCACGCTGCCTGGGACAGGGAGGTAATGCAGTCGTGCGTCTGTGTGGCAGTGCCCAGATTGCCAGCTGAGCCCGATTACACAGTCTGCGCCTGGCCCGGGCTGGAGGCGGCCGTGGCGCTGGCTGGGAAATTGCATTTTGGAGTCTCACTCCCTGCACTTCTGTGTGGCTGACCCAAACCCAGTTCCTCTGGGCAAAGGGCCCTGGTTCCAGTCAGTTTCAAAGCTGCTGGTGTCCACTTTCTCTCTCCAGCAAGGGAGGGTGAGAGCGGAGGGTCCTATTGCACAGACCAGCTCTCCTCTTTGCAGACCCAGGTCTGCCCCTTCCCCGGGCCATCCTTGGATTCCCTGTGTCTTCTTCCCCTTCTCTGGAAAGAACAACTTCCGTTCATGAAATCTGCAAGTTCACTTACAAGAGTGGAACCCCAGGAAAAGAGACCCATTTTCTCAGGGAAGGGGTGGAGCAGGGAAGTTCTGGGAAGACTCCCCGGAGGAGGTGCCATCGTGTGTGAGCCTTAAAGAGAATAGCTGATTTTGTGTCTGTGTGTGTTTTTCCCAGATGGAAAGAGGGAGTAGTGTAACACACAGGCCTGGAAACGCAAGGTGTCTGAGGTGCAGGGACAGCCTGGGTCACCACGTCCTCAGTGGATTGGACAGAGGCGAGTGATCAGATGTGTGTGGAAGGAGGAGTCCAGGTGTTCGGAGCAGCAGCTGGGGAGGAGACCTGGGGAGGGGGTGTGTGGAAGTTGGCTAAGATCAGAGACTGAAGGATGTCACATGACAAGCCAGTCCGCTGGGAGGCAGGTGGGGACACACACCAGGACTGTAGAGCATGGAGCAGGTCATCAAGCCTCTACGTGAAAACATCACTTTTACATGACATATTCAGGGGTTAAATATTTTCCTGGAAATACCCATTTCTGGAAGATAAAACACATACCACGAATAAAACAAGGAAGATTGCTTTGAGAAGACCCTTTGATAAAGTGGCATTAGGGCCAGACTGGGAATAATTTTGACGAAGGAAAAGCCCTTATAGAATGCCAGGCGCGCTGAAAACACTTTGTATGTCCTTACCTCATGTAACCCTTAGAGCAACACAATGAGGCCCCATTTGGCCCTTGGAAATCCATGCCTAAAAAGATGGGCATTTGGTGCGTCGGGCAATTTGAAGGCAATCTGACTCCTGGGATTGCGCAGTAGCCTATCCTCTCTTTGGGAGACCGCTCCAGGGCTCAGGAATGTCAAGTTCTAGAGGCAGTGGGGAGGCAGGGGTTCGGAGCAGAGGGGAGGTCTGACCAGTGGTGACGGCTCTTGTGGAGCAGATAAGGAAGGCGAACACATACTTGTAGGGCTGCACTTAACAGTGAGTGGCCGCTGGGAAGGGGAAGCCAGGCCAGTGAGCTTTGTGCTAACGGTGCTGAGGAGCCGGCTGTGCAGAGGGACAGGCTGAGGACGGGCTGCCTGTGACATAAAGAATGGCGTGGGCCTGCCTGCTCACTGCTCTTTTCAACCCCCCACGTGCCCTAAGTCGCCCTCAGGGCGAGCACCTGCGGTTATAAAGGTAGAGATCCCAACTTACACTCCCTCTGTCTGCTCAGAACTAAACCCAGCAACCTGGAGACAGGCACATAGGCCTTTACCTTGCGCCCCCAACCCCTGCAGTCATGTAGGTGTTCCCCGACAAGCAGGGGTGACACTTGCTTGTATTAACGACCACCGCCAGGATGCCCCAGAACTGCTGCCCCTCCATACCGTCCTCCCACAGCACCGAGCCAGCGCCCTGGATCCCCGGTTCCCTGCCTCCCAGCCTCTTTGTCCTTTTCTGGCCACCTTTCCAAATGCTCTTCTGAATTTCATTCCTGCTCCTCCCGGGCCTGCAAATCCTCCTCCGTAATGAGGAGCCATCTGCAGGTTTCATGTTTATGCGGCTGCCCCTCCCCCTTCCGATTGGTTAATAAAAATACTAAACAGGACTGAACCCAGGGCTGACCCCTGCTGGACAATCCCCTGGGGAGCCGCTGCCTTTTTATCACCAGCCTTCTTTTCTGTCGTGTGTGTGTGTGTGTGTGTGTGTGTGTGTGTGTGTGTTTTGGGGGGGGTGGACGCAATTTAAGTCATCTCACTCTGTCCTTGTCAATCTGAACCAGGATTTTGAAAATAAAAAGGTTGAAAACGATCCCAAGATGTTCTAAAGTCCAAATCTATGCTTTGAGAATTGTTTTTCTGTTTAGCAGGTAACAATTGCAATAAACAACAGAGTCCATTTTTTGTTTTTCCTAATAGGATGCTAAATATCAGTATATTTTTATGTGATCTGGAGAGTTGAAGATATACTTTTAATATATTTTTTTTATTGATTTCAGAGAGGAAGGGAATGGAAGAGAGAGATAGAAACAAGAGAGAGAGAGAGAGAGAGAGAGAGAGAGAGAGAGAAAATCATCGATCGGTGCTTCCTGCGTGCCCCACACTGGGGATCCAGCCCATAACCAGGGCATATGGCCTGACTGGGAATTGAACTGTAACCTCCTGGTTCATAGGTCAACGCTCAACTACTGAGCCATGCCACCCGACCAAATATTTTATTTTCAACAGATCCTTTTGAATATGGTGCAGGCATTAACACTTGTTAATAAAGAGTAAGAGTTTATACCTCCATTTCTCTTTTTGATCACAACTCAGCTTGGAGCATTTTGTGCTTAAGTTTCTTTAGGTTTAAAAAATTAAACCGGATAATGTATGTTTATAACAAACTGCAAGGAACTATTGGACACAACTACAAAGGACTGTTTGTCGCCTAGAAATGCTTTTGCCTTTTGATATAATATTCCCGGGTGTTTGAGGATCCCACCAAGAGGCATGCCACAGAGATCCACTTCATTTTATTTTAAGTAGATTTTTCTTCTTTTATTTTTTTAAAAATAGACTTTAGTTTTTAGAGCAGTGTGAAGTTCCTAACAAAATTGCGGGCTAAGAACAGAGATTTCCTGGCTTGCCCTCTGCCCTGTCACACACACAGCCTCACTCTATCCACATGCCCACCCCAGTGGTACATTTGCTAATTTGGTGAGCTACACTGACACATGGCTGTCACCCAAAATCCATACTTCACATTAGGGCTTACTCTTGGTTTTGTATTCCGTGGGTTTGACACATGTATCCACCATTATGATAGCACAGAGAATGTTTCACTCCCCTAAAAACCCTGTGCTCCCCTGGCCAGCATGGCTCATCAGTTGAGCGTAGACCTATGAACCAGGGGGTTATAGTTCGATTCCTGGTCAGGGCACATGCCGGGTTGTAGGCTCAATCCCCAGTGTAGGGCTTGCAGGAGGCAGCTGATCAGTGATTTTCTCTTATCATTGATGTTTCTATCTCTCCCCACCTCTCCCTTCTTCTCTGAAATCAATCAATCAATATCCTCTGTGCTCTCCCACTCTTCCCTCTGTCCCCTAAAAGATCCCTGGTAACCTGATCTTACTCACTCCATAGTTTTATCCATTTTGTTTTTATTCTGTATACTTCATGTGTGTAAGCCTCCTGGAAGAATAAAAGCCACATCTCCCTCCTTGGGGACTGCGTTCTGAAGGGGCGGATGTGCTATGAAATATCAATGCATCTGGCCCCGGGCAGTTTTTTTCTTCCCTCGCCCTCCTGAAACTGGGGCTTCTGGAGTCGAAAACTCATTGGTAGCATCTGGGCCCTGAGAAGACATCTTTTTGGGCTCGGTTTCTCTCTGCCTCAACACCCTCATCATCGTTACGAGGATGGACAGAGATTTAAAAGCAAACACCGCCCTAAGCTGGTTTGGATCAGTGGATAGAGTGTAGGCCTGCCGATTGAAAAGTCCTGGGTTTGATTTTGATCAAGGGCACATGCCCGGGTTGCAGGCCTTATCCCCAATAGGGGGTATGCAAGAGGCAGCCGATCAATGCCTCTCATCATTGATATTTCTCTCTTTCTCTCCCTCTCTTTTCCTCTCTGAAATCAATAAAAAATATACATAAAAATAAATAAAAGCAAATGCGATCTAACCAATAGGCCAGACCAGCTTCTAGAACAAAAGATAGCACTTCCCAGAATCGGCTCGCCAGGGGGTTCTACAAAGCCTTTTACTTTCTCTCAAAATATATATATTTAAAAGCCTTATGCTTTTATAAGAACCCCGAAAGAGAACATCTTTAATATGTGACCATAGCTTTACAGTTTTGTGACCTTTCCATTGGTCAGGAGTGGTTTCACACACAGGACTATCCAAGCTGGAAACCTTATAAATAATCGTTATGTGACAGCTGAACAAAAGAGCCTGAACTGACGGGAACCTCACCCTTCTCAGTATATTTCAGCTCTCTTGTATAGAGAGAAGATGTGAGAAATGGGGACAGACTCTTACAGTTCCCAGATCTCCTTTACCTTTCATCACAAATATATTAAGTGTACTCTTGGTTATGGCTGTGCATGATAAAAGATTTCTGAATTATGTGTATTATAAATAGAGTGATTTGTTCTGTGCACCTACTATTTGCTTCTGCTGTAGATCATATAGGCATACATCTTTGTGAGTGTATTTATGAAATCATGTATAAGCGTCATCTTGCTGGTTGGCAGTCTCGTTGCCATGGGACGTGGGTCCCCAACCCGGCTGCCTTTGTATCGCAGAACATCAGGTCCCGATGGCGGCGGCGAGGGAGCATCCCTTTCCCAGTCCCCGAGTCCCCAGAGCCCAGGATTGTGTTTGTGTGTGGGGAGAGTTAATGAGAACAGAATGGCTTTCTTCCCTCGCTTCCCCAATCCCATCTGTTCAAACAAAAGGCTGAAAGGGAAAGAGAGCTGAGACCCTGCTGGTCAAGGGGGGCGGAATAATAACCCGTATCCTTGGGCAGCATCGGAGCACATGCACCCCTTACACGGTGCGGATCTTGTACTCAGACAAAGGGAAGGCAAGCCAACATGGGTTCCACTTTTATAAAAACTCATTATTCAAAAAAAAAAAAATACATTACTCCTAAAGACTAGTGTTTTCTTCCTTCAATGGCCGCATTTGTAAGTCTAGATTAAAAAATGGTAAATATGTAAGGGGAGAAAAAGCAATTTGGTTGTAGTGAAATGGGCGGAGGGAGCCACCTGTGTGGAGTCGTAGAAGACTCACTTGTATTTACTTTGCATGAAGTTCAAGGACGTAGAAGGCATTTCCTTTCTTCCTAAGGAGAGTCCATGTAAACACTAATTTCCAGGGGTGGACAAGAAAGCAGGTTGCCCCTGCCCCCCGGGGCCAATGGGTCATCGCAGAAAGCAGACTGGCAGCTTTCTGGAAGGTCAGAGAACTTTCCCAGAGCAGCTCGCTGAGGTTGACGGGGCCCTTAGAGATGCTCCAGAACACGCGGGGGACACCCTTGAGGGTTGATGTACAGGTTTCTGCTGCTCAGGCGCCTGGTGCTGCCCACCTGGCAGGAAGAGAAGAGACTTTCTGATGTTACTCTGCTAAGTCCAGGTCTGAGCTATCGGACGCTCTTACCATAAAGGCAAAAGTGAGCTTCCCTCCACAATGAACTTTCTTTTCTCTGAGTAACAGCTCATATGTGTGAATAAACCTGTTCTTGTGGATCTAGCTGGCTTGGCTCAGTGGATAGAGCATCAGCCTGCAGACTGAAGGGTCATGGGTTCAATTATGGTCAAGGCCATGTACCTCGATTGCAGGCTTGAAGCAGGAGGCAACCAATCAATGTGTTTCTCTCTCTCTCTCTCTCTCTCTCTCTCTCTCTCTCTCACTCTCTCTCTCTCTCTCTCTCACACACACACACACACACACACACACACACATTAATGTCTCTCTCTGTCTCTCCCCTCCGTTTTATTCTCTCTAAAAATCAATGGAAAAAATATCCTCAGGTGAGGATTAACCAAAATAAATAAATAAAATCCATCATCCTGTATGGACAGCCTTCTCGTTCTTTTGAAGGTGTACAGAATGAATCCCATCTTCTTTTGAGTTAACTCTGACCTTCTCATTCCTGTGACAAGGAACATCAGAGATGCACAAGCATAGGTTGCCCAGGAGTCAAGATGCTGAAGTCACTCTATGTTCGGGAAAAGACCACATCTTCTGAATATTTTCTAAAGGATGAAAGGAGAAAGCAATGTTAAGAAATGTCATTTCGGGATCTCCTGGAAGTTGTGAATGTCCGAGGACATGTCTAAGGACATATTAGTAGAGGTCCCGCAGACACAGCAGAATGCGGAGAGCTAGCTCAGCCCTACAAGGCCCCTCAGCCCTGTGAAAGGAGATCCAGGCCTACAGTCTGAGGAGTCCCAGGGTGTGGGAACAGAGGAAAGGCCCTCAGAGGGGAGGGGCTCCTTGTAAGTTAGAACAGCACAAGTCATCCTGATCATTTCACAGCTGTATTTTCTCCTCAGTGTTCATCATGGAGTCAACATTCAATGATGCATGCAAAAGAAGGGCGAGCAGGAGAGAGTGTCCAAAGTGTGTGTTTGGGGGGGAAGGGAGAGGGGAGGAGGGTGATCAAAATCCTATTTTCTGGCCGCTGCACCATATGAGTCTTTTTTACAATGCATTTTCTTATGTATTTTTGCTTGGGCTAATTTTAAAATTAGTTTTTATTCCCCAGGTACTTCTCTCGGTGCTGGCCCAGAATGAAAAGCACACCCCTTCTAGTCCTCAGAGAATGTAATCAATCCAAAACGTTAATAACTGGCGAGTTGAATGCTCTTGCCAACTCCATTCCTCTCCTCTATCCCCTGCAGGGAAAGAGGGATATAAATATACTGACTTTTGAGAATAGATGAGTTCTTAAAGGCGTGGCTACAAAGGAAATTTAGGGTTAACCGAATTCTCTTTTGCCGAGGAGGCCCCCCTGAAAGCTTCACTGCACGAGATAAAAAATCTTGCTCTGGGGGATCTTGGGAACCACACTTGACAGTTCCTAAAGCCTTGAAGAGGGTACATTTAAAGGAAAAGTGAGCAAGGCTAATTGTTGTTGCCGTCATTTTACTGTCCACACTGAGTCACCGGAGACAAATAGTCTACGGCTGGTATACTAGTAGATTCCTTAGTCAGGACCAGGACTCAGCTGCCTCCACCCTGAACCCTACAGTGTCAGGCCCCTTTAAAGAGTGTCCTCTTAGTTTGTGCCATCATTCTACATAAGAGGGTTGTCATACAAGTAACTGGGACGCTTTCTCTCTGCTGTCATTGAGGAGGTATGTAGACTTTCGAAAGAGCTGCTGTCTTGCACAGATTCAGATGTATCGATTTATTCCATCATTGTTTGTGGTGAGAGACTGAACGGAGGCTGCAGGTGATCGGAAGGCTGGTGCCCAAGTGCAGATGAGGGAACAGAGGATGCTGTCCCAGGTATGGGGCTTGGATACTTATCACCATGGTGATGATGAGGCTCTGAGCACAGAGGATGTGAGCAGGACACTGCTGCCTAATGGTTACAGTCTGTATCTGATGTAACTAAGTCTTCCTTGCTAAGCGGATGAGTGGCATTCAGAGATTCCTGTAAAGCCCAGCCGGCATGGCTCAGTGGTAGAGCGTCAGCCTGAGGACCCAGGTTTGATTCTGGTCAAAGGCATGTACCTCGGTTGCAGGCTCCTCCCGAGCCTAGGGCCCTGGTTGGGCTTGTGCAGGAGGCAACCTATTGATGTGTTTCTCTCATATCGATATTTCTCTCTGTCTTTCATTCTCTCTTCCACTCTCTATAAAAATCAATGGAAAAAATATCCTCAGGTTAGGATTAAAAATTAACAAAAATAATAATAAAGTTGCAGGGTTGATGGTGACTGCCAGCTCCTCCCTTGAGGGCCATCTGCGCTTAAGTGTCAGCTCAGGGCCCAGGACACATGTCCCAAGAGAAAAAGAGCCAAGTGAGCAGTGTCTCCTTCCATGGCTCCTCTAGTGGGTTCCGTCAGGCTCAAGATGAGGGAACGCAGCCATCACCTGCAGCCCAGGAGGGCCGTGTCACACTGCAGACACAGTGGGTAGAACAGATTGTTGATAGGGTCGTCTTTGGAAAATGCGATTATTCAAATATGCCATTCTTATTAGCTTACTCTGCCCCTTAGGTATTTTACTCATAACGAAATATATAAATACTTAGGAGATTATGAATATGTTTGATAAATGAGGATGCACTGTCAAAATGGCTTAAAAACCTCTAGTTTCGGGGATTGAAAGTAAATGAAACAATGTCTATTTGCAGAGCATGGCAGGCACTCAACATGTTTTAGCTTCGTGGTCCTCCTTGGCCTTTAGACTGAATTGGCACTGTCTTCCAGGCCTGTGGTTTAATGAAAACGATTGAAAATACAGATGATTCCCCAATGCCCAGCATAGTACCTGGCCCAGCATGAGTGCTCAGAGTATTTGGTTAGTGTGATAGTATAAAGAATGCAGCTGGCCTTTGTCCCTGGTTCCTGGCACAGAATTTCACAAACCCTTGGAATTTCCTGAGTGACAATAACGTCTTTTATTATCATTAGAGTCCCTTCTGACCATACCTGGGTTTATGCTAATGAGGTGACTCTCGCTGGGCCCTTAAATAGTTTCAAGGAGGAGGGAGGCTGGCCAAGGCAGGAAAACCAAGTTCCTGATTGTAATTAGAGGGTTGGAACTTTAACCCCACCCCCTGACCTCTGGGGAGAGGAGGGGGCTGAAAATTGAGTTCATTTAACCCAGCATATCAATGTAATGAACCCCAGATCAACACTGAATGCCAGTGCTCAGGAGAGCTTCCTGGTGGGGAGAGGCTGGCGTGCTGAGAGGGTGGCATGCCCAGAGGGGACAAGGAGGCTCTTGTCTTCCCTGAGGACTTGCCAATGCATCTCTTTCATTTTGTGGTTTCCAGGTGGTAGCCTTTACTAATTCTAGCAAATTAGCAAACCTAGAGGGGGCTCATGGAAATCCCTGAATTTGTACCAACTCCAACAGGAGTACAGGTATCCTGGAATGTCACTTGTAACTGGCATCTGAAGTAGGGACTGTCTTGGGGACTTTGCCCTTTATCTTGTGGGATATGACACTAACTTCCTAAAGTCCTACTGAAGGACTTTACCTTGAAGTCATGGGAACTGTGCTATACTGGGTAGCTAGCGTCAAAATTGAATTGCAAGGGACACAATTGGTGTCAGAAAATAAGTTTTGGAATGCAAGTATTTGCATAGGTGATAATAAATAATATCAATGAGCACTTACTCTGTTCCAGGCTCCATTCTGAGCACTTTGCATATGGTACCTCATCTAATCCTCACAACAAAACTATGGGGGAGAAGTCGTTATCGTCCCCATTTTTCATGGAGGAAACCAAAGCATAGAAGGGGGAAGTCATGTCCATGTCACACAGCTGGTGGGCAGCAGGCTTGGAATTCAAACTCAAGCAATTGGCTTCAGAGTCCACATCCCAGACTGCCGCGCTGCCCCCCGCCCTCCTCTCCCCCCCACCCCCCGCCCCCAGCCCTGCTGCTCAGCTCTGCCTTTGTGACCTTTTAGGCAGTTGAGGCAAAACAAAAAGAGTCAGATCTGAAGGTGTTGAGCATGTCTGATGGCCAATACTCAGAAAGATGGGAAGAAGAATCTCTTCGAGACACTTCACGAAAGAGGCTGTGATATGGTGGCCACATGCCTCGTCTCAACTCAGAGATTAAGTGTGAAATTCCTCGTACCCTGTTAATCAAAGCAATCACCAGAATGAATATCACCAAGCAGCCCGATGCCTGAAAGAAAGTCAGTCACCGAGTACACATAGAGGCTGGCTCTGCCCAACAGCAGAGATACCACTGATGGAGAAGAAAGTCCCGCTCACCAGGGTGGATTTGATGCACTCCCCAGCTGCCCCGTGCCCTCCTCATATCCCTTCATATGTAAAGTATTTTCTATTTGGAGGACAGAGCAAGACTAGATTAATAGCTGGGCTGGTGACCCCTATCTGTAAAGGGCCGTGGCCTCTCATACAAATACTTAATAGAGTTCCTTCCCTTTAATTGCATGCCACAATCTTTGGGGGCCCATTCATCTCTATGGATGCTCTAGGCACTGGCCTCCCTTTGTAATATGGTTCTGGCCAAGTGTGGAATCAGCTGATGAGGCCAGGGGTCCCAAGGCAGCACACCATCTGGTCAAGGTCATGGGTGGCAGATTACCAATTAGGAAGCATGGCAGGGAGGATGTTGTGTGGCTGAGGGCCAGGAATAAATGGTGGATCAGCCATTAGTAAGGCAACCGGTGTAGGTGTTGCAACAGATTAATACACAAATCCGTGCTCTTGGGGGATTCTGCATGAAATCTTGAATTTGGTCACTCGGAGCTTTCAGAGATGGGTAATAAAGCATCTTTATCAAAAGATGAGCTGCCCTTAGAGCAGTGGGTCTGAAACTTTCACAGGTGCATGAATCACCTGGCGTTCTTGTTAAAATGCAGTTTCTAGTTCAGTGGGTCTGAGGTGGGCCTGCGATGTTGCCATTTATAATGGCACAGGAGATGCCAACGGGCCATGGACCACTCTTTGAGTAGCAATGTCTTCCCAGCACATCCTACTGGGTTCTCTGCTTCCCTCAGCATCTTCCCTGCAATAACCTCCATCACTGACACCTGGTTCCATAGATATGCCTTCTGACCCACCCCTCAGATTAAAAGAGATCTCTCTTGCATGTTAAAGGTGAATGAGAAAAATCTGGTCCCTACACTTTAGTTTTTCTTTTTCAAGCTGTGCAAGTAATGCGTGTAATATGTGAACATGTCTGGAATATTTTAGCCAGCCCAAGCATCCTATCATTTGACCTATGAACTCTTTCTTTCTTGTCTATGTCTCTAACATAAGGACTCAAATCTTTCAACACTAACATAACTACAATGCTATTGTTATTCTCCACGAAGTTAATATTAATTCTTTAATGTCACCTAATATCCAGTTCGTGTTCAGTTCAGATAATTGTCCCTCAAATGCCATTTTATGGATGATTTGTTTGAATCAAGATCTACAAATGGCATTCTTTGGTCTGTGTAATTTTTTTAAAAATCTCTATCAGCGCCTCCTATTATTTTTCTCTATTTCTTTCAATTTATTTGTTAAAGAAACTGAGTTATTTCCCTCATTCTGAATTGGTCTGATTGCATCCCTTTGGTATCATTTAACATGTTCCTTTAACCCCGGTATTTCCTGTGAATAGATGTTAAATCAGAGACTTAGAGATTCAGTGCCGTTTTTTCTTGCCATAAAACTCCATGAATGGTGCTACGTACTCTCTGCTCTGTCACATTGGGAGGGTCATAGTGACTGGCTGTTTCACTGTTAGAGATGTTAGGGTTGATCCTGTGTTCAGATGATGTTACTTTGAACATCTATTATGAAGTCCTCCGCTAACCTTTTGTTTCCAGTTTTAAGCATCATTGACAATCCTTGTTTGCCCTTTTAAAAGTGTGCTTCCCTATCATGTCACTTTATTCATCACCTTTCTCTGTTGATGGTAAATTCACTCAAAGCAGGATCCTCTCTTTTCTCTCCCCCCACCTCCATGTGTTTGTATGTCTTAGGCATCTAATCTTGTGCTGGATGGAGTTGACACCCAATAATAGTTATTGAATGAGTGACTTCTGCCCCTAATGCCTGCTGAGATCAGTGGACACCTGCTAGAGATTGGTTCTTAGGTTACATTCTTCCGAGAGGTGTTTGAGACTTTCAACAGCTTGGTTACACTGAGGGTATTTCTTCTAGTAATTGTGTCCCTATCAGGCATGGTGTCACCTCAGAGACAAGGCATTTAAGCCATGGCTGGTGTCCCCAGGCTCCATGGTGGCAGAGAGGAGGCAGGAAGAGTGCCTTTCTCCACCTTGGGCTAAGGAAACAGATCTCAGGCGAGACACACTGTCACAGGCAGAGACCTCGGAGGGGCCCAGAGAAGGGCTGTTGTGGGAGGAGGCAGGACTGTTCCAGCCAACAACATCTCATCTGACTCTTGGCTCATCCAAACACTAACAACCTACCTTCTGAGTGGTGGCTCCCTGATGCTTGCACTGAATGTTTTCCTTCTTCCAGGGAGTGTTTGATTGTAACAACCCTCATCTGGAACAGTTCCTCCAAAGCTGTTGTTGGACTATCCCAGCTCAAGGCTCAAGATCTTCACTTTGGGAGGCTGAAGGGTTCATGGCAGCGTGTCTAGTAGGAGGAGCCCTATCCGTGGAAATGCCCATGGTATTTTCGGATGAAGAGGAAATGCTAAAGGAGGTATTTCCTGGGGGCAAGGGTTAGGGTGCAGTAAGAAGTCTGATAAGCCCCATCCTCACCTCTTCCTGTGCTTCCTGTACTGTGGGTTCTGGAAAGTTCATTTGCCACGCTTTCCCTGCCGCTGGGATGTTGCATGCAATTTAGATTCTGTCACCTATTTTCATGAGCAGGATTTGAACTGTGGAAGTGAGGCTGCGGCAGTCTTCTTGTCCCATTGGCTACTGTGACAGGGCGTGTCCTCAGCAAATCAGACTTGAGCTTCCTGGTGTCTCTAGGCAGCTGTGGTACAGGTAGCAGAGTGCAGGCCTGGGTTAGCAGGCGTGGCAGGGTGGCCTTGAACTCCACAGTTCCTGTGCTGGCCTCTGGAGCCCATCCTAGAAGCCATTCCCGTAGCCCTCGCAATAACTTAGTACTATGCCATCTCCTGTAGTAAATTATTTTTTGCTTCAAATACCCAGAATTCCATTTTCTGCATTGAACCCTGCCTCCTGTAAGGTCATAAGCAAGTGCCTGTCAGGAAGCGCCTGTCTTGCTTGCCACTGGTCCAGGTGCAGAGCCGAGGCCCCAATGCCATCGAGAATGGAGATAATAAAGGGACACCAAGCCAGCGCATAGCAGGGTCTGGTGGCACTGGAGCTCAGCTTTACAAATAGAGAAAGGATGTGCTTTTAAAAGTCATTAGTTTCACTGAGATATTATAAAAAGTCTTCCTGCTTCGACTTGGAGTTGAGAACAAGGATGAGCATGGGCTGCAGGGTGAGCAGAAATACCTGTCAATCTGAGTCCTTTTCCAGATAGATGTAAAGAGGAGGAGGGTACCGCTCATGAATTAGAGCTCATGTTATGCGTACAAACCTGCAGTGGTGTTAATAATGAGTACGTACAGGAAGCTTGTACTCACATCCAATCCAGCCTCAGGTTTCCTGGCTGTGGACCATGCCCATTGCTGGGAAGCTTAATTTCCCTGCCGTGTCACAGCGTGCTATTGGAATAACCTGTAAATGTACACACTGCGACGTATTGCATTTCTGGGGCAGACGTAAACTCTCACATCTGTTGTTCAGAGTAAATTCTAGAAAGGGCCTGCATTAAGGGTCCAATTTTGACACAACTACCTGCAAAAGAAATGAGCAATAGCAGACAAGGAAGGACATTAGACTTTTTGAAAAAGCCAAAAAGGAAACGGTGAAGTGCTATGTTGGCTCCCAGAGGTCAGCATCAGAGCAAGGTTCTGGAGACCCTGGGGAGAGCACAGTGTGACCTGGAATTCTGGGTAATACCCTCCCCATGTCTGGGACACCCTGCCCACCTGCTCTGCACAGTGCAGTGTTCCACTAATGGTGCTTGCACATGGCCTCACTCAGCCACCTACTGGGTACAGTACCATTCTGGGGCTGGGTGCTTTTCCAGCTGTCTCGTCTGCTGTCGCTCCAGGGAGGACTGTGTCACAGGTCACTAAGACCACCCGCAGGCTCAATGATTCATTAGAGGAATGCACAGGAACAGGAAAGCTGTTACACTCATGGTTAGAGTTTATTCAAATGAAAGGATACAGATAAAAATGAGCAAAGGGAAAAGACGTGTGGGATAAAGTTCAGGTAGCATGACACTTGGATCACAGCGATTCCTCTATGACCGGTAACTATTGTCAGATCGGATCATATCATTCCTCAGCTGGTCGCCCATTGTTTACCAATGAAGCCCAAATTCCTGAGCACAACATTCAGGGCCCTGGATGATCAGAACTCCACCTACCTTGAACTTTTCCATCTTCGTCCTTGTCTCATGCCATTGCTCCGACCTGAATGCTTTTTCCCGTTGTGCCTGTCGAAACCTGCACACTGAGGCCCAGTATAACTACAGTGTCCATGAAACATGCTGGTTCACTTAGTTGTATGGTGTTGTCAGTGGGAAACAGACATGCAACAAAACTGGCCATGAAGTGAAATACTGTTGAGGCTGGGTGATGATAGGGGTTTGTTGTACTATATAATATGTTTGTGTGTGTTCTGAGTTTTTCATAGTAAAAGATGAAAGATAAACTACAAACAACATTTATATTTTGTGACCAAGCAAATATTACTCCCTGCAAAATTGAGTAGTTACAAAGTCCAAGGCTCTGTGCCTCTCTAATGTCCCTAATATAAAAATAAATGAAATCTATACAAACATAAATAAACAAAGAAACACAAATAGGTACTCTTTGCTTACAGTATTCTAATTATTAAGTGTTTTGTTACATATTTAGAGTTTCAGAGCTAGCTTGTGCCTTTCTTACACATTTCACCTTTCAGAAATGACTCCAAGTTTACTTCTTGAAGTCTACTCGCTTCTTATTTGGACTGGGTGCTTCTTATGTGAACTTTGATGCTTTTAAGAAGCTTTGTATTTATTCTGATGTTTCTAATGACCTTTCTAATTGCTTTAGTGTTAAGTTTATTTCTCCCTAGATATCAAGTGTATGGAGTCCCTTTTATGATCAGGCTCCTCCATCATGATATCTTCCATCTTTTTGCTCCAAACTGGACTGTTTATTTGCTTTTTAAGTTAGCTGTACCACAGTAATCTGGACTTGGCTTCTTTGTTCTCCTAAGTAGGACCTACCCTGTTTTGTATTATCTTGTGTTTGGGGGTAAGCCCTCACGTTTTCTGTGGTGTATATTCAAGTAACTTACTAGGAAAGAATACGTAGAAGGCAAACTCTCTCAGGTCTTGCATGTTTAAAAATAGGCTCCATTCTGTCTTTATACCTGATTAATAACTTGGCTGGGTATAAAATTCCAAATTCAAAATTATTTTTTTAAGTCTTTTGAAGGTATTGCTTTATTTTCTTTTGAAAAAATGCATTGCCAGTATCAATACACATCTTGTTCTTTTATACGAAGACTCTTTTTTAACCTTCGAAGACTCTTAGGATTTTCTGTGTATCTTTGAATATTTAAAATTTCACAATGATGTGCTTACATGTAGGGCCCGAGATCCCCTCTTCACTGCATGGTGGGAAGGAGGAAAAGAGAGAAAGAGGAAGGGAGGAGGAGGAACAGGAAAGAGGGGGTGGTAGCTTAGTTAAATGCATCTTCCTCCCCAGAAGTGAAAAGGGAAAGAAGACCTGTCTCCTCAGTCTGCCTGTCAAGCATCCCAGGACTCAGTCATACTTAGACTAGGGATCATTTTTTTGTCAATTTGAAAATCCATTTAATTCAGCTTAGGAAGACCTCTAGTGTGAAGGTGATAATACCAGAAAGATGTTGATTTTTTTTTCCTGGTATGAATCTGTTAGAGAGGTGGATCAAGCCATGGCCCAGTCTAGAAGATGCATTTTGATAATGTCAGCCACAATCTTGGAGGGCAGGGATAAGAGGGAATCCTGGAGACCATCTTTGTCATTGCCTATTCACTTTCTGAATCCTCTTTACCCACTTAGTGACTCTCCAGTGTAAGAGGCTAAAACATCACCTGTGCCCCTGATCCCTTTAATGTTATGCAGGGATTTCCCATATATTGGAGACCCATTTGTTTTCTCCTGGCTGCGTCATTTACGCTCAGGAGGGTCAGAGAGGTTAACAACAGGCCTGGCACCCTGGTGATTCTCACTTGAATCTCAACCACCTGCTCTGAGAAGAGAACAGAACTCCAGGCATCACTGTCCCATCTGCAGTCCAGATCAGCAGACTCTACCTCTGGATCTTCTTGAGACTGGTCTTTAACTAGACATTGCCTGTGACTCTTTTCCAGTATGGATCCCAGGATGTGGTTTCCTCCTTTTTGCTGTTGTTGTTGATACTGTGGTGTTGGCCAGCTGCATTTCTCTGTGATGCCTGAGAAGACATTACCTGTGGTAATGCAGCTGATACCAGTCTTAATGGCCAAGGTGTCTGTATTAGCACTGGTATTGCAGAAGGAGCAGGGGAGGGGGAGGTCCATGAAAAGCAAGCAACAAGTTGCTGCCGCTGCTATACTTGGGGAAGAAAGGCATCATGGGTGGTGTGAGAGTTGGAAAAGAAGAGTTTCCAGTCACCAGCTCAGTACATACACCATCTTGAGGTTATTTCCTCTCTTCATAGCCATAATGATTATGGGAGCGTTTTGCATATTGATTGTGCTTTGCCACTGCGGAGCTGGAGACTGTGGCTCCTTCTGCAAACCCTGTGGTGCTTTGATTCACAGAGGCCATCTCTGAGCACCACCATCTCTTTGAGCGGCAAACCTCCAAGAGATGCAGACTGTCCAACAGAAGAGAAAACCTGATCAGAATTCCCTTGTTCTTTGTACCAGAAAATAATTTTCGCATCACACTCTGTCCATCTGGACATCATTAATATTGTCAGCCACTCCCTTCAGTAGCCTTTAATGTCTAAATAATTACTCCCTGTGGCCATAATCTGACATGATGTCACTCCCCTCCTGATTTGCATTTCATAGATAACAGACATCTTGGGAATTGCAGGCGGCTTTGTGAGCTGTCCTGAAAGCCTAATGCTTACTCCCACCATCACCTCAATCACATCAGGGCCCCTCCTCTAAATCTGTCACCAAGCTGCACAGCCTTCCCCCACTCAATTACCCCTTTCCTTCTGGTACACCGTCCCTGGTTCTGTCTCTACCACGCTCATCATCTTGATTGATAACTGGGAACAAAGTTGACTAATCGGCGCATTGCAATGCTTTGCGTAGCATGGACTTCCTTGACTGGAATGTCGACGTTTCATTCCTGTGTGTGATAACCACGTCCCCAATGTATTAATCACTTTTCCACATTCTAGTCTCACTTCTTTGCAGACACACAGCCACCCACCCTGGGGAAGCGAGATGTCTGCGCCCAGCTTCCCCAGGTCTCCTCGGGGTGTCTTCCAGGTCACTGCTCGTACCTTTTCCCTATCACACAGCCATGGACAAAGGTGGAATACTTTTCATGGGATCAGGGTGAGAGTGAGGTTAAGAACAGAAAGTTCTTCTCTTTGGATTTTTTTTTTTCTGAGTTAAAATATATATATATATATATATATATATATATATATATATATATATATATTGTTATTGATTTCAGAGAGGAAGGGAGAAGGAGAGAGAGATGGAAACATCAATGATGAGAGAGAATCATTGATTGGCTGCCTTCTGCATGCCCCCCTACTGGGAATCAAGCCCACAACCGAAGCATGTGCCCTTGATGGGAATCGAACCCAGGACCCTTCAGTCCACAGCCGATGCTCTATCCACTGAGCCAACCAGCTAAGGGCAATCCTTCTCTTTTGGAACCCTGACTTGCTTTTATGGTTCTGCCTCTTTTCACATGTGCTTTTATTCTTTAATTCCCCCTTTTCTTCCCCCATCACCACTCAGTCCCCCCGGTGAAGCTCCCGGCTCCCCACTTCTTAGTTTCTTTCTTTCTCTGTGTGTAGGCCTGGCCTTTGTCCACACAATACAGAGCATCTGGTTATTTGGTAAAAACATGCTGTCAAATACCCAGATGTTTGGAAACATCTGGGCCTTTTGGCACCCAGCAGCAACAGCAGCTGGATAATGGAATTAATTTTTCACTTTTCAGTCATCACTTGACATCGGATGGACAGAGCCCTACCAGCCACAGTGGAAGCCCAGCCCATTGTCTGCTAGCGATTCTTTCTTCCTCTCACAGAGGGAATTATCTCTGTCAATCATTTTACTGGTATTGTCGGAGAGAAGGGGAAGAAATTTGTTTGTCCCTTCTCAGCCCCACCGCACATCATCACTCCATGCCTCAGTTCTTTTCTTATTGAGAGAGCTAGTGCGAACTGACAGTTTCTCTAACCTCCCCCGCCCCAGCGGCGAGAGGAAGAATAAGTGTGTGGGACTGCTTTCTCCCCGCTAGTCCGGGGGACCCACCGAGGACTGGTTTCTTATCAGAACCGCTCTGTCTGGTTTGAGATGTGTTCCTTCCTCATCCTCTCCTGTAGTCTTTGCACCACTCTGTTCACAACAAAAGGCGCAGTGACAGCAATTGATGATTGCCGTCCCCGTGTTCCGCAGAGGGCCGGTCATCTGTTTGTGTTTTTTTCTCGGGCAGCTTGGAATAGCACTGCTGGGCCCCACTGGAGCGCTGGGCAGAAGGGCCATCTCCAGGGGCCGCCCCCGACGGCAGAGTGTTCATCGTTATCTCTGATTATATCGGGCAGCTCGAGGTAACTTCCCGTGTTAATGAAGCTGCGGGACGTCGCCGGGTGGCCTCAGCCAGCAGCCGGTAGCGCTCTCCCTGAAGGACAAATCCCGGCAGAAGTGCGGGGGCTGCAGTCACGGAGGGGCATCTGTGTCTGCACACGCAAATTGGTGTGGCTTAATTAAGGCGTGTGTGTGTGTGTGTGTGTGTGTGTGTGTGCGCGCGCCTGTGTGTGTGTGCAAGCTGTTAGCCCAAAGGATGAAGGGAATGGATATGTCGGATGTTTCTGCTTTCGGTACATTTCACGGAATGGAGACACAGCCCCCAAGTCAGTGCAGTCAGAAAATATATCCATCAATTTAGTGAAAACCAATTCCAGCGTGAGTGTTTGCTGGCGCCGCGTAGACGCGGCCTAAGTGGCTGTGGGTCACGGCGGGTCAGTGAAGAGCCTGAGGTCGCAGGCCACAGTGCCCCCACCTCCCAGCCCCCGGAGCTGTCACCCCATCCTCCCCGTTCCTCCTCCTGCGTGGAGGTGCTGGCTGCTGGGCTGTTGTCTCACACTGGCAGCCCCCTTCAGATGCTGGCTCTCCCTTCTCCTGGCCCAGTGGCCTCTCCTCCCCTCCCCCCTTCTTCCTCTGTCCCCCTCCTTTCCTCCCTCCCTCCCTCTACCTTCTCCCAGAGGAGGTGACAGACGGGCCTGTAATTTGGTTCCATTCGCTCGACTGGAGCAACACCTGCCCCCCTCCCCTGGGACCCAGGGTCTCATCCCTATCCATACAAGGAGCCAAAGACAAATCCGGGCCCTCATGCAAATGGGATGGCGACAGGGAGAGAGCCAGACCTGCCGCACTCAGCACGCCTGCCGCTCGCTCCACACAAACCAGGGCAAGCAAATGCTTCTTGAAGTCCGAACTGCTAAAATCACCACAACTTTAATTAGGTTTCCAGAGTTTTTTTTTAAAAAAAAATTAATAATTATCTATCTCCTCCCATGGTATATCTCCTCCCACGCATAGCACGTGACAATAGAAAAAAAGTGTCTGGCGTTAAGCAATATCCATAAGAAGGTTCAGAGACAGAGCAAGGTGTAAGGACCAGGGGACATGCACTGTGTGGGTGTGTGTGACAGGTGTAGGCCATGGCATCTGTCCCACGACGTCACAATGCGTACGGGCCTCCGGGATGGGCGCACTTTATCTGTGTGAGGCCTTCGCACCCACAACCCACACACAGTCTCTCTCATAAGCAGACTTTTCACATTTATTTAGACCTGCACATGGACTAACCATTTAACTTTCAGAGCTATCCCCAAAGTCTGTGTGTGGTCAGGGTCACCCTGCCTGGGGGACCCATTCTGGAGCAGTGGGTCATGACGTCAGCATAGAACCTTCCAAAGCCAGATGCAGGCCCACCCCCCACATTCACACCTCAGTCACCAGTGCTGCTCTGGCATGTCACTTAACTTCTCTGTGTCTTTCATCTTCGTCTGTAACTTACAGCTTCTACCTCATTGGGTTGGGGGAGGACTAAGGGAGTTAATAATGGGAAGTGCCCGCGATGGGTAAGTGCTATGTCTGGGCAGTTGTTTTGCTGATATTGTTACTAGTCACTCGGCTACAATGCAGGGCAGACAGCGTGGGGTCCCTGTGTGGATTGGTGTCACAGACTGACAGGGTGTGAGACTGGGCAAGCCACGTAACCACGCCAAGTGCAAGGTTGTACCCCGTACTGGGGGCCTCAGAGGCTTGCAGAGATAGCATAAGTGACAGATTTGTGACTGAAAGGACCAAATCCACCTCATTTTTTTTTTTTAATCTTTGAAATCTGCATATGTTGGGCTTGGGTAGAGTGTCCACTCTATTGTGTTCTGCCAGCTCTCCGTCCTTCTCCTTCACCCTGGGCTGTGGTCAGCCAGGCGGCACCACTAACTACCCTGGGGCACCCACGGCAGCTCTGGACTGGGGACTGGCCTTTTGTACTGAAATGGCCAGGTCTCAGGCATGTCCAGCCATGACAGCGCAGAGGGAGGGTGGTGACAGGGACATCCATGTCCAACATGTGTGTAAGAGAAAGTGCCAGCCTTAAGGACAGCGGTGAAAGGGAGGGTGAATTCTTAAAATAGAAGGAAGGCAACCAGAGGTGACTGCCCAGCAGGAGGAAAAGGTCACGGAAGCCGGCCCAATGATGGACTCACACCTGAACAAAGGCAGCCGAACCCCAGGCCCCGACTCTGGTGGCAGACTCCGTTCCCCGCGCAGCTCCCCTGCCACCACTCAGGACCAATTCAGCCCTCACTACTGTCAGTCTGCCAGGCGCCCTCCATGCATCAGCTCTGGGGGGTGTTCCTTTCATCTCCTGAGCCCACTATCCTTTTCCTCCTGGTTACCCATCCTGGTCCCAGGGGATCTCTGGGGAGGACCTCCCTTCCGCCCACATTCACTAACCTGATCCTCTCCCGGTAATTCAAGAAACTCCTGAAATCTCCCCTTTTCCTGATATGTTTTTCTGGAATGGTCAGCAAAGACATGTGCAATTTCCTCCTGACCTGGTAATATGTAGCAAAATTGAATGGAAAGTTCCAACAATTTCTCCCTTCACTATCTCAGAAGTCATTTAGCTGTTAAACTTTGGAAAAGGTTGCCTGACATAGGGCTGATATAGTTAAGTGCGACTTGAGCTCTTAACATGCACCAGACATGCTCCAAATGCTTCATGTGAATCAGTTCATCTTCCTAACAATGCTACGGGCTAGGTACTGCTATCCCCCCATTATACAGGTAACAAAACTGAGGCACAGAATGAAATGATTTGTTCAAGGCCACAGCTGGTTAGCAGGAGACCGAGGTTGCAGCACAGGCATGCTTTGTTGTCCATGCTCCTGACCACCCTGCAATAGTGCCTGTCTCCGGCCTCAGTGCTCTGGGAAAACCAAGGTGAAGAGAGAGCAGGTATAGGCCAGGCCTCCCACATGGAGTGGAGAGGGGCTTTCTGACTTTATATGTGTGTTTATGGTTTGTTCCATGGATTACTATTTACTTACCTATAATGTGTTCTGTCTTACAGGACAAAGACTATTTATTGACTTTCTCTAGAGCTAATAATGTGTCACATGCCGATGAATACCGTCGGTGGAGACCATGAATCACTAATATGTCAATGAATTATCGCTGCATTATTATTTGTGGCTCCTCCTATGCATACTATAAACACGAAGGTAATAATAATAGCTCACATTTATTGAGCACTTGTTATAGTCTTTCTGTTCTGGCCAGCACTCTACATCAGCGGTCACCAACCTTTCGGACCTCACTGGCCACCTGTGGTCCACGGACCATCGTTTGGCGACCGCTGCTCTCCATTATCCCCTGGGAACCTCACAGCAAGCACATGAGATAGGTACCTATATGGTCCCCTCCCACCCACTCATGTGGAAACTGGAGGCTGACGTAACTTGTTCAGCATCACACGTTTAGAATAGGTTGGAGCCATGGTGTGAAGCTGGCCCCAGACTCCTGGGTCTCACACATAGGGATGGGAGAAGCGGATCCATTCTGGCCTCGTGATGTTTGTGTGGGACTTGGGGCAGAGCAGCTAACACTGCCCAAAGAAACCGAGGGAGACTTCGCAAAAACAGTTGCATTTGAGTTGGGTGACAATGGAATAATGGAAACTTTCAGGGCAGAAAGTCAGGCTGGAGGACAGCATACGAGGTGGAGGGACAGCAAGTGAGAAGGCACACGTTATCCAGGAGCAGGCAGCACCCTGGCTGGGTGGGCTCAGTTGGTCGGAATGTCTTCCCATACACTGAAAGTTTGCGGGTTTGATTCCCAGTTAGGGCACATACCGAGGTTGTGTATCCCGTCCCTGGTCATGGCATGTATGGGAGGCAACGGATAAATGTTTTCTCTCTAAAATCAATAAATATATCCTCAGGTGAGGATTTAAAAAATAATAAAGGAGCAGGGAAGTGAGGAAATCAGAATTTGGCAGGAACTCAGGGAGAGAGGCTGAAATGATGCTGGAGGGTGTGTAGAACAAGATTCTGAAAGATTTCTGTGCCCAGAGAAAGAACGGGAGTGTGTGTGTGTGTGTGTGTGTTTTATAGACACTGAGGAATCGAGAATGTTTTCAGGCGGGTTAGCGAGAATGCTAACTTTCAAAGATGGTCCTTGGGGCAGTATGAGGACCGACCTCCATGTGCCACGGGGTGTGGGTGGGGGGACTATGGAGCCAGACCCACCTGTGTGCTGGTGAACAGTCATGCTGTGGACAGTGGCAGGCTAGTCCTGTGTCCCTGAGGAGGGACTGCAGTGACTTCTATGCACTTGACCTGGCAAACAGAGCAAAGGCTCAATCCCCCTACATGTGTCCTCAGTCGGGTGGCTGGCGCTGAAGCTTCCGTAGCACCTGGGTGTGAAGATGGGGTGCAGGGACCAAGGGGTAGGGTTGTGCATGGCACAGCTGCCTCTGGAACAAATGAAAACGGTGGAGTGTCAGGACATCGATAAACCCACAAATGTGGCTTCGTGACCCTGGGCAAGTTATAACTCTCTCTGAGCCTAAGTTCCCTGTATATTAAATGGAAAGAAAAGTACCTACCTCATTGGGTTGTGTGAACTCAGTGAGATAATTCATGGAAAGCGTGTAATCAGTAAGCATGGAGCACACACTCATACATGTTAGCTCTCAATATCCCCACTACTACCCAAAAATGAAGGAGATAGCCCTGCTGGGAAAGGGTATTTGGCTGTGTATGCACTCCAGTCTGTGTCCCCTCCTCTTTGGCTCCTGCCTACCCAAACCTCAGTGGGTGGAAATCCAGGTCCAGAGGTGGATAGCAGGGGTGGGGTCTGGATAAGGCTCAGCATCACAGAGGTCACCTCTGTCCTTACCAGGTCAGAGCAGTCTGGGAACACCTGTTCTTGGGGCAGGGCCACTGCAGGAAGCCCCACGCACAGGGTTCACGTGGGAAGCAGGTGTTTCCCGCCCAGCCCTCCACCTCTCTGCAGCCTCCTTTCTTTCAGACCCACTTGCCCTGCCTTCAGCCTGCTCTTCCTTCCTGGACCCTTCCTGCCACCCTCACTCTCAGCTGCTGCCCCTCCCTTGCTGAGGACTTTCACCCCTTTTCTCTGGATGTTTCCCGCAGTGGCAGAAGTCAGGCAGACCTCCGGGCATGGACGTTTCCAGCACAGGTGGCCTTGTCATCTGGGCCAGGTGGAGCTAGGGTTTTCTGGGGAGCACTAATGCCATGGCCATCTGAGCAGCCGGGCAGAGAGGAGGAGGTGAGAGCAGCAGCAGAAGGAACTGAGGCCCCGGGTCTGCCTAGGGAGAGAGCAAGCTGTGGGGAGGGACCAGGGTGTGGCCAGTGGGGGATGGAGAGTGATTGGCACAGGGTGTTTTGGTGGCATGAGCACAGCACAGGTTAACAGGTGGCAGCGACTGCAGAGGCTGCTGGGTCGGCAGATCGATCTAAAATAAACCCCTACCAGCACTCCAGCTATCATCTTCGCAGTAAAACCTGAAATTAAGTGTGCATCCCTACTGAGCATCTTCCCAGGAATGGGAAGCCTGACTGACTAGGTTTCTGTGAACCTCGCTTTAGATACCTGGGTGAATGTGGAAAACACTCCCAATCCCAATCCCATGAATTATAGGCGCAACACCAAGCATCCACTTAATTGCATTTTTTCACTCCGCAACCAGATTGAGTGTGATATAGTCCATATTTCCTAAAATTCTCTAAATGTGTGCATGTGGTTTTTAAGTTCTACTTGTCTCCTGCCGGCAGACAGAATATTTCACATTGTCAGACTATTAGCTTTTGTAGAAGACATTCTTCGTATCTCAAGGTTGGCCCAGGGCTAAATTTTTTTCTCTTGTTTGCAGGTGTCATGTTCTGGTTAGACGTTTGACACCTTGTTCTTAATAAGTGTCATGGGGCTGGGAGTCATCGTATCAGGGCCTTCTTCCCACATAGTCACATGACGGCGCAGGGACCGAAACCCCCTCAGGTTCCCGGCGCTAATTTGAAGAGGTTGGGTTAGTTACTAAGTTTCTGTTCAGAGCAGAAGAATCTCTGATTCAAGTAATATTTTCACAGGAACCCTATAATCTTTCCTCGTGGAGGGAAACGTGATCTGTGCTACCAGCCTCGCTAGAGACTGATGAGTGCTCAAGTTCAGGAAGAGCATCACATATCCCATGATAAATATGTTAAGGCTCTGTTATGTTTTCTTTCATAGTTCCTTCCTGAGGAATTGAGTCTGTTACGCTAGTTCATGCTCAGCCAGCATGCTCATTTTTTTTTTTTGACAGGATGCTTAAAATAAAGGAGAGAGCTTTACTTGATACCTTTATTTATATGCAAAACAGCGCACCATTCATGAGATATGAAAAACTCGTCGGATAGAAACCAGATTATATCTATTTTCACTACAAAATATTGCATTATATAAAGCAACAGAGACACAAAAAAACCCTGAAAAAGACTAAAATCTTTGGATAGCAGGTGTGGTTCCCCACCCCTCCCCCCTTATCTCTAAAATACACGCCTCGTTTTAAGAGTTTCACAGCTGAGAACATGAAACATTTTCAGGTTATAGACTTTTCTTTTTGGTTGTCACGGAGGAAAGTAGTTTCTGAATTCTCTTTTTTTTTTTTTTTTTTAGGAAAATAACTTAATTTCCTAAAATCATCCCAGGCACAAACATCACACATACACACACAAAGAAGCTACTTGCCTTAATAAACAGTTTGTAAAGTACTTTTCAGACATAGCTACAGATAAGAATAACAACACTTACTTTTTTAAAAAACTATAATAGTGAAGTGTTAGTGTTGCTGATCTCACCACAAACAAACATCTTAATATATAAAATATGTTTAGAAACAGGGGGAAGTGGGAACTTTGTTATGCAAGTGCAATATAATTAGAGCCAAAAGAAAGACCACAGTATAATCTCAACAAACACGTAAAAAGTATTATTCCACAGGAAAAAGTGTAAACACTTGACTATAAATTAATTGGCACAGAGTATCCAAAGTAAAATTATCACCACTCTGAAAAATAAATGTCTTGGAAAAAATACTCTACTCCTTCTAACATAAATAAAAATAGGTTGTCTTTTTCTAACTGCACCTATGGGTCCACGCGTTTAAGGTCACGAATAGATGTTTTTGGATATATAAAGGGGCACTTTGCCTGAAAACACAGTCACATAGTAAGTTGTCCATTTAAATATGGATTTTCCTGTCTACAGGAGAGTCATACTTCAGGGCTCAGTTCCCACCGAGCTCGTCCCACACGGCTCTGTTTGTTCTCATCACACCTTTTTGAGCTTACCAAGTATGCATTTGGATTCTAATCTAATCTTTCTTTTCGAATCTGAATAGAAAGTTTCCTGTTCCACCTTCAAGTGCCTACAATCTCTACCCTGGAGGACATTCCCTCCTTCCCCTCCAGATGTTTGGTGATTTTCCAATTAGAAAAATCCAGATCTGCTAAAGTTTCTGCCCTCATTTTTTCAAAACTCAAAGATTCGTGGGAGATAAACTAATGAGAACTCCCAGTCTCCAATGAGCTAAATGAAACACCCTTAAAGGGATTCTAACTCAGGGAGGGGAGGTCTGGGGTGGCCAATCTCCAGTGCCTCTCGGAGGTCCGCAGGCCTGAGAAAGCCCCCCACCCCCTCCCTTTGCAAGCCCCACAGCTTGCCAGACAACCCCACCTTCCAGAGTGAGAAACCTTCCCTTGTCTCCCTGCTGAGCCCAGAGAACGCAACACGTTGGTAACTTCTTCCACCGTCCGAGTCTCCGGGGTCCCGGACATCCAGACCCGCAGCCTCCGTAGCGCCCGCCCCTACACGTCCAGGACGTGGTTGAGATAAGAGATGTAGCAGATGGCCAGGCGCAGGATCTCGATCTTGGAGAGCTTCTTGTCCGGGGGCAGCGTGGGCAGCAGTTTGCGGAGCTCGGCAAAGGCCAGGTTGAAGGCCTCCACGCGGATGCGCTCGCGGGTGGCATGAGCCGACCTGTACTTGGCCGTGGCGCGCCGGCGGCGGCGCTTCTCCTCGCGGCTCAGCTGCTGCGGGTGCGGGTAGAGCGCGGCCCGGCCGCCGCCCTTGCCGTCGCCCTCGGCCTCCTCCACCGGCTCCAGGTCCGACACGCTGCCCAGCACCTTGGCGTCCGCACCGCTCAGGGACTCCGGATCCGAGTGCGCCGAGCTAGGGTGGTCCGAGTCGGCGGCTTGGTCTGGACTCAGCATCATTTTGGAGGCTGAGGGGGAGTCAGAAAATCAATCAATAAAAGCCAGGGCCTTTGATAGGCCTCCAGCTGGCCTCCAGCCGGCCTCCTTCCCACCCCTGGCCGCGCTGGCGGAGGGAGCCCTCTCTCCCAGGCAGGCCCGCATCCTGGACCTGGTACCTCGGCCTGCAGGAGGCCCGGCCAGGCCTGGGTTCTGTGCGCCTCGGGCCATAGACCAACTCCATCATTCTGCCTTCCTCACTTCATTTCCTTCCTTGACAAATGACGAAGGATGAACACATCTGGCTGGGGGTGGGGGGAGGGAAGGGAGAAGGGGAAGGAACCCGGCCCGCGGGCCTCGCGCTCTTCTGGGGCACAGGGTGGGGCACCCAGGGCTGGAGAGGGGTCCGGCCCGAGGGCAGAAGGGGAGCAGGCCCGGAGCTGGAAGGCGTCCTGGTTCCCCAGTGCTTCTCTGAAGTCATAAAGAAACGGCTAAACAAACGTGGGGCTCCTTTCAGCACAACAGAGATGCCCGTGCCCTCGCAGGCGCCCGCAGCACCATCTGTCACGCAGACAGCCACACACATCAGGGACCCAGGGACCCGCGCTCGCGCTGAGACAATGCGCCCGGCAGCCTGCCCACCGCTCCCGGGGAAGCGCTGGCGGCCGGGGCGCCGCCGGGGAGGCTGCGGAGGGAGGGAGAGGCAGGCGCGGGGCCCCAGAAGGTGGGCAAGCCTGGCCTGAGCTACACCTCTGCCCAAAAGTTTGGGTGCCGAGGGGCCAAAGGCCCAGCAGGTCTGTCCCAGCTTTCCTCAATGCTGGCTTCCTGGAGAGACCCCCTTGTCCAGCTCCTCCGGCATCTAGAGTTGGCCTATTGAGCGCCTTTGGGGAGGGAGCGAGCCATGATCACTGGGCTCCAGGGGAATTCGGGCCTAGAAAGGGGCCGGCACCTACAGGTACCAAGCAACTGCTGCGGGCGCCAGGGGCCCTGCCCGTGCAGCCCGTGCAGCCGGCGACCTGAGAGACCCGCATGGGCGTCGGGGTTGCTTCCCAGAGACAAAAGCGGGGATGCGCGATCCGCTCCTAGCACCGCGCTGGTTTAGGAGCGAATTTGGCTTCAAGGCGGCTTTCATTTCCCTGCGAGAAAAACAAGTCCTCTAAGGCAACATAAAACAAACCTCCAAGTGAATGCATGTGATTCCCTGCGGGCTTTTAACGGATACATTTTGTAAGTAGAGCAACTTGCACCTATGCTCCGCTTGAAAGGGTATAAATAAATAAGCCAGAAAATCAGAACAAGCCACAGCAGTTGTAGCTCAGGCAGAAAGTTCCTGGATTGCCCTCAAAGCATGATAAATTCTCCTCCAGGTATCTTTTTAAAAAAATATGCATAAATACGGCATGTGTATATTTTATTTAACATTTGCCTGAAATGCATCTGTCATTTCAGGCAAATGTTAAATAAACTAACTTAGTTCCACACTGGAAAAAAATTATTTAAAGGAGTCTTACCTTGTAAAAGCCTTTTCGATAATCTTTTCTCCAATCTTTTAGAGTTAAAATTCCAGGGAATACAAGGGAGGGACTCCGAAATATATTAAAAGCAGAAAATATTTATTACATTCAAATATGAAAAAGCAGCTGTCATCTTGCCGGTGCCCACACCGAGGGACGATAATATCAGGATGTGGATCAGTGATTGTTTACTTAGCTGATAGATCAAAACGCCTTTGCCTTTTAATTGTTCGCAAACATTTCGGGGAAATCTGTTGTTGATTTTTTTTCTTCCCCCCCAAAAAAACCACAGGAGGTGTTGAAAAGTCGCCCGCCTTTTCTCCTCTTCTAGGTCTCTATAAATAACAAAAGAGATGCAGAGATAAACACGGTCACATCAAAGGGCTGATTCCTCCACTTTCTAATAGCGGGAGAATCAATAAGAAAGATGGTTAAGATAAGATACGGCTCCTGTAGGATTCCTTTTCCTCCCCTCCATAGGGCTGAGCAGAAACTGGGAAGTACAAGGCAGAGATGCGATCTGGCTCAGAAGTGATTTTTTTTTTTTTTTTTTTTTTTGAGATAAGGCTTTGTTCAGCTGATGTCTCCCCAGTTCCCAGGAACACAATACTATAATATAACTCGGGGCTAAGCGTGTCTCTTCCTCTTCCCGCATTTACTTGGATGTTGTATAAACAGACACCTATTTCCAGTTTCAAAGTCTTTCAAGGCTTGGTTACATCTCCCACCCCAACCCCCTCCTTTCTTTACCTTGTAGCAAAATAGACATAGTCAGTGGCGTGGAGATGCCTGGAGAAAAGGTGGTGGAAAGCGAACGCCTCCAGTAGAAACAGTGGCAGGGAAGCTGAGAAAGACGGGAGAGGGTGGCAGAGCCCAGCAAAGAGGCAGAGATGCGCGCGTGGCTTCTTAGCTCTCCTGGTACCAATTGATTCAGCCTGGAGATGGTGGAAGAGATAAAGGCTTAAGAAGGGGGATGGAATTTTTTTCCCCCTAAATTGATATTTAATGGGAAATCCTATTGGACAGAAACCTGGACATGAGTCACTTAATTGGACTTGACATCTGTCACAGTGTTGGAGTTTTCACAGCCCAAATATTTTAGCAGATCGGATTCCCACTGAATCTGTGCCATAAAATATAACCCTTGAAAGCAGTCCATGATAGAAACTTTAGCCTCTAAGCAGAATATGTGGCCATAATCAGGCTGTTTCTCTTTTTCTGACTATTGATGCACGTAAACAACATATTGACTATGGGAAAATTACCCTGGCATATTACTGAAACCAGCATCTTTCTGTAATGTGTAGGAAAATACTTGTGTCCAGACATAGAAATACATACACTGTGTGTGGTACTGCAATAAACATATTCAGATATGCACTAGCCCCCCTTTTTAGTGATCATTTCCACTTTAAAGAACACCTCAACAAGGCTTGATTAAGCTTATTCCCATTTTTCAGAGATATCTTGCCACTGGACTAATTTTCCAATATATGATAAACAACAACAACAACAACAACCTTTCAATAGCTTGTCATAGGTGGAGCTGGGAACAGAATCCATGCATTATAATGGCAGGGATCACTATTGGAGACCATTGGACTCTCTGAATGTTTGTTTTCCTCTTCTCATTCATTCAGCTTAAACTGTGGCATTCCCCATGTGTTGATTATGCAGCTCATTCTTGCTTATTTTCATCTCTGACTTTCACTGTGTGGCAGTGCATTGGGCCAGGATGTAAACACATACAAATCACCAGTGTATTCCAGCACGTAATGCCTTTGCCTCACCCGACCCCATGTCTCTGAATTTATCTGCCTTGTAACAAAAGGGGAAATCTAGTTCAATTATTTTGCCATTGTGAGCCACCATCAATTACATATTATTTGCAATTATTTTAGCTTTTTTTTTTTTTTTGATAATGCAAGCATGAAAGAAATAGAGTATTATTGTTCACTACTGCCCTCCCTCCCCAGTCCCTGGGGGAACTTTGGTGGAAAGAGGAGCCCTCACTTGCCCTCTGAGCTCAGTTTTGTCCGAAACACAGGCTTTGTCATCAGGGGAGGGGGTTGGTTAGGCTGCCCCTGGGAGTGACCCTCATGGTTGCCACCAGTCCTGTGTGCCTTTGCCCACATTTTTCATTCTACGGGGGATTCCTGGACCAGCAAGGGGTGGGATGAGAGCAATGGGTGCCTCCACCAAAAATGGACACCAGCACTTTCCAGCTTCACCTCCACTGCACCCCAGCACAGAGGGACTTTTTAAAAAATATATGTATTATTAATTTTTACAGAGAGGAAGGGAGAGGGATAGAGAGTTAGAAACATCCATCAGCTGCCTCCTACACACTCCCCACTGGGGATGTGTTGAACCTGGGACCCTTCAGTCCGCAGACTGATGTTCTATCCACTGAGACAAACCAGTCAGGGCTAGAGGGACATTTAAGTGGAGGCAGGGGCCAGCCACATTCAGGTGGCCATAGAACAGGTGAGTGGGTGAATTAACTCCTCCAGGTGGTGAAGAGAGGGAGAGGGAAGTTTCCCCAGCCTGGCCAGGAGCAGCCAGCACTATGCATCACCCACACAGAACTCGGAGTGAGCACACAGCCATGCACCCAGGGGTACCTGTGTTCCACACCTCCCGCTCCCCACACAGGCCAGCGGGCTCTGTTACGCCACCCCACAGACTGGCAGGTTGAAAAGCCTGGTGGCCCTAACCGCCATAGTCCACATGGCAACTGCTATAGTGGAAAGTGACTGGTATCTGTGTTTACCCTGCTGTTGGGGGGGAGGGCGGACAATGAGAGGGACATCCCAGGACAGGTTGGAGTCTACTATGGTGTGTGTGCATCTAGACACATTCTCTCGGCTATTCACGCTTTCTGATTCCGCACTTACAACCTGCGGGTGCATAAGTTCATACACGAGGAAGCCTATGCAAACAGGTACACATTCAGACCCACATATAGTCATGCCTGGACACACTGTCATGGTCACAGGCATGGACTCACACTCACACATGCATTCTCTCTTCCGGGAAGGCCTCTCTGTCCCCTACTGCCACCCCTCAGACCTCCTGGCACAATTGGCCCTTCCTTCTGTGCCCCATAGGCCCTCTCTTCCATCTCCCCATGGCACATTGTGTGCCATGATTCTTGGTTTCCATACTGTGTCTCCCACTGGGCTGTGATGCTTCCAGGGAAGGCCTGTCGCTATACCTCAGCCCTGGTGTTTGAGTGTGACATATTATACGTACTCAGTGCTGCCGAGACCGGTTTGGCTCAATGGATAGAGCGTCAGCTTGGGGACTGAAGGGACCCGGGTTCGATTCCAGTCAAGGGCATGTACCTTGGTTGCGGGCATATCCCCAGTAGGGGGTGTGTAAAAGGCAGCTGATCAATGACTCTCTCTCGTCGATGTTTCTAGCTCTCTATCTCTCTCCCTTCCACTCTGTACAAACTCAATAAAATATATATATTTAAAAAAAAAATATATATATATATACACTCAGTGTATTTATGTTGAGCAGCATCCTGTGCATAGAGGCACCCAGGATGTTTGTGAACAGAAATACTTCCACCTAAAGACACACATGGTTCCAGCTGTATCACTTTTCTCTCCTTGTGAGAATAGTAACCCTGCCCTACTCAACTCCACTGGCTGGTTATCTGAAAGTGTTTTATAAAATACAAAGCACTATGCAAGCGAAGCTATGGTGGAATATTAGGAGGTAACTAGTGATTTAAAAAGCCAGACTTTCTGGCTCTATCATATGCTACCTGTGTGAATTTGAGTTACTTAGCCTTTCTGGACCTCAGTTTTCTAGCTACAAAATGAGAATATAAAAAGTATGTTGTTATGTTATGTCCTATGTTTTTTTTTTCTAAAGATTAACAAGATAATCTGTGTAAAATGCTTAAATTAATTCCAGAACTCATGCTCCATAGTGTTGGCTATTAATATTATTAATAACATTGTTATTATTCAATATAAATACATATTGAGAGCCAGGAATATATATGAAATTACATGACATAGAAATACATCTAGTATATTCACTCAGTGTGTGTGTGTGTGTGTGTGTGTTGCTATGGTCACAAACATGGGTTTGTACTCATGCATATGCATTTTCTCATACTTTACACAGATTCACTCATTTTATCTTCACTAGAGGCTATGAGGTAGGTGCTGCTCTTGTCCCAGTTTTGCATATAAGGAAACTGAGACATGGAGAAGATGGTAATCAACTCAAGTTCACATAGCTAATAAATGATGGGGAGGGGCAAGAGTTAGACGCAGGTGTTCTAAATTTAGAAACTACAACCACGATGTCTTAGCTTCTATTGTCATGGTGTCCTACACAAATACACTCATGCAGAAGAATTAGTCACCAAGCGACGTGCATGCTCTGAGGGAGAAAAAGACAAGCATTTAGACTGAAGCCATATCCCACCTGCTAACGTTTTTCCTCAGGGGAAAAAAATGTTCCCCTAATATTTCCTGGTAATTCTGAAGGCAGGAGCATATTTCTTGGACTCAACAGATAGTAGGAAGAGGTACCTTGAATGTTGGTGAGACTCCGAGAGAGCATTTTGCACGGGGAAAAAGGAAAATCCAAGCCTCCATGAGGACTTGATCTGATTTCTTATGATAGAGTTCTATCAGGACCTTCCAGTGGGTCACAATGAAAACTGATAGCACGGTCCCTGGGGCTCACCAGGCTGCTGCCCCTTGGTTTGTCACATCTGTTCCCATTCCCAGGTACCAGGATGCGATGAGGACCTATTTACTCAGAAGAGTGTGGCCATGGCGCCTGCGTGCTTTAATCAGTTCTTTTTTTTTTTCCTTTTTAAAATATATTTTATTGATTTTTTTTACAGAGAGGAAGGGAGAGAGATAGAGAATTAGAAACATCCATGAGAGAGAGAGTCATCAATCAGCTGCTTCCTGCACTCTCCCCAACGAGGATATGACCGCATCCAAGGTACATGCCCTTGACTGGAATAGAACCCGGGACCCTTCAGTCCGCAGATCGATGCTCTATGCACTGAGCCAAACCGGTTTCGGCTTTAATCAGTTCTTGAGGTGGGCCTGCGTCTCACCACTGAAAAGCAAATATTGTCCTGTTTCCCTTTGCATACAGTCTCAAGACGATGTTCCATAGGTTAGAGCACTCCCCTCCCATAAAAATCCTTGTTTGCTAGGTTGGTAGGATTAGGGGTGATTTTTTTTTTTATCCATTCAAAAATATTCTTTAATGTTGACAGGAAATTCTTTCACAAATAAGCATTTTTTAAAAGGTTACAAAAAGGTCATTTCCAGGAGGAAAAACAAAATATTATGGAGAGTTCCCAGCACGGGGACATGAGAACAACAAACAAATGGATCAAGAAATGCCAACATGACAACCTACACCTATAAGAAGATGGCCAGATAGCTTAACTCCGGTGAATAATCAAGCAGACAGAAGCTGTTATGTAGATAAAACTTATGCATCGTTAATTAGCAAGGCATTATTTTTTCATTCAAATGTTCTCGTGTTCAGCAGATAAGGCCTCAAAATAGAAATGGCTCGAGGGGCATTTCAAAGTCATTGTTCAACATAATGATGGACATAAAAAAAAAATATTTATGTCCCATCTTGGCCATCGGACTTGACCTTGTTTGTGTCTCATTTCTTCAGGATTGTGAGTTACTAGGGTTAATTTAATAAACTGATCTCTAGTAAGGTAACTGTGGCTAGTAATGCCTCATTACTCTTCCTGGATATCCTGGGGTGATATATGTATATATATTTTTTCATGATCTTTTCATGTTTGAATCTAAAGGGGTTTGTGAATTTCAGGTCTGCAGAAATGTTAAGTGGAGGCTGCCTAAGGAGCTATTTGTACTTCATAGGCTAGACAGCCCCTGCCTCCACTTCCTTCAGCTCGAGGATTTTTTTGCACAATTAATGATGGAGAGCTTATTTCAAGCATGTCATACCCATGGCCCATAAGTTGCATGCCTTGTTTATTTGACTTGTGTTAGCATTTGAGTTTGACATGCTTGCCTTAGTCCATGGGGTCTTTGACAAGTTTGGTATCTGTGGTAGACTAAAAAACACCCCCTTCCCCAAAAGGTGTTCACATCAAATCCCTTGAACTTGTGACTGGTACTTTAAATGGCAAAATATGTGATTGAGTATCTGATTAAGTTAAGGGTCATATACTGGTATATCCAGATGGGCCTTCCAGGTAATCACATGTCGTTATAAGAGTAAGGCAGAGGGAACTTTGAGAGAGACACATGTAGAGAAGGTGATACAAAGATGAAGCAAAGAGGAGATGAGGCCACAAGCCAAAGAATGTTGACATGACAGCCACCAAAAGCTGAAAAGGGCAAGAAATAAACTCTCCCCTAGGGACTCCAGAAGGAGTGTGGCCTGAGGACACCTTGATTTCAAACTTCTGGCCTCCAGAACTGTCAGAGAACAAATTTCTATTGTTTAAGCCACAAGAAACCAATACCACCTATTATCTTGGGTTCAAATCCTGGCTCCAAATGTTAGCTCTGGGTAATCTTAGACACAGCTTGTTCTAATCCTCTGCCTCCTCATATAAAAAATGATAGCATTTGTGTAAGGAATCTAGTGAATAATGTTTGGCACCCGGTAATATTTCATGAAATGTTGGTGTTTGTGGAGAAAATAATTCAGTTGGTTAAAGCTTACATCAGTATGTCCACAAACACAATGAGGTTCTGAGCTCACAGAGGCATTTTCTATGCATTTATGGAAACGTGCATGTGCTGGTGGGTGTGAGGAAATGGCATGTAACTGGGTGATGACTAGTTAGAAGGGAGGGAGTTGACAGTCAGGGGGTAAGAAATCGTGTTCAATCCCTGACTGGTTTGGCTCAGTGGATAGAACGTCAGCCTGCGACTCTTGGGCCCCAGGTTTGATTCCCATCAAGGGCATGTACCTTGGTAGCTGATCGATGTTTTTCTCTCATCGATGTTTCTGACTCTCTATTCCTCTCCCTCCTCTCTGTGAAAAATCAATAAAATATGTTTAAAAAGAAATCATGTTCAAGGTTTATATATCTTGAGGGATATATCTGCCAAGAAAGACTCCCTTTGGTTAATGTGGCTCAAATTTCTTTTTAAGTTTATTTATTGATTGTTTTTAGAGAAAGAAAGGAAGGAGGAGGAGAGACAAAGAGACAAAGAAACAGAAACATTGATTTGTTGTCCCACTTATTTATGCATTCATTGATTGATTCTTATATGTGCCCTGACTGGGAATGGAACCACAACTTTGGCATATCTGGAGGATGCTCTAACCAATTGAACTACCTGGCCAAATGTATAACCAGAGTCTAGCAGCCATTGCTCCGAGGCCTGTCACATGTAAACACTGAATATTAGGCAAGAACCATTGACTGAGCTGCTAGCCTCCTGCACTGCATTCCTGCCACCTGAGTCAATGCTTATAAAAGAGTTCCTGGAATAGTATTTCAACCAATGAGGTGAGACCTGCCCCTCCCATCAGAACTGCACAGCTATATCCTCATTTGCATCTTTATTAACCAACCAGAACAGCTCTGTAACAACCAATCAGGATATGAGATTCCAACCATTCAGGAGCTATTTGGGCCAATCAAACTGTGAATTAGGATTCCTCTTTTGCATAAAAATGGATTAGTCAGGGACCAGGGAGGGCGCTTTCTCTATATAATCTGACTTCCCCTTTGTCCCAGGGGAGTGTATTTTTCATTTCTTCTGGAGGCTGCATCTCCCTAGTTTGCAAACTGAGTAAAGTCTCTCTTTTTTCTGCATCCCAGATTGGGGTCTTCTGTTGGCTTGGATTGCTGGCAGCGAGCTTTTATGGACAGGTCAGTGAAGGTTGCCACAGGATTCTTTATTATTATAAAGCAGATGGAAAAGGTCCTTAGAATGTAATGGGGAAATTCCCTGGTTTCTTCTGAAAGGGCTTAGGTCTTAAAGTCCACATCCATATTTCAAATCTCATAATGGAAATCTAAATATGCTCTTCATTTGTAGTTTGTCCGCCGAGGGAAAATTGCAGAGCGGGTCACAGCCATGGGAAGATTCTGGGTTGCTTCTGATAAATGGCTATTTACACATACTGAGCCAGCTCTGGGGTATTCTCGGGGCATAATTTCATAGCAGAGTTAACATCGTCGCATAAAATATGACAACAGATTTTGCACTGCCAATCTGAAATGAAATCGCAGCCTTCTCTAATGAGCAAGTAAGGCCCAGAGGCAGAATGGATTGAGCTGTACCAATACCTGTCGCCTCCAGTCTTGGGCCCTTTGAGTGCAGAGGGGAGAGATGGCAGAGGTGACAGGACACTCCTGATTCTCTCATGGCACCTGCTACCCACTTTGGGGGAATCAGGTTCTCACCTCCACGTTACAGGCACCACTGCCTTCAGCCCAGAGGCACGTTCTCCAAAGCTTGGGTGTAAGTCAGAGTCACACCTCCTGTTGACTCCGAGCACCGTGTCATCGGTGACACACCTTTACTCCTTTCGATCTTCCATAGGCGAGGACTCGGCTCTCCCTCACCATAACCCTCAGCTCCGTTAATGATTCATGAAGGACATCCGAGCGCCCCGGAGGTGGTCCTCACTGGAAGGATCTACCAGCGTTAATATTTTAAAGGGGCCCTTTTTGAAATGAAAATACTCGCAGCTGTGTTAATCTCTGGTCACCTGGGATTCTGTGTCCTCTAATTGTGGGAGAGAGGGGCTCTTTGTGTGAGCACACCTGTATGCTCCATGTTAATTTTTCTTGGTGAATGAGTTGATCTCATGCTAAGTGAAAGCAAAATATATTCTGTTCTCAGCCCAGACCTGCCTGAATTTCTATGTAGTGAACCCCATTGATTCCAGGAATCTGAACAATGGTGAGAGATAGAAGGGTATACTAGATCATGTACTCAGTTCTTGTTTTATTCTGTTATAGCTGGCTGGTCAGGGGCACCCATTTTCCCTCTGTTGGTCATTTTAGACATAAAGAACCTTCATTATATTTGCTTAACTTATTTGAATATACATTTGATTTACATGATTCCTCATTCCCTCCTCCAAATAAAAGACCAGCTGGCACTGCACACAGGGAGGGTTCAGCAGCCACAGGGTTGCTGAAACTCTGCCCCTATTGCTCTGGGCAAGATGGTGCTGGGGCCCGGCTGTTCCCAGTCACAGCATCTGCTCCGTGGTTTCAAATTACTTGTTAGTGGCAACCAGGAGTGAAAAGAGAAATGCTTACATGTTCTAACCAAACTTCATGTCTCTGAGCCCTCACTTACCCTTTTCTTCCATTAACATCTCAAAGTAGACCCTGCCTTCGCCTTGCCTACTATAGGCCAGCAGGTAAAGTCTTAGAATAGAGTACATTGATTATAATGTGAGGCAATTTTGGAAGGAAAGCTAGGCTGACGGAAATCTAGAAAGTTATACTTTACATAGTACATTTCCATTTCCTTTCAAAAGATTAAAACATCCTTCGTTAGACCCTCTCCTCACTCAGAATCCTTGGAAACCACTGATCTGGCCTCTTTCCACACTTTTGCCTTTTCTAGAGTGTCATGTGAATGGGATCGTATAGTATGAGATCTTATGATACTGAGATCTTTCATAATGTGTTTGACTTCACCTATGTTATTGCGGTATTCACAGTTCATTCATTTTTATTGCTGAATAGTGTTCCATTGTATGGATGGCTCATGGTTTGTTTATCCATTCATCCATTGGAGCTATTTAGGTTGTTTCTAGTTTTTTTGGAATAATGCTGTTAATAAACTTTTATTTACAGATTTTGTGTGAATGTAAGCCTTCATTTCTCTAATGTAAAAAGCTAGGGATGGAATTGCTGGGTCACATGGTAAATGTATATTTAACTTTATAAGAAACTTCCAAACAGTCTTTCAAAGCATCTGTACCACTTTACATTCTTATCAGCAGTGCATGAGGGTTCCAGTTGATTTACATTTTCAATAACACGTAAAATTGTCATTTCATTTGCATTTCAGTACTAAATTATCTTTAGGCAACTTTTTATCATGTTATTAATCTCATTAACCACAAGCATCTTACTTGCTATCCACACATCTTCTTTGGTGAAGTGTCTGTCAACATTTTTTTTTTTTTTTTTACCATTTTTAAATAGGTTATTTGTTTCTAATCATTGAATCTTGAGTTGTTTATGTATTCTAGATTCAAGTCCTCTTTTTTATATATGATTGCAAATATTTTCTCCCAGCTTATGACCTAACTTTTTATAAAAATTTAACAATATCCTTTGCAGAGTAAAGACAAATTTAACTGTTTTCTTTTAGAAATTATCCTTATTTTTCTGTTTCTAAGAGCTCTCTGTCTAACTCAAAGACACAGAGTTTTTTTCCTATGCTTTCTTCCACAAGTTTTAGAATTAATTTTACATGTAGTTCTAAATTAGCCAATTAGTTCAGAATTTTAGCTAATTCTACATTTGGTTCCATGATCCATTTTTATTTCAGCTTTGTTTTGTTGTGAGTCACAGTTCAAGTTCATCTGCATTCTACTGTGGAGTCTCTGGTGAATTTTTCCATTCTAAAATTTCCATTTTGTTCTTTTATAGCTTTTCTTTTGTTGCTGAAAACCTCTATCTTCCCATTTGTTTAAAATCATTTACCTTTACTTCTTACAGCATGATTACAGTAACTACAGTAAAGTCTGTCCAACAAGCCCAATACTTGTCATCTCAATGTTGGCTTCTCTGAGAGTTGATTGGGGTTTCCTGGTCTTTGGTCTATTGAGTAATTTTTGGTCATATCTTGCCTATTTTTTTTTTTTTTTTTGGTATGGTCACATAATTCCTCTTTACTTCTTTAGTTATTAAGGATGGAAGACCTTTTTCTGAAATAATTGAACCAAATGTTCTCTGCCAACAATGCTTTGTTCTAAGGTTTTAAAATATAGTATTGATTTCAAAGAGGAAAGGAGAAGGAGAGAGGGATAGAAACATCAATGATGAGAGAGAATCATTGATTGGCTGCCTCTTGAACGCCCTCCACTAGGGACTGAGCTTGAAACCTGTGCCTGTGACCTGAACGGAAATGGGTCCAGTGACCTCTTGGTTCCTGGGTCTACGCTCAACCGCTGAGCTACACGCAGCTGGGCAGGAATCTGTTGCTCTTTTCTGACTCCCTCTGTTCCCACCCAGAGCTCTGACAAGTTTTCATCTCAACATTTTCAAATTTGGTTTCATTTAAAGTTTTCTATTTTACCCATCTGGATTTATTTTTATATATTGTGTGTGAGGCAGTACTATTTTTTCTTTGTTTGCAAATAGCCATATTTTTCAACAGATTTGGATGGACTGAACCTTGTTATAAAATTGGACCAAAAAGGAGGTTGTTGGTGGCCAGATCATTACATTCTATGGGCCTGCTAAGATTCTGGTTAATGGGGGTGAATGTAAAGTCCTACACGTGGTCCTACACAAGCAAATACAGTGGAATGAGCAGCAAAGAGAGGCGCCTGGCAGTGGCCTAGGCCGACGTGCTGGAGATGTGTCCATTGGTTGAAGGCTCAGACTGGGTCACTGGTGCATTGTGCGCTTTGGCTGTAGTGGGAATGTGGGAGAATACGTGGGGGTTTCCATTTATTGCATTTCATCAGTGAATGCGGGTAACAGGCTCGCCTCCAGGGAGTTGCTTTATTTATTTCTTTATTTTCACTTTTATTCCTCAGGGATTTTTGAAATATGTGCTACTGTTTACCTATATAGCAAAAGCCCCTAGACAGTTGCCTCAGATCCCCTGTGAAAGGATTTAAGAACAAATAAGGAAACAAACATAGGTCATTCTCTCCCCTTCATTGTGGTAGCTGTGTCCTCTCATTTAGTGTCAACTTATCAGATGCCACTCCTTGATACTGTCAGGATTTTATATATATTTAACAGCCTATGACTCCATCCTCCCTAGCCCAAAGTTGGCCTTTCTGAAGTATTTCCTCCATTCTGCTGTGGTCTGGTGGAAGAGAACTATGACATTAATCCTTAGAATTATAAGGAGAAAATGAGGAAATAGGTTCAGAAAAAGAAACTGAAGACATACAATCAGTAAATTATAGATCTATCATACATGTCCATCCATCGATGGCTCAGGGACCTCCCTCTCCCCACTCTGCCAAAATTCTAGGATATTTTTTAATGTTTGTTCTGGAGAATTAGGATTTGTGGACTCATGGGCACACATATAAAATCTTTTAAAAATTTGGCCCCTCCGTATTAAAAGCAGAAGCATGGTCTAACAGGGAGGCCTACATTCCATATGCACCAGCCAGCTAACCCATGGGAACCGCTCTTATCACTCACCAGTGCTGGAGAAAGCAGCGGCTGCCCAGGCAATGAGATGCCAGGCATTGTAGGTAGGCACGCGTGGGCCTGCACTCACCAGTCTCAGGTGCAGCCGCATTTTCCTAGGAAGCCCCCACCATCTCAATCATGCTACCAGGGAAGAAATTCTCTTCCCTCTTTTCCCCCCAGAACCTATTTCCCCCGTACCCTTTAAACACATTAAACCACTGTTAGCACACAGAGTGGGCATCGTGTTAGCATAAGATCTAATCAGAGCGAATCTGCTGGTCTCCAAAGGCTTCATTCTTTTTGTCTCTTTCCTCTGTTTTCTTGTTAGACTGAAGAGCCTTTTTTGACATCCTCATTTGTTCTGCTGTGTAATAGCATGAGAGCTTTCCGAGCTGTCAACATCTGCTCCGCTCTGGAGAGCTGCAGGGCCGAGCCAGCAAAGCAATCATCATTATGCCCGAATGGGCTGCAAAGGATGTGAGAGATGAGGAGGAAGACAAGGAAAAATACATCCGGTGCAATGGTGTTCTAACCTGTGAGTGAGTGTATGTGTGTGCGCGCGCGCGCGCAGCCTGTGCATATGCATATACATGCACTGAGGCCATACACATGTGTACATCATGGACACAAATCATGGCCTGGGAACCAATCAGGCTCGAAGGTCTCCAAAGTCCCCAACCTATGCTCCTTTCCCCGCAAGCCCACAGTATGTAGGTGCTGTTTTCCACATGTGCAGTGTTGGTTTGCAGATACTGGGGAGAAGGACCCTTTTGCTGTCCCCCCGCCCTTATACACAGCTGGGTCGGGCAGGCTACAGGCATGTCTTCTTCTCTGGGATAACTAGTCTTGCTGGGAAGATGCTATAAGTCTTCCTGATTGTCAAGATACTAGTTATTAAATAACTGGTCTGCTGGCCTCCTACTAACACTAAATAATGGCTGGCATCTGTTGAATGCTTAGTGTTTGCTTGGCACTGTGTAAGTCCTTTGTGTGCAGCATTATTCCCTCTTTTTTATTTTTTATTTTATTGACGAGAGAGAGAGAGAGAGAGAGAGAGAGAGAGAGACATAAATCTGTTCCACTTTTTTTATTCATTCATTGGTTGCTTCTTGTATGTGCCCTGACCCGGGATTGAACACACAACCTTGGTGTACTGGGGCAACACTCTAACCAACTGGGCTACCTGGCCAGGAAATGCTACAAGGTGGGTGTTGCTATGATCCCGTGGTCAGTGAAAAGATTAGGACATGGAGTAGTCCCACAGCAACAAAAGGTAGCTTCTGGGATTGACCGCAGGCCTCTGCGGCCCCAGCACCTGCATTCCTAGCTACTAGGCCGTACTCCCAGAGGCCTTGCTTGTTGCCTAACAGAGGCTGATGTCTTAAGGCTGTGCTTACACAGGAACAAAAGAGCAGGCCATGTCATTCGTTGGTGAATCTTCAGCTAAGCATGGCTGCTCAGTGACACACTTGGTCAATTCTGAGAACAACCTATTGATATAATGAAGAGAACTGAAATAAAATAAGACCCCAAGTCAGAGATACCATAGTTTTTTTTAAATTGGTTTACCATTATTTTGCAGAACCCAGGAATCATGCTGAGGCCAAATGTCTTGAAGTCAACCCGAACCCGGGGTGAGCCAGCCCTACATCCCAGGTGAATCCAGGGCCCTGCTTGATCCTGAAGACAATGCAGTGCGGATGGACTAGCTGTCAGCAAGGTGGGAGGCAGGTAAGGCTGTCCAGAGAGCATCTCTTTCCTGTCCAGGCCATCCACCTCCCCAACCTGTTCCCACCGGGACCCACTCCTCAACCTGCACCGTAACGTCCTCCTCTCAGGCCCTGTCCTCAGAAGGCTGGTGGCAGGGTGAGCTAAAGACAGGGGTGCAGAATGTCACACAGCCAGGCTCAAGAGCGGGAGACCTGAGCTTTGCAAGTTCAGCCCTTCCCCAAGTTAGCATTGTCAAGTGAGAGACAGTCCTCCATGCTGTCCCAGGGAGAAAGGGGAGGAAGAGTTTGACCAAAGCAAAAACAAAAGCTTGGGCAGAAAAAAGGCAGCAGGGATTACTCTTGGGAGGGAGAAAACTCCCAGAGCTAGCTGAGGAGACAAAAGAAAATTCACATGCGACACGACGTCTGTAGGCAGCTGCGTGCTGAAAGGTCACCCCACGGGAAGAGTGGGCAGCCAGCGAGATGGAAAGTGCCAGCTCAGTCAGCATCGAGGAGAGCGGGCTGCTATGGCCAGGATGAAACTGGAGCACAGCTGGGACCCAGAAACGTAAGTCCCTCGTGCACGTGCCCCGCGTTGGCGCAGACGCTCAGGCCCAGCTTGGGCCAGAGTCAGCTGTAATAGCCCCACTGTAGTGGCCACGCCCCATTTTCACATGGTACCACCAGCAGTCATGGGGTGGAATGCACTGGCCATGGGGGTTTGTATGCGGTGAACCTTCTTCCACCTTTGTAGACACTCTAGTGACAATTTGGGAATTCATAGGGTCTCTGGAAACTTCTGTATGGCCCTCCCGAGTCTCCGGGCTTCGTCACCTGGATCTGTGGTTGATCTTCCCGGGTGAGTGGGAACAAGGTGCCCATAGCCCGCCAGCTCTGAGACCCCTGAGGGGCCGATGGAACAGGCCCTGGTCCTCACTGGGAGACGCACAGAGAGCTCCCCCCGAGAGCAGCCTTGCCACCAAAGGCCACTGCCTGGCTCAAGTCCATCCTGTCCGCAGTCCTCACACTGCAGTTCCAGGGCTGCTGCTCTTGATTTAATTAATTCTCAGAGGAAGAAGGGACTATTAGCACATCAAACGGGCCCCAGCCGGTTTGACTTGGTAGATAGTGTGTCGACCTGCGGACTGAAGAGTCCCAGGTTCGTTCCCAGTCAAGGGCACATGCCCGGGTTGCAGACTTGATCCCCAGTAGGGGGTGTGCAGGAGGCAGCCGATCAACGGTTCTCTCTCATCATTGATGTTTCTATCTCTCTCCCTCTCCCTTCCGCTCTGAAATCAGTAAGTATATACTTATGTATATTTCAGAAAGTATCCTTGGTAATAATAGAGTAAAGACAACCTCATTTATCACTTTTCAGTTTCAAGGAATGCCACTCAGATGTGCTAACCTTTCCCACCGAGGCGCCAAGTGGGAAAAGTGAAGCCAGGCCCAATCTGTGAACTCGTTGATGCTGAAAGCCGAAATAATTTCTATAACGCAGATACTTTGTTAAAATTGCCCCAAATCTGAAAACTGCCAGAGGCGTGTACGTGACTTTCCTCGCTCCCTCCTCCCACCTGAAACCTGCTGGGCGGGTAGCACTCTGGTGTGCATCTCCAGGGAGCAGTCGATGAAAATGTTTTTAGAACACTAATTTTTATAACACCCGCGGGAGAGAAGGTGCGTATTTACAGCAAGTCAAGGATGTCTGCAGCCCATTCCTGTCCCACCTCACAAAGAGGAGAGAGGGAGAGCAGCAAATCCAGAAAGGTTAGGAGCCGCCTGAGGTTTGAGTCAGGAAAGAAAGCACCTCTGAAGGCGGGAGACAGAACCAGAGTGGAGGCCCACCCCCCTCGGTGGCTCAGGACACCCCAAAGCAACCCCGCACCTCAGGGAGAAACAGGAGAGGCTCTCTCTGTGGGGCAAGCGCGGGGGGGGGGGGGGGGGGGTGGGCGGCGGGGGGGGGGGGAGCAACCGTAGGTTTCCATTGTGAGTACGCAAAACACAGAGTTTATTCCTGCGTGATTATTTATTTATTTATTGTATCATTTATTTGTATCACAACTATAAACCAACTTTTGTACTTTTGCCCACCCCTGTGTTCTCAGTAAAATCTAGCCAGTCTTTCTAAGGGAACTATGACAGTTAAGACCTGTGGAGTACTTTTATAAACTAAAATTTCATTCCTTTAGCTAAGAAATATATATACATACAATACATATATACATACATACACACATATACACACACATACACACACACACACACATTATTAATGTTGTCTTGTATATAACACATCCAGCCTTGTTTTCTGAGAAAAAAGATACTGGACATCATTTGAGTTTCTTTTTTATGGTCATCAGCTGGCACGAAGGAACCCAGTCTTATCATCTGGAAACTAGAGAACTACGTTCAGAAATGAACAAAGTATCACTCGGACAATTAGACTGCCTTCTGTAGAGGAGGGATGGTGCCCATTGCCCTCCCCCCCCCCCCACCCCTTCCCTACCCATGTCTGCTCCTATCTCCTCCTGCCTCTGAGAACCCCGGCTCTGGCTCTGGCATGGCCCCCTCACCAGAAAGCCCCTGTGCCTCAGGATGCTGATCCAATCCAGCTCCTGCCTCCACTCGCTCCAGAAAGGGCTGGATCTGACCAGGGCTCACCTCACCCCTTCCCCGGGGCTGTTTCAGAAATGAGACCATATGATGGTTCAGGCCAACAGGCACAGGGGAGGTTTTCTGGAGCTTCTGGGGGAAATCCTTGTTCAGAGTCCGCCCTGGGAGGGGACTCTGGACAAGGCTGGTCCTGGGTGTGAGGCCACAGCTGTCTTGCTACCAGGCTGAGGATGAGGCTCCAGTGAGCAGAGGGCCGAGCCAAGAGAACGTCAGGGAAATGGAGCCATAAAACCATCTACCCCAAAGCCTCTAGTATGCCTGGACTTGGGTTTTGTGAGCTATTTTATCTTATTTTACAAGCCAGCTTGAGTTTTCTGTTGTTTGCAAATTAAGGAATTGGAACTAATACAAGTGTCAAAAACTAAAACCTTCTACATAGCACTAACGACAAAGCATTTTGCTTACATAAGGAAAGAGTGTGAGGTTGACTAATGGATAAGAGAAGGGAAACTGCACTGTAGTATAACCAGGACGGCTATACTACAGAGCGAGTTATGAATAATTCAGCACCAAACCTAAAGCACTGTCATCACTCAGAGAGTGTGGTTCTGACTAGATAAAATGATCAAAAGTTTTAAAAACAGGTGTCTACTATGGCCCTACTCAACCTCAGCATAGGATCCGTTGAAGAGAATGAAGTAGCTATAATCTAGTGTACTGTTTAAGCCCTGGCCGGTGTGGCTCAGTTGGTTGAGCATCTTCCCTTATAGCAAAGTGTCGCTGGTTCAATTCTCAGTCAGGACACGTTCCCCGGTTTTGTCCCTAGCGCAGGTGCCTGTAGGAGGCAACCAACTGATGTTTCTCTCACATCAATGTTTCTCACCTCGCCCCTTCTTTTCTCTCTAAAAATTAATAAGAAGTGTGTGTCCATTGCAACCTAGGGCAGAAGGGAGTTTTCTCTCTTGTCCAGGGGCAATAAAAAAAGGAGAGAGAATCAAGATGCTCTAGTCAAGAATCCAGAGACTGTCCTAAAGACTCTGACAATAACAATGCAGTTCCCAGTGGAAGTGCATGGCTGGAAGAGGGTCAATCAGATTTGTGGAAGCCATGGTGAGTTTTGTGCATAAGTGAAAATAGAAGGCTTCAAGGAATTGGGGGGAAAATGATGCTTTTGTGAGAATTAAAATTCACAGGGTTATCCAACAGTTAAGTAAAAATGTTGTGGAATGTTTTGGATTTTGTGATGCTCGTGGCATTTAAATCTTTTTTAAATGTAAACTTTATAGCACCCTTTTCATTCTAAATACTCTTGTCCTTAATTTTGGGTTAGTAATCTTGTCTTGTCTTTTTTTAAAAAAAAATCCCTTAAATGATATATGACTCAAATCCCAAAAGCAATAATTTATTAGAGGAGATCTTGGATCCACCTCTGCTTTTATTCATTCCAACTCTAGGGAATGAAACCATTACTCAGACTTTAAAATATACCACACAGAAGAAAAATTTATAAAATGGGTGAAATGAACTGAAATGGATTTTTCCATATTATTGATTTTTCCTCAATAGCACAGAGACCCTGACCCTCCTTAGGATGTTGGTGGGAGGGTGGAAGGTAAGTTGCAGGGGATGGGAGGACATTAACACGGACCTGAATTCAGAGGCTCCCTTAGGGGTTATAAAGTGGAAAAGGTGAGGGTCATTGCCCTAGGCAATGGTGTCTGGAGAACAGAGGAAAAATTACTTTGGACCTGAAATGGACTGGGCTTAAATCCCAGTCCCTCTGCGTACATAGTCCTGTGACTGTAAGCCACGGGAGCCTTGATTTCCATGTTTGTGAAAATAGGCAGAATTTGAAGTGTCTTTGAGAGCTTTTGTAGGAATTTCATGCTGCTATTGAAATTAAATGACGCTATAAGAATTAAATGAATAGGACCGTTCAAAGGAGGAAGTGCCCTCGGTAATAGGCGTTCTGTAAACGTTCACTTCCTTCTGCAGAACACGCAGCAAGGTGTCCCCTTACGCAAAGAATGGACATTTGTTCTGGCCGTGAACGTCAGTGCACTTGCTGACAATGCGGTGCATTGGTACCCTCTCTGGGAGTTAGGTTCTACCCTTTTGCCTTCCCCTGAAGCTAATACTGCCACACAGGGCCATGACGTGTACGGGGCAATTTACGAAAAAGAAATAAGAACGTCTGATAACATAGCAAACACAACTGGACAATCAGATAACATTTTACCCTTACATTGGCAAAGAGTAAGAAGAATGAGAATGTCCACCCACCGGTGCTAAGGTGTGAAGAGAGGAGCGCTCTCATAGCATTAAACAGTTGGAGTTCAAGTTGGTATAACTGCTTATAGGCCAATTTAAAAGTAGACACTCCCTCTCCAAAGAAAAAAAAAAGCAAAAAATTTTTAAAAAACATTTACCCTGCATTTAAAGCTAAACAGATGCCTACTTTATGAGCTGATAATTCCACTTCTAATTTACATTAAAAAATGCATGCATATATCCTCCAAATGACACATTCAAGAATATCTATAGCAACTTTATATAGCCTAAATGTCTATTACAGTAAAATGAATAATAAATTATAGTGTTTTCAAAAAATAGAATACCACATAGCAAAAAAAACAAAAAGAATGAATCGCTACTATATACTATAGCATGGATGAGTCTCACAGACATGTTCATTGAAAGAAGCCAGAAAAAAAAAAAAAAGTCACACACACTATCATTCCGTTTATATGAAGAGCATGGGGTAGGTATTGACTAGGAAGAATTATTGAAAAAGAATTTAGGGAATTGCACATATTTAATACATTAATCTGTTACTGGTTATACACTTGCATATATATATTGAAAATTCAGCTAGCTGTACACTTATGCTTTATTCACTTGATGTCTATATGCTGTACCTCAATTTAAAAGTTTTAAGAAAACATATCCTCGGACTTAGCAATTATGTTTTCATCCTAAAGGAGAAAATCAGAGGCTGACAAAAAAATTTTACATCTAAGAACCATCACTACAGATTATTTATAGCAATCAAAAATCTGGAAATAGTTCAATTCAGTCATCAGGAAGTGGTTTAAATAATTAGACCTCCAAATAGTAGAAAGCTGTGCAGGCATGGAACAAGATGAATAGAAGAATAATTTAAAACATAGGGAGTTATTCCTAATCATTGTGTAAAAGGCAGGTTAACCAAATGGTATTTAACGTTTAACACTCTCTGTGTCATTAAATTATTAGCCATGACGTGACTCTTAAGACACTGGCTAAGGCTCTTAAGTTACCAGACTAACTTAGCTGTTCTCCTTGGGCATCTGCTGACCTGTTAGCCCTGTTCTTTAAGGGGTAACACAACACTGCTGAGATGGGGTGGCAGACTTATCAGTCATCTGAAAGGCCGTGGGGACAACCCTGTCTGATTGGGACTTTTGTTCTGAGCCAGGTCCCAGGATTCTTTTGCAGATGCATCAAATTCCTGCTGAAAGCGAGAGCCCCAAGCACATCCTGAGTGTCTCTGGGGGAAGCGGGGCCCAGGCTGCCCAGCACTCCCAGACCGGAAAGCACAGTGGGAAGTTAGGGAAGGGCTGAGTGGCTTTCTCAGGCAGGCTTTCTCCCCCCTCCCTCCCCCCGCTTCCCGCATCCCCTTATCCCCAGCCTGTGGAGGCAGAGGTGCCAGCACAGAGGGCTGCGGTTTCATTGTCATCGTGCTTCCTCTTTGCCTTCTTCCTGCTCTCCTGGCTTTCCGTGTGTCTTCCCACTCTTTTCTAAAATGTCCATTTCCAGGGCCGCTTCTGTGCTTCCCTCTCCCCGCGCCAACCCGCCCCACCTCACCTCCTTCCCTCCCCTTCACTCTCTTCCTCTGCGTCTCTCTTGAGACAGGTCTAGTGGCCTGGTTGCCATCTGCTGCCTTTTTTTTTTTTTTTTTTTTTTTTTTTTTTTTTATGAGGTTGAGATCAGATGGCATCTAATCGATCGTCATGGTCTCCATGGTTACCAGGGTGACAGAGCACTCGGGAGAGACACATTCTCCAGCCTGGGGCTGTCAGAGCATCCTGAGAGGGGGAGAGAAAACAAAACCTCTTCCATCATAGACACACATGTACATCTTTCTCAGATGCAGAAACACACACCCTGTTTATGTCTCACACAGCTACCTGGTGGCTTGAGGCCAGGGATGCAGACTTTTTTTCTATCCAAAAAAAGGACAAAAGTACAGATTTTATAAACCTGAGCATCTCTTTCCCTACTCCCAGCCCCATACACACAGACCATCATCTCTTTTTCTTCCCCCTTTGGGCATTCGTTTAGTAATTCTCATGAGCTGTTATCCTCCCAATAAACCACAGAGCAGTCCTGAAGCTGAGAACGGACACCTATGTGCTCCAGGAAAGAAATGGCACCTCATGGAGCTAGCAGGCACTTCACCCTTCCGTCAGGACCCGTGCTAACGTCAGTCGTGACTTGATTCTTTGGCCAAGAATACTTCGTGGTACAGGATCATTTCCCGCCGGAACAGTAGTCCGATATGATGAAATGTAAACAAAGCCTCCCGTGATGCAAACTAGTGCTGGACAGGACTGGTCTGTCATGCCTTAGCGCCCCGGGCTGGCCAGTCCAGGCCTGATTGTAGCAGAACGGATGGCAGTGACAGCCCAGGTCTGGCTGAAAGAGACACGAGAAAGGCCTTGGTAATGAGGATGTATAACTAAGGGAGCAAAGGCTAGATTTCTGGAGAAACTCCGAGAAAAGGAAACAACCAATCACAGTCTCGTTGAATAACGTGAGAACTGCAAATGGAGTACCGTCCTTGATTTATTCACACACCTTTAGACAGGTGAATTGGAGCTACGGGGCTGTTCTCCTTCTTCACCTGGCAGTATTTTATGCTTCTTGACGCTTACTAGAATTCTGTTCTTTTTACCTTTGTCAGAGAACACCAAACCTAGGATGATGGCACAGGAGCTAATTAGTTTTCACTTAAAGATGTGTCACCCCACCAGGGGGCAGCGCTTCCTCTCCTCCTTCCTTCTCGCGTCCAGAGGGCTCTTAGACCTCCCTCTCCTGTGCCTGGCTTAGTGAGACGCCGATGTATTCATCGGCAGTGCCTTTGGCTGTTAAGCAAATAGCACGGTGATATTTGAAAAGGAAATGATGCCATCAATTGGAGGAGAGACTTTCATATACAGGGAAAATAATTCCTCGTGCACAGGAGCCCTCTTATCACCTCGGACCTCTGCATGTGTGCTGATGCCTGCCTCTTCCTCCCCCTCTGCACGTCTAGTCCCCTCAACTCTGCTTCTAACTGGTGATCTCCATAAAATGGCCTGGGGAAGGGTTTTACTAAGTCCCACCTCTTCAGAGAACTCTCCCCCCCCGCCCCCAACCCCAGGCCCCATGGCCACAGACCTGAACTCCTAAGATCCTTTTGGTCTCCCCTTCCCATTCAGGTCTCGGTCTCACCCTGCCTTACACCCCTGCTGATCTATACGCTACCAATCTCTGTTGCCTCTCCTTTCCATAGTACGTTTCAGAGGGGAGACCCCGTCCCCTACTTCGGTTCGTCCCTTACTTTCCAGGCAGCCTGGAGACTGGATGAAGAGGCTAGCGGCCTGTTGTGCCTGCGATCAGTGGCTTTCCTCTGTAAGGCCTTGTTCTTAGTGGTCCTCGGCCTGCGTGGTTTTACGCTGCCCAGGAAGCTTCCCTTCCCTCCTGGTCTCTCCACTCGCGTGTGCAAGTCTCAGAGAAGGTGGGTGTGTGTCCCCCCCCCACCCCCCCCCCGCCCCCCGGCATGAAATGAGTCGTTTGCTCCCATCAGGACAACTGCCACAGCAGGTGTCAGCTCACTCCCGCCTCCGGTAAATTGAGTTTGTCAGTGCTCAGCCACACAGCCGAGTGAAGCCTTGTGTGATGCGGGCCGTCTCCGGGGAGAGAGAAACTGGCATAAACCACATCCTAATGGGATCCAGAAACAAAGAAGCGTGAATGAAGTGTTAATTGCATTCATAAAGACATTAACAAAGGAATTAAAATGGCAGAAGCTTCCGTGTCTCCCCCCCCCCCCACTGGAGAGTCACAGAAAAAATATGTTACCCCCAAGAATGTTTTCACAATTACCATCAAAGTTTATTACGTGCCCACTCTCAATAAATATTAACTTTTCAAAGTACAAACATTATTGTCCATTATCTCGCGTATGTGAACTGGCAGGCCGTTCAGCCTCTCCCTTCGCTGCCTCTGCGCGATGCAAGTTTCTGGAGAATCAAGAGGCATTTTCAACGCTGCTTCATTAACCACAAGGATGTCTGTTAACGGTCTGAACCTAATCAATCCCACAGTTCTTATTAGAGCAGAATACTCATTATCTGGATGTTATTTTGCTTTTTGAAGTAAAATTACAAAGCCGGGGATGGTTCGTTTTCCAGTCCTTGAAGATTCCTGAGGTGATCTGCACCGTGGTCTACTCGGGGGCTCCCTCCTGAGCTGGCTCAAGGTCAGAGGCTGCGTGTGAGCGACTAAAGGTCAGAGGGATTACATGGGTGAACATTGCACCTGCTTAATGAAGGCAAGGCCACGGATTTGGGGCCTTTTATGGTTCTTCTCCATTCACTCAATTTCACCTTCACTGACCACGCCACTAATCCAGCCAGTGATTTTGCATATCCATGCAACTGGTGACTGGGAGACGAGATAAAAGTAAATGAGCCTCATTAGAAAACAGTGACAGGAAATCGCTGTCATAATGACATCGGAAGTAGAAAGTGTGTTCGCTTAGAATGTCTCCTGTGATGCCCGCAGCAACTCCTTGAGCTCCGTGGAGCAGATATTCCTACCTTCATTCTGCAGGTAAGAAAACAGAAACTCATAGGAGTTAAAGCCCCAGGATTAGAATTCAGGTATTTCTTACCATCGGATTGCTCTTCCCACCGCAGGAGCCTAATTCTCTGGGGATCTCATTTGATTCTCACAAGAACCCTTGGAAGTGAGGCAGGCTGTGTAAACAAGCGGGTCTATTTGCTGGGAGCCATATTCATGGGACTGGAGGAGCAGGTGTCTTGGAGCCCACGCCTAGAATGTGGCTGAACTCCCTGTTTATCTAAACAACTGCCCTTTTCAGTCTCATCCACATCAACCATATCCGTGAAGGTGGCATCAACCCAATGGGTGGCATATTTCAATGTGACCCAGTGCTCGTTTGTTGTATGTGTCCGACTGATCCAGGGGTCGGTCAGAGGAAGGAGCTCAGAAGTGCCGCCTGTGCCTTGGGGAGCTCACTTTCCAGCCATTAGAATTAGACCCGTTGACTCTCTGGTCACTCCTAATGCTCTCACGGGTATTGGGGATGTTTCCTCCCAAACATGACCTGTGCACTACATTTTAGAATATCACTAGGTCTAAAATCAAAATGGGGGGATTACACACTGCTTTGCATTATTGTGCTCAGTCTCTTATATACACAGGGTGGGACAAAAGCAGCTTTACAGCTGTTCATGTGGAAAATAAGACATTAATTAATAATAATATAAAAGTAAACTGTGTTTTGTAAGCCAGCTTTTCCCCACCCTGTATATCACCACCACACAAGAGCTGATTGTCTCTTTTTCTCATTAGAATACACCAACAGTATTTGACTTCTTAACATTCAAGTGATGGTAAACTTAGCTCCATTCGAGGCCGGTCACCGACTTATTCAGGAGTCTGAATACAAACAGCACTATGTATTACCTAGAGTTTATTAGTATTATTATTTGTATTATTATTTGCATTCCTTCATATTTATATAATTTTTTTGTTATAGTTAGTGGGTCCCATTATACCTTATTTTGCTCCTAAGATGGAAGACTACTGCATTGCAACCTTACTTGTCTATGGTTAGCAGTGGGATGCAAAAATGTATAAGAAATAGGGGGAAGGAAACAGTGAGTGGTTGGTTAGTTGCACTCTCAGTCTAGACAATTGAGGTTAAAGCCTTTTTCATCAATAGCAAAAGGGCTGACTATTTTTCCTTGGAATTTCCCTGGTCAAAATGCATCACTCTCAATTGGTTATAAATGTTGACTGACAATGTGGAGAAATCTTGAGCACCTAGTTAATGATCTAGTTTTTTAAAATGAGTTTTTCAAATCTATTTGGGTGTTGAGAACACACGGACAAAAATGGAACTTGGAACCTGGGGAAGGCAGGGACAGTTTCAGACATTTATGCTTCCTCTTTATGTCAAAATTAAGAGAATTAGTTCATGCTCCTAAGTCAAAATTGTGTCATTATCACAGGATGGTCATTTATTGGTTCCCATTCATGGAAATCCAAATGGACAACATCATTTTACAGGGTAGCATGCTCCATTATGGGAGCTACTAGCCAAATGTGGCTATTTAAATACAAAATAATTAACATTTAAAATTCAGTTCCACGTTCTAAGTGCTCAATAGCTACCTGGGGTTAGTGGCTACTGTACTGGACAGTGCAGGTTCATAGGACATTTTTGTCACCACAGAACATTCTAGTGGACAGAGCTGTTCTAGAGCCAAAGGTTGATGCTCCAGAGGCCACAGAAATGCACGCTATATCCAGTCGCATAATAATTTGTCACACACTCCATGCAGTTTCAGTGGCAGTGACTTGTGGGACCAGGCTGCTGGGCCTGGGCATCTAGGAGGGGTGGCCTGCAGCCTTCCTTCTCAGACTGTGAGCTGGCCCCACCGTCTCTGTATGCCACGGGAGAGGATGTGCCAAGTCTCTGGAGAAAGGGCAGGTGCGAATGAGCCATTTCCATTTTCCACTCCTGCAACTCCCCGGACCTCAAGTCAGACCTGCCGCCAAGTTTCGCTCACACAGAAGCCCAAATCAGAGCGCATTTTGGATTCATTTTCTGGCTGGTATTTTTTTTTTTCTTTTCTTTTCCAAAATCTACCTTGTGCCTGTGATTAAAGACTTTCTTTTTGCCATGAATTTAAATGAATTTGAACCTACCAGTGTTTTCCACCAGCCATGATATTTGGCATAAGCACCAGCCAAAAGAAATAAGGCTTCAGACAAGTAAAGATGATAACAGAAGACTAAACAATACAGGCCACAGCTCCTAGCCTGGACATCTTTAAGTGAGTGCCATTCATTGGCTCATCCTCATTGCGGTCAGCAAGTAAACATATCCACAGACTCGTGAAAGGTCTTCTAGGATGAAAAAGGTGGGGACAGTCTTCAGTGTTGGCAGCATCAGCCACCTCAAACTTATAAAAACATAAAAGCAGCCCAGCCAGAGTGGCTCAGTGGTTGAGCATTGACCTATGAGCCGGGGGGTCACAGTTTGATTCCCAGTCAGAGCGCATGCACGGGTTGTAAGCTCAATCCCCAGTGTGCAGCCGATCAATGATTCTCATCATTAATGTTTCTCTCTCTCTCTTTCACTCTCCCTTCCTCTCTGAAATAACAAATATTTCTTAAAAGCATCTTGTTTCTTAAAAAAACACGTAAAAATAATAAATCACCGGTCATATCCTTTTCATCTCTGTATCTCACTAGGACTGTCTCTGCTGTTTTAGGAAGGAGATCGAGGCAGAATGTTTGCACAAGATTGTTTCGTCAGTTACAGCAAGCGCATGAGATATATAACTCTCATTATTCTGTCACATGATTCTTTAAAGCAGGCTTTATTGGGAACATGTTTTATTTTCTTAAGAGACTGTGAGTCCCTTGAAACTGCTGATAATACACATTTGCATCCCACAAGTATTTGGATACAGTAGGGAGTGCTCAGCACCTTGGTTCAGCCCCATCAACAAATATTTATCAAGCAGATGAATGAATGAATGAATGAATGAATAAATGAATGAGGAGATCACCAGTAATGTTACAGATGCCAGGATTCTTGGGTTCCTCAAAATAGGAATTGGGAGAAAACCGCAGGGAAATTTCCAGATAGATTTTATTAAGTTTATGCTCGAGCACACGGGAGTTGGCACAGAGGAAAGAAAAGCAGTGGCTCTGCCTGGCTGCTTCGACAAACTGGGGGCAAAGCTGCCTGGCAGCTGAAAGGCGGACTTTTTTTTTTTTTTTTTTTTTTTAAAGGTGGGCTTGCAGAATTTCCCAGTTCAGGATCCTGTGATTTCTTTTCCAGTTTCATTGCCTGGTAACTATGTTCATGCCTCTATTGGGGGGCAAGATGGCAGGTCCCTCATTAGTGCCACCCTACCAAGGTCATAGAGATGTCAAATCTTAATCAACTGCACATGCTGGTCAGTAGTTTCAAGGAAGCAGACAGAAGGGAGACAAAATGGGTGGTCTCTGTGATTTTTGAGTAGGGAGTGGAAAGGTGGCGACATTCTTTTGGTCCATTTATCGGGCAGTCCTTCCGGTCACCTGGTCTTAAGTTGCCTTCCTGGTCACTTGGTATTTTTCCATTCTAAGCCCAAGTCTCAGTGAGAGAGGATAGTAGGAAACCAGGAAAATTCCTTAGCTAGTGGAATAGGGAAACGGAGACAAATAGCCCATTCAAACTGACCTCATCCAGCATCCTGACTCACCTGCATCCCACTCCTTGCACATCCAGTCCCTTAAGCATTAAGCTCTCAGGACAATGAGGTTCTGATCAGCATGAAATAATCTGAAGAATAAAGGCTCAGATCTGTTGACCACAAAGACAGGATTTTGGTCAAACTAGAGACAACATCTGGGCCTCAGTTGTATTTCAGCTCCAGGCCCAGAAAAGCAGCAAAACCAGACAGAGCACCACCATGGCTGACATCAGGACCTGTTGCAATGACCAATGACTCCCTACCCTAGCACTACCCAACCGTTAGAGACCACATCCCTGACCCTATATGCTCATTAAGTGAATCAGCATATTAAAGGACATACCTGGAAAGTTGGTGAATATTCTATTGAGATCCTTCCTGAGAGCTCCCCTAAAAGTCCTGCCTTTAGAAAACAGATAAAAACCCTTAAGACAAAAGACCCAGTACATTCTCATTCTCTTTCTCTCCCCTCCCTTTCCTCTCCCCTCCCCTTTCTCTCTCTCCTTTTCCCTTCTGACACACACACACACACACACACACACACACACACCTTCTTTCTTCAGGCATGTATCATTGCTTTCTCCTAAGCTCTAAGGGTCCCCATGAGACTTGCAACCAGGGGAGCAGTGGGCAGTGTCAGCTTGTCCTGGACTAACTCCCTGAACCTGTCTCTGAGGGCCCGTCTTTTGTCTCTGTAACTTGTTTCCTGAGTCCATGCAGCCCAGCTGGTTCATTTCTTCTGCCTCTGACTTTCTAAAAAGGCAAAGACAGCTCTCTGAGCAGCCACTTAGATCTTCTCTTCGAGCATATTTTCACTTTGTGTGCTAAACAAACTTCCTCTTGCACTAGAGTTCTTGGCTCTGAATTCTTTGCTGAATTCAAGAACCGAGAGCCAACATCACTACTGATATCTACACTGTCCCAGTAGCTAATCTGTCTAGCCTGGTAACTTTGAGCTGAGAGCTATAAAAGGGGGCAGGGAGTGGGCATAAGAGGTGCAGAAATTTGAGAAGAAACACAGATTGTGAGTTGATGGAAAGTATGTCACTTCAAAGCTTCCTTTGAATTACCATAGGGATGTGATCTGAGAGAAAATAGTTTTTAAAGGGCAAGTGTGTGTCGATTGGAGGAGAGGTTCAGAGACATGCATCCACTCTATTGTCTCCTTTACAGAATGTCCCTTCTGACATTCTTCTTGGAAGTAGGGAACCTAAAGGTATTGTGCTATTTTGTATTGCATTGTTTAGTATTTTTGGCTGAATGGCATAATAATAGTTATCTGACACTGAAAATGATTTCTGCAATTGAGCCCAAGCTCCTATACACTTCTTTAAAAAAAAAAAAAATCCTTATTATTGAAAGTATTACATATGTCTCCTTCCTCCACACACCCCCCTCCCCCGCCCCCTACACTTCTTTGCAAACAAAAGTACTCCATACTTCCAATCATCTCTGGTAAGTCAGGGTCCAACCCAGTCATCAGCATGTCCAACATACAAGTATGATAAAGGCCATAAAAATGGTTTTTAAAATGTGGGTAACCTCTTGGGGGTTTTAACAATGCCAATCGCCCACTGAGATGTTGTGACGCAGCTTTCTCGCCCATGCGCCTTTAAACCATCGTGGCTCCTGTCTGTCTCTGTTCCCGCTGTTTTCCGGGGCCTCTCTCGCTGAAATGATTTCAATTAGAGCCTGGAAGGGCTTGCCTCAGGACTCTGGCGCAGCGCTTGCCAACGTGGGAATTGGTTTTAAACACTGCTGTTTTTCATCCAAAAAAAGGCCCCCCTCCCTGCCCTTGCATTAGAAGAGATTATTCTCATACAGGCATTTAGCTGATTTTTAATGTCAAAGAAACTTAATTTGCAAACTCGTTAGAAACTCTTTAGTAAAAGCTGCCTAGTAAAACAGATGATTAATATTGGTAAGCTCCTCATTTGCATGTTAATTAGTCTCTATACTCAACTAATTAAAATTGCACTGCTGGTTTTAGGACTTCCTTCTAGGCTGCTGGTCTTGTTTCTATGAACAGTGATACCCTGCTTAACGACAGGTGTATGTTCTGAGAAATGCAGACAGAAGCCATTTCACCATTGTACGAACGTCCCAGAGTGCCCTTATACACCGAGGTGGTACAGCCTCCTACACACCCGGGCTCTGTGGTCTCACCTGATGCTCCAGGCTACAAACCTGTGCAGCATGTTACTGTACCGAATACTGTAGGCAACTGTGACACAGTGGTATTTGTGTATCTAACCACAGAAAAGGGACATCAAAAATATAGGACGAAAGCTAAACAATGGTGCATCTGTGTAGAGCATGTTCCTTTAGCTCTTTCAGGAATTCCGGAGGACCAAGTAAGTTCCCTTTGTGTTTCAAGTAGCCAGAGCAGTTACTGTTTCCTGCACCAAACCCTGATGGATAGATTTCCTCCTGGGGTAATTAGTTTACATGGGATACTTTGTGTAAAAGTGACTGACACTTAGAGTGAGTACTTAGTAAATCCTAATTTTCCTCCTCTTACAATGTGTATATACAAAATCACCCAAATGTTTTGAAAAATTCTGATAACTTCTCTCATAGTTTTTAGTTGACATGTAAACACCATCTGGTTTTTTTAAAAAATATTTTCAATTGATTTTTAGAGAGAGGGGAGACAGAGACATTAATGTGAGAGCAGCATCGATTGGCTGCCTCCTGCATGCCCCCTACCAGGGATGGAACCCACAACCCAGGCATGTGCCCTGACTGGGAATCAAACTGGCAACCTTTCAGTGCTCAGGACAACACCCAACCAACCAAGCCACATAGGTCAGGGCTGTAAAAGCAGTCTTTAATCAAAACCTAGACTCACACCAATACATTAACGTAGAAATAAATAACAAAATGCAAAATACAACCACTTCTTATTCATTTTTTAAACAAAGACTTATTGACCATGTATTAAGATTAAGCCCCTGATCCTACCTTTGGGCAAATCATTTTATCTTCCTGAGTCTCAGTTTCCTCATTTTAAAGATGAAAGAGTTGGATGACATAATTCCTAAAGTTTTTTCCTTCCTTGCTTCAAAGTTGTGTGCCCTTTATATCATCAAGCAATGCAATCACAAATTTGATTTATGCTGTGGATGAAAAGGGCCACATGCGAACCTGACAAGCGCAGGCAAGGCCTGCATGGCCCCTCTGCTGCCACTGGTTGTTGCCCCCACCCCTTCCCTCCCTCTGCCTGGGGCACACGCCAGCCAGCCCTGCCTCCCACCACCGTTTGTTCAGCCGTTCGGTCGATTTGCATATTACACTTTTATTATATAGGATTTTATAGATGCAGAACTGAAAGTTTATTTATCTTGAGTGTCTTAGCTTCAGCTTATCATTGGTGAAGCGTGGCTGTGAGCTTAGGCTAGAACCTGGTGTGGTCTATAGCCTACCCCTTCCTAGGGCGATGGTACTGAGGGGGAACCTTGACTCTGCCTTAGTTTGTGGGGAAAGTCAATTGTTTGCCTACGTAAAGCCATGTAAGTAACAACTGGTAGTGTTCCCAACAACCAGTTCTGCCCATACATGCCCCATGCCGCAATGACTGGCAACCACTGACATGGAGACTTGTGGGGCAAATAGAGGGATGAATGAAGTGGCCTGTGCATCTGAGAACAGCTGTGGTGTGGGACACACCCTTTCCGACCCTTTTTATCTCCCTCCCAGAGTGAGGAGCTTCTGACCCCGTTTTTATCAGGGTGGTGGGATGGGGAACCACTCTGTATTTCTGTGTGAAACACAATTTTTAATGTTATGTAGATATGCGTTTAAAATGTATGTTTTTGGGGGGCAGAGTATGGCCATTTAAGAAATCGGAATCATTCTTACAAGTGAGCTGGATGCCTGCTGAATTAACGAGGAGAAAAATTGCGAATCTAAGCAATTAATTATTAAACACCTAACAGCCAAATATAGTACCTGTGGGCAGAGGGGGCCTCTCCTTTGAGGAGGTAAAAATTAATTGCAAAAACAGAGCTGCTGGGAAGTCACACTGGGAAGCATAGGGTGTGCAAAGCGGTGGTCCTTTTCTGTTTGCTGCGCCACGTTAGAAGAAAGGTGGAGATCTAAGGGAAAAGGTATTTAAAAAACTCTTGGGAAATTTGTTCAGTAAGTTCACATGAAAAAGAATAGATGATCATGGGAGCCAGGGAGAAAGTAGGTAAGGGGGTGTTGGCACTGAGTTGCAGGGAGCTCTGAGAACTGAAAGAGCACAGGTGTGGCACACTGTGGATGTTCCAAAATAATGAGGATAATCATCCAGGCCCTGGCGGGGCAGCTCAGTTGGTTAGAGGATTATTCCAATTTGCCAAGGTAGCTAGCAGGTTTGATCCCATCAGAGCAGATACAAGAATCAATGAATGTGTAAATGGGTGGACCAATCAATCAAGGTTTCTCTCTCTCTCTCTCTCTCTCTCTCTCTCTCTCTCTCATCAATAAATAAAAATGGTTTTAAAAAGAAAATAACTACCTAATCAATGAATAGATGCATGATTTTTTCCCTCCAAGTTTGAGAAAAAATAAAGTGTTATATTCATAAATATTATTGAAAATAGTACCTGTTACAGACTGAATGCTTATGTCCCTCCAAAATTTGTATGTTGAAGCCCCAACCCCTGAGTGTGATGGGATTTGGAGAATGGCCTTTGGGAGGTCATTATGGCTAGATGAGGTTATGAGGATGGGGCCCTGGTCTGATGGGATTAGTGCCTTATAAAAAGAGACACCATAGAATGTACAGCACCAAGAGTGAACCCTAATCTCAACTCTGAGCTTTAGGGCATAATGATGCACCAGTGTAGGCTCATCAGTTGTAACAAACGTACCTACCATTCTGTGGGGGATGTTGATATTGGGGGGGCTATGCATTTGTGAGGGCAGCACGTAATTGGAGAATCTCTTTATCTTCTCAATTTTTCTGTAAACCTAAAACCACTCAAAAACATAAAAATAAAGTCTTTAAAAAGGAGAAGCAGGGGCAGTGGAGACTGGATTTTTGCAATAGCCCCAGCGGTTCCCAGGCCAGCAATGCTGGGGGTAGGACTGCCCGGACACCACTACTCACAGCGCAGCAGTGGGTTCCCCATAGGCAGTTCCAGGGGTGCAATCGATCGTGGGGGTGGCTCTCACTCCCTCACCCTGGTCATTTGTTTGTTCCTGGTCATTTCTGACTGGTTCTCCAGCTCTCCCAGTGAGTCAGCAAGCAGCCCAGCATCTGTTCCGCATCATTTTCCTGCCTGTATCCATAAGAATTGAGTGTTGTTGTTCGTACCTAAGTGGTCTGACCAAAACCTGGTTGTTAAATTGATTCATTGAGAATGAGTTTTTCTCTTTTCCCGTTGTTCTTGTTGGGGTTGAGGGTATCAAAAGATGGCCAGAGAGTAAATAGTTAGTAGAATGCAGACCATACTTCCCCAGTCTCCATTTTAATGGCCTCCTCTCTGTATAATACGCCCTGCAGGATATCCTGGGGACAGGGGTCTAGCTGCTCACACATCCCATTGGTGGAGTGCTTAACATGAGCCAGGTGCCATGAGAAGCGCTCCAGTGCGGATCTAGCTCTCACGTCTTCCCCCGAGGAAGGTATTGCTGTGTGATGTGTGCCTCTGGATGAGGAAGCTGATCTGAAGACCGTTCACACATGGGGAAATGGCCTTTACTTATTCCATCAGAAGTCAAAGTGGCAGGTTTTCCCCTACAAAACCTCCATCAGCCTGCTCAGCCATGGTTGAAGCTAAGATTAAAGCATCTATCTTGGAGGCCATCCAAAGGATGTTGTTCTGGACGAACCATAGGACATTGATTACTTTTTAATGTGGAGTGAGGTCAGTGACACAAACTCGGAGGTTGCACTTAAAGTGTGGCTCCAGGCAGTGAGCTTCCCCACCTGGCCCTGGGCTCGGTTGTGGAGTTGTCCACCCACATGCCTTCTTTTTTAAAAAAAATATATTTTATTGATTTTTACAGAGAGAAGGGAGAGGGAATAGAGAGTTAGAAACATCAATGAGAGAAACATCAATCAATTGCCTCCTGCACACTCTCTTCTGGGGATGTGCGTGCAACCAAGGTACATGCCCTTGACCGGAATCCAACCTGGGACCGTTGAGTCTGAAGGCCAAGGCTCTGTCCACTGAGCCAAACCGATTAGGGCCACCCCCAAGCCTTCTAAGAGAAAGTCCCGCTTCAACCCGGTCCCTGTAGCTGAGCACACAGTTTCTATACTGACTGGACAGCTGATGAGTGACGGACAGCTTGCCCAAAGGCCACCAGTGTATAGACAGCCTGTGGCTTGTGCAGCCTGCGTTGTAAAGGTGGGCCGTTCGGGTAGATCTTCTCGGCACTAGGAATTGGGAACCTGAGAGTGTGAGCGGGGTAGCAGTGCAGCTGAAGGTAGGGGAGGCTCTGATGTCAACCTGATTCAAAATCACACAAAAGCTAATACTCCGAGGAGGTAAAGTTTATGCTCCGTGAGACAGAGGACGAGGAAGTGATTGGTACAGCAAAGAGGTGCAGCGAGACACACACACACACACACACATTGTGTTTGCAGAGAGAGAGAGAGAGAGAGAGAGAGAGAGAGAATGGAAGGGGAGGGCTGAGGAGAGAGAGGAGGGCAGCAGAGATGCCAAGAGAGAGACCCAGCCCTGAGGCTTCTGGGATTTTGGGAGGTTTCCAGGAAACTAGTGGATTTTGTTCCTTACAACCACGTGATCCTTCTGAAACTCTCTTTCTCATCAACCTTTGAAAAGAAAACGTGTGAACTAACCTGTCACCATCTCTTCGGTTTTTACCCCATTCTTCCTCTTGCGAACTAACTAATCCTAAGGCCGGAAGCAAGAGAAAGTGGAAACGGAGGGGAGAACTGGAGTAGATTGTGCTGAGCCTGGGGCCTTTGTAACCCTCTGCTCCCCTCTGTGGACAAAAGCAGAATTGAGGGTATTTTTCATGCTCTGAACTAAACACAGAAGCAAAATGAATTTCTTTTTTTTCTCTTTCCATTTCCTAACTACAAACGAGACACATCAATCCACTTCCTTATGAAATAGTTTTTTCCCAATTTAACAACCTGCTCCAGTTAGCTGTAAGGTGTTCTAAGCACACACGGCTGGATGCTCTCTGCTGCCGGAGAAGGGTCTCGGGCCCCTCCCTGTTCCTATCCCCTCTTCTGTGCTCTGGCTTTGCTTTGCTCAGCACAGCACAGAGCACGAGTTAGCAAAGAAGGAACAATGGTGTAGTGCTTATACCCCGGGACTCGACACACGCTTCTAGGCCTCAAATCTTGCTTGTGCCTCTTATAAATCTCAGTCTCCTCGTCTGAAAGATGTAGGTAACATAATCAGTTTCTACTGAGGGACCAAGGGAGCTATTATTTGTAAAGGGTCTGCTAAATCAGCAGCCCCTCCTCCGCGGACAGCACTGCCAGCCTGGTGGAAATTTGTTTGAAACGAACTGAATTGTAATTGTTTGTTATAAAGTGATTTTATTTTTTTCCCTGGCAAAAAAAAAATTCCATTTGCTAATTAATCTCTACCAGGCCACTGAATAGGCTAAGGTCAGAAAGAATTTCCAATGATGAGTAACTTGTCTTTAGAAAAAAAGGAAATCCAGTACCATTTAAGCAGAGGTTAATTAACTAGCAATTTAGAGCCTGCAATTCAGCAACAACAAAAGGGATGGAAGGCTTGGCGGATATTGTGCCAAAAGGCCCGGACTTGATCCCAGCTCTGTGTCCTTTTAATTGTTTGACCTTTGGCAAGGCCCGCACTGGCCCCGAGCTGTGTTTGCAGAATGGGGACACTTTGCCCACGTGGACGCGCAGGGTGGTCCTGGGGATGAGGTAAGAAACACAGTACAGGGCAGACCAGTGTGGCCGCAACACACGTTTGAATTTAAATGTGAACATAGCTTTCCCAGTGCTCATGGAGTCCTGAGCTTGGCTCAGGACCTGCTGACTTCTCCAGGCACAGTGGGTTCTCCCAAGACGGGCCATCGGATCTGGGGCAGGCAGTTGAGAGCGCTGCAAAGGGGGCACGCGCTGAGAGACAAACCTGAAAGAGACAAGAGATATACAGGATGTCCCCCCAAAAATGTGTGCACACTTGAACAGCTGACAGCTCGATTTTGAACATGTGCTGTGTTTTAATAAACACTGCCTTTAGAATTATTCAATGTGTGTGTATACATTTTTTGGGACACCCTATATAAATTAGGAGAAGATAGAAACTTTTATGAAAATAAGAAAAACAACTCCAGAGTTTAGTTGTTTGGGATTGGGATCTCAGTGCAAGCCAAACCTGAGTGAGTCCTCAGCCCAGAGCAATGACAGACACTCACGTGCTCAAAAGCCAGCTGGCAGACAGACATGTTCCATGCGTGTCTCTGATGGGTCCTGTCAGGACTGGCTGCCTGCACGGCAGGGGAAAGGGACCCACAGGAGGGACCCACCAGACTGTCTCGCGTTATTTGAAAACAAACCTCAAGAGACTAGAGAAGAGGCTGCTTGAGGCCCCAGGTCCTGGCAGCAGGACCTTGAAGGCTGGAGTGGCCGGGCGGACACCCTCTCACTGACGATAGGGAAAGAATCCTTCAGAGCCCAGGTAACGTGTATTTCCACCCACTAGACAAGAAGCTGTCTCCCTGGAAGAGGAAAAGAAGGGGGCAATGGTCAGACCAAGGGCAGGTCTCAGGAAGAGACGGTACAGAAGGCAGGCAGCCCCATGCCACGGGAGGTCCCGTGCTTGACTGCTGCAGCCAGATGCCTGGGTTCAAGTCCAGCCCTGCCCCGTTGGTGTCTGCACAAGCCCTGCCTTCATCTGAATCTCTTCTGCATAAGATAAATACCATGTAGCATTGCCGTGAGGGTAACTGTGTGAATACACACCAGGTACTTAGAAGACATCCTGGCACACTGCAATCATTTGACCAAGGTTGGCATCCCTCACATAAATTTTACTGGCCTGTAGCTCCAGTTATGGATGATTGCGTTGCCTCACCTCCACTTGCCAAAACAATGCTGTGCCCTGACAGGTGAGGCTTCATTGGTTGAGCGTTGTTCTGTGCGCTGTAAGCTCACTGGTTCAATTTCTGGTCAGGGCACATGCTCAGGTTGTGGGTTCAATCCCTGGTCAGGATGCATGTGGGAAGCAACCCTGGATGTTTTTTCTCTCTCTCCCTCTCCCTTCCTCTCTCTCTCTGGAATCAATGGGGGGGGGGGGGGGGGGAATGTCCTCTGGTGAGGAAAAAAAAAAAAAAGAAAGCATGTAAAATCTCTCAATAATTATTTATTTACTCATTTTGAAATGATATTTTGGATATATGAGATTAAGCTATATCATTAAAATGAATTTCACTGTTCTTTCTGCTGTTTTTAATGTGGCTACTAAAAAATTATGTGCCTTCAGGGAGTGGTCATGGAAATTCTTAAGCATAAGTACTTTGGTGGAGGGTTGGGAGGGAACAGGTAACTTAACTGGTTTTCAGGTAGAGAAGGGCCTAAAGGCAAATTCCATCTAAGTTGATCATCTAGCACCAGTTCTGTTGAGTCAAAGCAGAAAAGCGAAAACACCCTCCAGTGAATTTCTTCTGGATCTGTTTAGATCAGAAACATTAAAACTTGTCGCTCAGCACTCTGCCAAACAGAAATATCTTCACGTTTTGTTTTCGACATCTCTAGAAAAACTTGAATCAGATAAATATTTCAGTTTAGTTTCATAGGCGGGGCTCTCAAAAGAGAGGCCAGATGTGAAACAAAACTAAAGCCGTTTTGTTGTTTTACAGCATACTTTCTTTGTCTTGTACAAACAAAGTTTGAATCTGTGAGACATGAGAGACATTACACTTAGAGTTGAGGTTTGGTTAGCACTGGAGATTGTGAGAGCTCTTGAGAAAAAAAGAAAAGAAAAAAAAAACCTTCTAGGGTGCCAAAAATAAACCAAACCAAAACCAAATAAACTTTTTTTTTTTTTTTTTTTAAAGAGACAGTATGGTAGACATTCAAATTTGAAATGGACCCAGGATAGGCTAAGTAATGGCCCTCAGGGAAATCCATATCCTAGTCCTGGAGCCCGTGAATGCGACCTTCATCAAGGAAGGGACTTCGCAGATGCGATTGAGTTAAGGATCCTAATACAGAAAGATTAGCCTTCATGCAGGCAGATTATCCTGTGTTACCCAGGCAGGCCCTAAATATAATCCTAGTGTCTTTCTAAGAAGGAAAAAGGGGGAGACCTGACTACAGAAGCAGAAAAGGTGATGGAAAGATGTGACACAAGCCAAGGGATGCCAGCAGCCACCAGAAGAGGCAGGGAACTGCGACTCCTTTCGGACTCGTGCCCTCTAGAGCTGTAACAGAGCAAACATCTCTGTGAAGTTGTTTCAGCCACGGCATTTGTGACAGTTTATTATGGCAGCAAAGGAAAACCAAGACAGGATCCCAATGACATGCCAAATTTAACCTAGAGGCAGCATTTCCCCCTTCAATCACATTAGTTTTTATAGGTTTAAGCATGGAAAATAGAAATCTCTAAGACAAAGGTCTTAAGAGAACACAAGTCAAAGGGTTACGTGCTGTAAATGGCATTTGCTCCCTCACCTTTCCTCTCCTTACCTTTTACCCCACTCTCTAGCCTTGGATTCTCCACCCCCTTGTCCTTCCGAGACCTTCCAGTATCCCTCCACCTCTAGTTTAGCGACCCATCCAGATGTGACTTTAGATTTATTTCTGTGTCTAACTTACCAAGCCTCCATAATGTTAACCAAAGCATTCTAATTTTCCTTGTCAAGCTATGTATGATATGATAGTTAAGAACTATAATGATCAGCTCATGGCCTATTATAAACATTAATTCATTTACTCAACAAATATTTGTTGAGTACCAACAATGCCCTAGGCACTGTGCTAGATCCGGCAAAACGCAATGAACAAGACAGCTGCCTTCATTTATAGATTTTTAGTAAAGGAGATAAACTAAAGCCAGTAAATAAATTACCACGTGTGACTAAATGCTACGAGGAGACAGAGCATGCAGAGCTGGCCTCCCTTGGGAAGTGGCATTTGTGCTGCAAAAGAGCTCACCTTGTAAAGAGCAAGGAGGAGGTGAAGGGAGCATCCCACAGAGAAGGACAGCACTCAAAGGATCCAGGTGGGCAAGAGCTCGGTGTGCTCCAAGGATGGAAATAAAACCCATCCGATTGAGAACAGTGGGAGGGGAGGAGAGATGACACAGGATGAATTCAGAGAGACAGGCCGGGGGCAGATGGCCTAGGGATTCAAGGGTAAGGGCAGACTTCTCTATTCCCTTTTCTCCAGGTGGACAGCCTGAGGGGTCAGGAGTTAGAAAGCTGCTGGCTAGGAATATGCCAGTCATTGGAGCTTACCAGGACAGTGTACTCCTTTAGGTTTGGTATCTGTAACTGGCTATCTTCCATCCTCCCGGGAGCGCTTTTCACCTAGGCCCTAGGGGGTCTGCAACCTTTAAGACATAAAGAGCCACTTGGACCCGTTTCCGAAGGGAAAAAAAACCTGGGAGCCGCAAAACCATTGCAACATTTAAAACAAATATAACACTGCATATATTGTTTCTTACCTTAATGCTATATACCGGATCGTGCAGTTAGCTGTCAATCTGAAGAAAAAAAGGACTTTTTCACTTAACAATGTAAAATATATTTTTGCAAATTAATAGCTAATTAAAATATTTAATTTACCTGGTTAATGGGATTTTTGCTCCTGAACCTCAGTGCACAGTGTCTGCACATCAGGGCTGTAAGACGTTACCTTCATTTTCACACAGGCTTGCAAGTTGTCATCTGTGAGGCGTGATCCATGTTTGTTTTCAATATAGTTCATGTTGGAGAAGACCTGCTCACATACATATGTGGAGCCGAAGATCGACAGGACTCCAAACGCATACTTTTTCATGTTTATCTAAGTGTTGGGGATGGCATTCCATGTTTCGAATACAAGTTTGTCCTGTTTGGGAAGGTTTTCAGTATCACTCCATTTATGATTCTGAGCCAGAATGGCAACATCCTCAAGAGTAGCGGTCAAGCATTTGAACTTGGACACCCATATATCTTTGTCGGCTATATCGGCCAGTTCCATCTCAAGATCAGGTTGACTTACACCTGCAAATGCAGTCATATTCAATAGGGATGGATCGATCGCCAAGGGAGTGACAGGGAAGGATAATGTGTTTTTTTCCTCTCTGAACTCACAGAACCGTTTCCCAAACGAACTTTGCATTGTGGTGATTGCAGACTTCAAATATTCCAAATTTATCGTATCATGACTTTGTTTGAACTCTCTCAAAGAGGGAAAGTGAGACAGTGTACCTCTCTGTAAATCTTTGACAAACACTGTCAACTTGTACTCGAATGCCAAAACCTCCTCCAGCATGTGCAGGGCTGGGCCTCCTTTCCCCTGAAGGGTTGTATTTAGTGTGTTTAGATGTGCTGTCATGTCTACCATAAAATGTAGTTTTCCAGCCATTCTGGTTGTTCCAGCTCAGCAAAGGTAAGTGATACAGCTTCTCCCCCGCCCCCTCCCCGCCCTTGCTATCGGCCATGCGGACACGCGGCAAAGCTTCAAAAGAGCCGCATGCAGCTCTGGAGCCATAGGTTGCCGACACCTGACCTAGGGAATGAGTTTTCTGGACTCCTTTCCTTCACCCAACATTTACTGCATGCCCTCTCTATGCCAGACAGCCCCATTGGGGGATGGAGGAGGCTGTGTCCTGGGTATGGAGGCTAGGAGAGACCCTGACCATGCCCTCGTAGAGCACAGTGGTGGTGAAGTGCAATGACCTGGGGCAAATGAGAGTGGCTCCCAAGAGGACTCCGACTGAAATGGACAAGGGAAGGTGATTTCGAAGAGGAAGTGGCAATTGAGCAAGAGCTGAAGGATGACTAGGAGTTGGTCAGGTTGGTGTGTGCGTGGAGAGGGACTGAAGAGTGTAATCCAGGCAGAAGGCGTCCTGTGGAATTAGCTGGAGGTGAGAGAAGTCCAGGGCATAGAGAGCAAAATGAGAATGAAGAGGAGAGGCTGGAGGGGAACTAGCCAGATCGCACAGGGCCTTGGCGGGCCTGGTAAATGAATTTGGACTCTACGGGCAAAGACCAGCTGTTAATGGATTATAAACAGAGGAGTGATAGGACAAAATTTGCATTTCAAAAAGATCACTCATTTTTGGTGTGGAGTGGTTATTGGAGATAAATGTGAGAACATTTAGGGGTGAGTCAGGCAACACATGATTGTGGCTTGGGTAAGGTTGTGGCAATAGAGATTCCCTTATTACAGAACCTAATTAATCTTTTCATTTGCCCTTTTTCACAATTTAGGTTAAATATCATCTTTAGCAATGATGTAGTTCATATACTGGGTATGATTTTTTTATTCCTCTACAAAGAAACAGAATATGCTCTTTTTTTTATATAAGTGAATTTCAGTTTCAAGCCTCCATTCGTCTGGAAGTTAGAAAAGGATTTCAGTCACTTTAGGGTGGTCTCTCCCAAAAGTCTATGCTGAGATCTTGTACAAGGTAATATAGTGTGAGTAATCTGGACTTGATCTACCCCAGAATCTACTGATGCATTCTTGGTCCGTCTGACCTATGATTAGAGGTTCATCCAGGTTTCTGCTGCACTCTGTGTCCTACCTTGACACCCCCAGGTTCCCTGGTTCCTACCTAAACTGTTCTCCAAGGATATAGAAAATGTTCTGCATCTTCACAGCATCCTGGCTGCGGGCCACACTCTGTAGCATGTCCCGGGCCTCTCTTCCTCTCTAGACCCATGCTTGGAGTGCAGGACCAACCGAGATCTTGGAGATATTTAGAAGGAAAAATAATTGTGTGGGATGATTTAGATTCATCGGGAGTGAGGCTTCAAGAATGACTCCTGGATTTTTTTTTACATGAGAAACTGGATTGTGCCTTTCAATGAGATAGGAACCTTGGCAGAGGAGCAGGTAGGGGGCAGTGGGCTGGATTCATAAGGTCTCTTTAAATCTGATGTGTTCAAAGTATCCAAGAAGAGACATTTAGGAAGTGGCTGGTAATGGAGGAGTCTGAGCTTGGAAGAAGTCTGGGATTGAGTGGTACATGCACACACGTGGTGTCTTTAGTGTAAATAGATGGTAGTGGAAGCAATGGGACAGCATGAGATGTCCTAGAGCAGTAACTCATTAGTTAACAGAGCTGCAAAACCGTGACTTGTGAGCCACATGTGGCTCTCGAGCCTCAGTTTGCTGACCACAGCCCTAGAGAAAGAGAGACTATTATAGAGTAAAATTAGAAGATGGCTGGGAAAAAAAGCTCAAGGAATATTCAGAGGGTGGAAGGAGAACCAGCAAAACAGCCATGAAAGTAAGAGGGAAATATGGAGAATATCAACAGACAGATATAGAAGAGAGTGTTTAAGAAGGTGGGGTGGTTAACAATGTTAAATGCCACCAACAGATCAAGGAAGATGAAAACAGAAAAGTCCCTTTGGACGGATAAGTCATTGGTGATTTCAGAAAGCAATCCCAGGATATAGAAGAGGCAAATGTGATGAGTCTACTGTGAACACCAGGAGCAGACTCAGGCTCTTGGAGCCATGCCTGAGCAGAAAACTCAATTAGTCCGCAGGTAAAGACTACGCCAAACCCACTTCAACAAAGCTTAAGAACAAGCTTCAAAGGTCAAGTGGATGCACAAATAAATTAACCATCTGGAAAAACAAAGCCCAACACTCTCCCATTAAGACAACAAAATCTGGTGCTTAATAATGAAAACTCGCCATTTCTAGCATTTGATAATAAATTATTGTATACTAGAGGCCCAATGCAAGAAATTCACGCAAGAATAGGCCTTCCTTCCCAGGGCTTCCCTCCAGCACCTAGGACCCAGGCTTCCCTCGAAGTCCCGGCTTCCTCCCTTCCTCCGGAAGGTTGCCTGGTCTAATTAGCATATTACGCTTTTATTATTATAGATGAGAAGCAGAAAGTTGGGACCTATAACCAAGAAAAAAATAATTCAACAGAAATAACCTAGAAATGAAGAGATACCAGAATTAGCAGATAAGGACTTAAAAAGTTATTATAAATATGCTCATGTATTTAAAGGAAAAAATGAATATGATGAGAAATGGAAGATTTTAAAAAAGAAATGATAAGCAATCACAGTAAAAATTCTTTCCCCCCACTAATCCCCCAAAAGCTATAACCAGTCCTGCAACCTCTTTTCTGTAAAAGATTGTTTCATGCAACTTTGTACGTTTGTTTCCCTGTATGGAAGTATATAATGTTCTGGAGAACATTATACATTATGTATATATATAATCCTAATGTGACCTTAACAGGTGCTGTGGGTAGCAGGAGGAAGGCATGACTGTGACAGAATTCCAGATGCCACATTGTTGGTAGAAATGTCTGAGGGCAGAGCAGCAGGCTAAGGCTGAGGGATGACCAGGTTGAGAATGGGTTGGAATGTCAGGTCTACTTGCCTGTTGGCCCATCTGACTCTAAGGTCTAACAGTCTGAGCCTTATTGTGGCAGATCTCTCTTATTTACTGGCCATGTTATCTTTCCCCCTCTCCTTTTAACCATCCTTTAAGGGTACTTTTTAAGGAACGCTTAAAACTATAAAAGCAATGTTAATTAAAAGAAAAGCATTAAAGTTCAGGCACGCATATGAAATATTTGTGAGTCTCTATCATAGCTATGTTGTCTCAGTCAAAGCAAGCAATCTAGGGTCTAAGGAGAAGGCTTGGGTCTTCTCACCTAGCTCCGCATCCCCCTCATGTAAGTATAGGTCTCCCTTATGTTCAACCTACTTACACTGACTGGTCTCAAGACTGAATTTTCAAATTTGAAATCTCCCATATTATTAGCTTTTTAGGTTTGTTCATACGGTGAAGAACTCATGGGGCTCAGAGAATTTTAGTCCATACATTACCTTAGTTCCTAAAACACTACCACCAACTTTAAATGTTAACATGATTGGACCTATTTTTATTTAGAATCATTAACTAAAGACTCATTTATTCCAGCTCTGCCCCATGCCAGTAAGAGATTTGGAGATCATATTTTTAGCTGTTCCCTGGATGAAGGAAAATAGAAATGTGGGTCTCAGTTGAGTGCCCCAAGCTGTCATGCTTGTATTTGGTGCTAGCTGGTCACCTGTTGGCAGCGACAGTAGAGAGCTCCATCCAGCTCCAAACAGAACGTCGGGTCAGAACATCTACTCCCCGTGCAAGCCACTCACCAAATAGAAAACTTCTCTGCTTAAAAGATGTCTAGTTACCAGCTGTATTTTAATACCCAACAAATTAAAAACTAAATTAATGAAAAATCTTCCCATTATATGTTGTTTCAAGAGACACCCATCTCCTTGCAAGAGAACGCGTTTTTATCTCACAAAACCACACAGACTCAAATATCTTTATTCTCAGGTATACAAATGCATTTTATGCCGTAGACATTTTGCTCTGAAAATCTCTTGCCTTAGTGCTTCATTTTGTCCTCCATAAACATGTCTCCCATGAGAGGAAAGAGGGAAGAAAAGGAAAGCTGGTCACCAGGACACGGTGATGACAATGACACATCTGGAACACAGTCATTGAACAGACCAGGCTGAGAATCCATTAGCAGCCCACACAGATCATCCTCTCCATCATCATCTGAAATTAAAAGGGACCTCACAAAAAAAAAAACACCAATCCACAAAAAAACACAAAAAGGAACAAAAACACACAACCATTTACTGCTCTGCCTGCAAAAAGTGCTAGAACAGTAAACCAAAGAGACAAAACAGCCTTTAGTGGATCCTTAAGCACTTCAGAAGGTGTAATTGTAATTAGCCATATGCTACCCTCTCACAGATCAGCAAGAAATACACCCGACGGGACAGGAGCTCTGTGGTCAAAAGCAGAATGGCTGTTGAGTAAGGAACAAGCCACAAAGGAAAGCTACACTAGTCCATTCTTCGGCCTCAAACACAACAGATGAGAACTCTTTCTTCATGGGTCTGTGCTTGTAGCTACTTGCTGAGTTATTACAAATCCAACTGGAGTCCTGGCTTGGAAGGCAGGGAGGAAGTGCCTCTTCAGCGAAGCCCCACCCTAGAACTGACCTATTTACTCTGTTTACAAAGGAATCAGAGCACAAATGTGTTACAAAGAGAATGTTGTTTTATATTAGTATTTCCAGATTTTTTAAAAAAAGGTTCAGAGGCAGGGCCTATACCTGAGAGTGGTTTCAGATTATAAGACCCGACCAACCAACCAATCAACCAAACAAAAAGCCCACACACTTCTGAGAACTTGGTTTTATGTGTTGTTCTGCCAACTGTGTGACTTTCAGTAAACATATCGTTTCACCTCCTGTAGCCTTAATCTGTCATTTTTATAATGTGGGAGTTGGACTCAGCAATTTTTAAAAAATGACATTAAGAATGTCTATGGGTAGGAGGGCACCCTCTCCAGCACTCTCATTTTCCCTGAGATAAACCATTACCTAGCTTTCATTAGATTGGTAAAAGGTCCTGTGATTGACAAAAGTTAAAGAAAGAATATCAGCCCGGTGGGAGAGGACAATGGAACAGAATATCACAATCTTGAGCTGGAACAGAAAACTGACAGGAGGATTTGATTTGCTTGTTTGGCTGAGAATAAGACACTTTTCTCATGTAAATGAAGACTGAAGAAGACGAGTTTATATGGTTTAAAATGTAATATTTTTGGCTCAAATAGCTGTGTGCCAGTACCTTAGGGATTCATTTGGTTCTGAAAATCATGCACATTCTCTTTGTGAATTCGTGCATTCAAGTAACTTTCTACTAAGTGGTTTTCACTTTGGGGAGACAAGATTTGGCTACATTCTTCTTACAGCTGATAAACACTGCCACTAGAGTCCTTAGGAGACTTAATGGATGATAAAGACTCCTTTATAATCTAATCTACTTGGTTCATGCTGTTCCTTGTTGACTTGGGGCTGATTTCATGATCAGATAACAGAGCAGCAAGCATATAAGCATTTCCATAGTCAACAACTCCTCTTCCTCCTGGGTCTCACCCCACCTAACCTACCCAGTATTTTGGCCAAGAAGAAAGTTTTCTCTGGAATGTAAGCACCACCAGGGACTGGGAGAGGCCTTGCCTGTTTAATGCTGTTAAAACAATGCCCAGTAGAGCTAGCTGCTCAGCAAGCCTTCCTTGAATAAATTTTAATACTTAGGAGTTAAGGATTGGCGACTTCTCTTTCTGAGACTGAGTAGGTCAAGTGTAGCAAACTTGATTCTCTGAAATCGACTTTGGCTTCCTATTTTCTGAAAGCAACGTAGATTGCTGGTTTAATTTATATAGCCATTTGGAGCTAAGACTCTTGATATTCAGGTTACCATCATCTTTGTGAAATACTTAACCAACTAAAGAGGTTCAGGCAGTTCCAAAAGCATCCAGATTTTAATTATAGGGAGCGTTGAGGCATTTCTCCTTCTACAGAGCACATTTTTATCCACCCCATCAAATCACAGCCTCAATGTATTGATCCCTGAGTATAGTAAATTCACCATTTTGGCCTATATTACATAGTTGGACAACTCTCCCATGTAAGAAACATCAGCAATAACAGCAACAACAGCACTGACATTTTCATTCAAGTTGGCATTCAAAAATGAATTTGTTGAATTATATGAATGTCCTGTTATCTAAGCTCAGTGCCTCTTAGGACAACATGTACATTTGGACTCTTAGCAAACGAAACACTCTACCATCTAAACTCAAACATACTTAATTTCCCCCATATTTCATATCTCCCCACTGTAACTCCTGAATTTTAGACCTACTTCTATTCATATTCTTTGATTTTATTGCTAAGGTTTGAGACATAGAAATGGCCTATTTCTCCTCTTTAAACTATATATATATAATACTTCATCAATTTAAGGATGTTTTTTGGATGATGGGTGTTGGTTTGAGGGGCAAGATCACGGAGACATGTTCATCTCACTGCTAAGTCCATTTTCTTTTGCTTCTCCTCCCTTGTTGGTGGTGATAGGTCGGAGGGCCTATGACTGGAATAATGGGACTGAGTGTTCCTCTTTGATTTTCTTTAAAAAAATTTGAGGCGTTGTTTTATTTTTCTTGTTTAAATATATTTTTATTGATTTCAGAGAGGAAGGGAGAGGGAGAGAGATAGGAACATCAATGATGAGGGAGAATTGCCTATCAGCTGCCTCCTGCACCTCAGAAATCTACCCTCAGAATCTGGCTTCCTGGTGATCTGATCATTCCCTTTGTGTTTGCTGTGTTTATATCAACTATATCAACTTGTTGATATAAACACAATGTTGGCAGTTATCTGCACTCTGACTCTCTTCGTTAAGGCATCTTGCTGTGACATACTAACAATATAGGGTCATCTCAGCATGAAGGTTCCTGCAGAAGGTGCAACATTCTTCAGATTCCTTAAAAAGACAGTAACTCCAGGTACATTTAGGCTGGTGTACAACACTGATTCCCATAGGATCTGATACAACGCTTAACATACACGAAGTCTATTATCTCACAGCAAGTTTCAGTAGACTTCTGGGACACCACATTACCTGTGAAGCAAAAGACAGGACCCAGTGGGTAGGTGTGCAGGTTTTATGATAAAACCATAATGATTGAGCATGACTGCTTCAGAGCTTTATGTAATTCACCAAGTTAAGCTAACCTTTTTTCCTCTCATAGCCCCCAAACTGTGTATTGGCTAGACACCCTATTCTAAACGTTGTGTTGTAATTTTTTACTATTTAAAAAACCCCAGATGTTTATTACTCTTGAGTTATAAAAGAGACAGGTACTATAAAATTACGGTAGCAAAGACTTAAGAAAGAGAAAAAATGGGAAAAGAATGGATAGATGGGGAAATATGCTCTCAAAATGGAGCTTTTTGCTGAGAGCCACAGATGCAATACCTTGAGCCCCAAGAGAGCGTTGGTTAGTCCATCTCCCTTCAGCGCAAGCTCAGTAGCTCTGGCCATGACAGTAAATTGGGGCACAGAAATCCAGCTGGGCTTGGGTGCACTAAGAGGGAATGGCATGATCTTAAAGGGATAGTGACCATTTAAAAAATGACACTTCGCCTAGAGGATCAGCCTGCAGACCGAAGGGTTCTATTCTGGTCAAGGGTACATGCCTGGGTTGTGGGCGTGCAGGAGGCAGCTGATAGGTGATTCTCCCTCATCATTGATGTTCCTATCTCTCTCCCTCTCCCTTCCTCTCTGAAAAAAAAAATCAATAAAAATATATTTAAACAATAAAAATAAAACAACACCTCAAAAAAATTTTTAAAAAAAATTAAAGAGGAACACTCAGCCCCATTATTCCAGTCATAGGCCCTCTGATCTATCACCACCAACGTATTCCACTTTCTGTGTTCCCTATCTCAGTTAATAGAACTTCCATTTTCCCAGGCATTGAAGCCAGAAACCTAGAAGTCATTCTTCATTACTCTTTTGCCTCTGCAAAGTGCAGTCACTATCAATTTTTACCTTAAATTTGACTTTTACCTTAAATTTCTCCATCCCTGGTATCACTGTTCTGGTTTAAGCCCTCATGCCCTCACTGGGTCTGAGGTCTGCCTGGGCCATTACAACAGTGTTGCAACTAATGCTGTCTGTATTTCCCACTATGGTCAAATCATCTTTAAAAATCACACTCCTCCCGCTTATGGCATGTCACCTGTAGGAAACAGTTCAAACTCCTTAGCACTGCATACCTAGCCTCTAGCAACCATCAGACCTCATCCTGACACACTCCGGGCTGTACTTTTCTGTTCTCCCAACAACCACCTCCTTTCTACTCGGGCCCACTTAAAATATATACCCTTCCAGGAGTAAGATGAAATAATCCAATTTGTACTTAATACTTTATTAATTTATCTGTAGATCATATATTAATTTATAATTTTTCCCCACTCCTACACATCACGATGTCAAAGAAAAAGTTTCCAAAGTTAAAAATGTGACTCTTACCAATATAGAATGAACCCAAGTCAGGGAGTTTATTCTAGTTAATGAAAGAATTAGTAGGATCGTAAAGCGGATGATTCTAAGAGCATTTGAGGAACTGGTTATTTCAAGGGAAAACAAAAAAACAAAAACCCAGAATGTTAAAATAAGATTGCTAGGTCAGATACAAAACGAGTTAATGTTTTATAGGGTGATGAAATAATAGATGGTCTTTTCTATTGAGCATAATCATTTATATCTCTACCAAACAAAAATCTACAAATTCACACACAACTGCACAGTGCCTGGACTCTAACTCATAGTAAAGAGCAAAGTCAAGCACAGGGAAATCCCCTACTGCATTGAAGGACATACAGGCCTCTTCCAAGTGCCTGATACTTTTTCTTAACAATAGACGTTTTATATTAAAACACTTCACACAAATAGTTTCCGTCAGTGTTTTCACACTACAATAATCACTTCTTGAGCCACCTATCAAAGTTTTCCAGAATACAGCATTTTCATGTCCCCTGAGTTTTATCAGATAAAGCACTCCTGGGGTCTTGTGTAAACTCGTATGAGTGTGAAAAGAGGATATGTGAAATTACTGTAAACATTGTGTAATAGTGTATAGTTATGTGGATGTTAAAAACTTAGGAGTGATGCTCTGGCTGGGTTGCTCAGTGGTTGGAGTGTCGTCTCGGTACACCAAGACTTCAGGTTCAGTTCCAGGTCAGGGCACATACCTAGGTTGTGGGTTTGATCTGTTGTCAGGGCTAGTGTGGGAGGCAACTGATCCTCTTTCTCTCCCACTCCCTTCTTCTCTCTAAAACCACACACACACAAAACTAAAGACAATGAAAGTACTACATGACAAAACTGAGAAACAGCTGAAACCGGTTTGGCTCAGTGGATAGAGTGTCGGCCTGCGGACTGAAAGGTCCCGGGTTTGATTCCGGTCAAGGGCATGTACCTTGGTTGCGGGCACATCCCCAGCTGGTCAATGTTTCTCTCTCGTGGACGTTTCTAACTCTCTCTCTCAATTCCTCTCTGTGTAAAATCAATAAAATATATTTAATAAATAAATAAAAACACAAGACTCTTCTTAAAAAAAATGGTATCTTATCTTCATACATTAAAAAAAAAAAACACACCAAAAACCAACAACAACTAAGAAACACAGCAAAGGAGCTAGAACGCCCCCTCCCCCTTCTCACGTTAAACCGCCTTGTACAAAAGGCCGAATGTCGTTGAGCCACCGCCAGGTCGCCCAGCCTTTCTGGCCCCTCCGCACCAGTAAGCGGGTGTGTGTGCGGGTGTGGGAGGGCCTGGGGGAGCCCAGGCTGCGGTCCCCGGTTTCTCCATCAGAAAGGATGCCGCTCGGGGAGCCACTTCCTCTTCCTCTCCGCGGCAGGCGGCACCAGCGGTTGCAGTTTCTGTCTCAGACACACACACTCCGTAACAGGAAGCGCCGCGGGGACCGGGACCGGCTCTCTCGCCCGCCCCGCGCCCCCGCCCGGGTTCCGCGCCCCCCGCCCCGCGCTCCCGGCGGCGCCGCGAGCCCCAGCCGGTGCCACCGGTGCGGTGCCAGGGGCGAGGGCTCGGGCCGCCATGGAGGTGGAGGAGGCCTTCCAGGTGGTGGGGGAGATGGGCATCTACCAGATGTACTTGTGCTTCCTGCTGGCCGTGCTGCTGCAGGTGAGTGCCCCTGTCCCCCGCCTCCGGGGGGGGCCCCCTCTCCCCGCCCACCTCCCAACGCCGGCCCAACTCAGAGGCTCTGCGGACCCCCCTCCCCAGGCGTCACCCCGCCCTGGGGCCCCCAGCTGGCCACGGTTGCCACCAGCCTGACGCCCCAGACCCTGCAACGTTGGCGGTTCCCCAGGCCCATCCAGCCCTCACCTCGAGTGAGTGTGTGTGTGTGTGTGTAGCGATCGGGGGTGGGGGTGGGGGTGGAGGGGGTAGTTGGGAGGTAGGGGTGGGGCTACTACAGCAGACCAGCCTGTTACTAGGGGTGAAAATGCTCTTGTCGCCTGTGACCCACTGTGAAGGCGAAAGCGAATTGTTGCTCTAACCTGTGGGCTGTCACCTTGGAGTGGAGACAGCCGAGCTCCCTGCCCTGGCCACCCGGTCGGGGCAGATCCTCCTCCTGCTCCGGGCACCTGCCTGCTGCCTCGAACTGGATTTGAGCGGCTTCCTGTTCCCGAGGTTGTCCGTGCATATAGGTTTATTTTTCTTACGTTCTCCTGGGTCATTCTACCCGGAGGCCAGTGCCAGTTGAGACTGAATCAGTAGTATAGTGTCATCTCCGTGTGTGATTGATTATAAAATGGGACCACTTCTTCACGGTACAGAATTCCCAGAGAACACTTGCACACCCCAACCTAAAGGCCTGGCTTCCCCACACTCAAGGTCGCTGCAAGTTCACGTTTGCAGGCAAGAGTTACTGCTTTGCCTGCTTAAAGGGTCCGTTTGACATCCATTACCTCTTCCAATATTCTTAAAGACATTCTATTCACAAATCTTTTTATTAGTATTTACTACGGGTCAACCATTTTACTTACTCCTTCATTCAACACCTACCGTATTTCCTGGCGTACAAGATGACTTTTGAACCTAAAAAAAGTCAACCGAAAATCGGGGGTCATTCATTAAAAATTTAATTAAAAAAAGAACTGGTGTTGCCTCGGAAGTGGGGGGTAGTCTTATAGAGCGAATATAGGCCTAAACCTATGTTTTAACTGTAAAAAAAAATAATAATAATAATCAGGGGGTCGTCTTATATGCCGGAAAATACGGTATCTGAGTGCCCACTGTGTGCTTGGCAGGGGCTACAATGATGGACAAATCAAAGCCCCTGGCCTATGAAGCTTGTATTCTAGTGGGGAGGGGTGAGGCAGGCAGACAGGTAAATAATTACAGTTAATATGTAATGCTAGAGATTCTGAGGGAAGTACAGTTCATCATTGCTTAAACCTTGCATAAGGCAACTGCCCAATCGGAAGAGGGGGTGGGGAGAGGTGAGGATGGACTTATCGATTCTGTTTTCCATTCAAATGTTTGAAGATTCAGTTGATTTCATCACCAGCTGGGAGGACTGTCCACATGGACTGGTAGATGACGTCAGTGCTCTCTCTAGCCAAGCCAGTTCTCAGTTGATAAATACGCAGTGTTTTGTTACGTTTGTTTTAGCTTTACGTGAACTTTTCCTACGAGGAAAATGTATTTGTGCTGAATTGACAAAAGTGTGTTTAAAACAGAGAGAATAGAATAGTCACCAGGATGCCTGATTTCATTTGTAATACTTTCCTCTTGAGAAAATTGTTTTCCTGTTCTAACCAAGAATCCCAGGAACATGATCCCTCACTGAGAAATCCCGGCTCCCCGCTTCCCCATCCCTGCACCCCGCCTCCGGTGCCGTTAGCTTCTCACCTGCCGAGCCAGGTACCCGGCAACCTGGAATCAGTTTGTGTTGCATGGAGCATGGCACCAAAAAGGCCACTGCTCGGGGTTCGGGACCCGTTGTTAGGTTACCCTCATTTTCTTTATGGTTGACTCAGTTGGTACCAAAGAGCTCTAAGCACATGACCATGACTGTTCATTGGTCCCTAGGCCTGCCATGTGGTCAGTATTTGCCATAGAGAAACTAGGCCTTGAGTGTTGGGAATGAAGTGACTGAGTGTTTATTTTGTAGGCGTGGGCTGGGGAGGTGCCTGTCGCTGGGCCAGTGTCAACAGAGGAGAGGCCCCACCCAGTACAGGCAAAAGGGAACTCATTATTTACAGCTGTCACACGTGTATGAGGACCCAACTGCCCCTTTAAGATAGGATCGCCCCAAGTGTTCCCAGATGTGGGTGTGGAGGTCCGTGAAGACCTCTGTCATGTCTGTTGTTGGAGAGGGTTGGGCATGCGGAGGGCCCGTGCTGGGGGTGCCACACACAGTGGTAGCACGATGCCATCATCATTCGGAGGGGTTTGCTTCCTCCAACAGAGGAAAAGTCAGGAGCCCCTTTCCGTTTACAAGGAAGGAGGTTGATGCCTGCTTTCAAACCAAAGCACTTGCCTACCGTTGCCCAAGGAAGGTACCGGACAACTGCTATCAGTACTGCGGGGGTGGGAGAGGCGGGGGAGGAGAGGCTGCCCGGGAGCCCTGCACATGGTGGATGGGCCATGGCAGAGGGAGGGAGCTCTGCACCTGAGATTTGGTGACGACCAGCCACAGCTGAGAAACACAAAACCGGGGACAGAGACTGCATAGATCCTGTTTCTGCCTTCCTTCCTAAATGGTTTGAACTCCCTTTACCTCAAACACATCCAAGTTCAAATGAGAGGACAGAACCACATTACAGAGCCAGCTCTAAAGGCCTTTAGGTGAACTGTCTTCTTGGGTTACTGATATGTCATGTGGCTCCTCAGGCAGTGAGCTCAGTACTCAGTTACCTTTCTCTGCTAGGACACTGTCCCACACATTCCTGCAAGCATGGGCTGTGGCGTCTTCATAGTGGTCGACTGCCAGACACATGAAGAATATATGTAGCTTTTATAGATTTCCCCTGCGTGTGATGAGATGCAAATGCCCTGTGATAGTGGTATGTGGTTTTAAAGTCTTAAAAAAATTTTTTTTTCAGAGAGAGAGAGAGAAGCATCGATGTGAGAGAGAAGCATCCATTGGCTGCCTCCTGCACACCCCCTACTGGGGATGGAGCCCACAGCCCAGGCATGACGGGTGAGGGTGTGGCTCAGTGGGTGAGTAAATTCCATCCCATGCATTTGTCTTCGTTCATTTGTCTTAAGAACAAGCAGTGGGGTTTTCGTTCATTTGTCTTAAGAACAAGCAGTGGGGTTTACTGTTTTACAGTTAGGAAAATTCTTACCCCCCAAATATACATGCCCTCCCTGGGGTTATTTGTGGCATTTAAATGTGAATAATCCTGTTTACTACTGTTCTGTTTTTGATGGTGATTCAGAATTGATGTCATCATCACTGTGTGTGTGTGTGTTTGCCAGGCTGTCTGGAGGGGGAAGGCTGGAGCCGAGTTCTTTGTTTTCTGATCTCTTTAGACGGACGTGAAAAGGATGCTATTTCTTTGTTTTAAGCCAGAGACTCCAGCGCCCTTTCCCTAATGGTCACGAATCGTAGGTTGTAGTATAATTTGCACAGGATTTAAAACATCCCTTACCCATCGGGAACATGTAACCTGTAACAAGCATTCGTCTCACCGGCACAATTGTGACGTGGCCACGGACCTCAGCTCGAGGCATGGTGCTCGTGTTCCCGAATGCCTTATTCTCATGTCAGCCTCAATAACCCCCCACTCGCAGCGCAGCACATCCACACCCTCCACACAGGAAGTACCTTCTCATGGTGTTTTAGAAAGTGGAAGGACGGAGCAGGCATTTTGCAGAAGATAAAACTGTAACAGTCACGTAAAGATGTTTATTTTACCTTTAGTGGTCCTATGGGGCAGGCATGTTAAAATGACTATGAAATACCATTTCACACTTATTAGACTAGCAAACATTAAATAGGCTCACGGTACAAGTGTGATGCAAACGAGCAGTAGAAACTACTGCCATTTAGAGAACGATTTGGTCCCCCCGTCTAATAAAATCAAAACCCAGCGCGGGACTCCTAGGTACACGCCCTGTACTGTCTCTGGAACGTGTGCATAAGGACATAGGTGGAGGATGCTGACTGCAGCACGGCTTGTAGCAATAAAAGATAGAAGCCCCCCGAATGGATCGCAAAAACGATCTGGATAGAACCTAACAATGAAAATGAGTGAACTAGATCTACATGGATGGGTCTCTAAACCACAAAGTTAAATGGAAAAAAACAAACAAAACCCACAGCAAAATATATAAAGGCGACACATACTCATAGATGTTAAAAACATGTGGAACAATACTGTATTTGGTGAGTGAATGTGCATGAGCAACATGGAAATATGACCGCAAGAAGGAGCCATGCCCAGTTCATGAGATTGGCTGCCTCTTGGGAAGGAGGAGAGGGTTAGGGTTAGGGTTCGGGTTAGGAGGGAAAGGGAGGGAAGCCGTGCAAGGAGATTTCCTCTTTATCCGTAATATTATGTTTGAAAAACCTGAAGCAAGTGTGTGATACAATGTTAATGGTGGCGCTAGTTTCATGATTCTTCATATCTTCATTTTGCTTTTGTGTTACTTTTTAAAAAAATGAACAGATGGTAAAGCAAAGGCCTGCATCCCATGCAGCTCTCTGTATGAGAAGGGTCCCTCTTTCATTGATGTCCCTTTAGCCAGTGACGGCAGCGAATAGAAGTCATTTCACACTTGGGAGGATGAGGCGAAGTGAGTTTCGCTCGGGCGCTTATTAAACTCCGTAGAGAATGCTGTCACGTCTAATGTCGCCCACCTGCTTGCATGGGTCGCCATGTCCCACTCTCCCCAGACGTTCACAGGCAGACTGCCTTCTGCCGAGGCGGCACGGAGGTGGGTGCTGATGGTTCCAACCTGGCCACCGTGAGCAGGTGATGAAGTTCGTGCCGTACACATAGGCGAAGGCCTTTGTGTATTGCAGTCCTGGAGACCAGCTCTCATGCCCCAGGGGGTTCTCACCACCACCGGGGGCTCAGCCCTGAGGAGAAGCTTCAGTAAGTTTCGCTCCAGTGACCGCAACGTGTGACCGTCTACCAGGGCTCTCTGCTAGTCTGAGCAAGTTTTATGCGGCTGCTACACTCTGCTTTAGTTCCGTCTGCCCTTAGGCAGTGGCTCGGAGCTTGGACTATAATCTGGGGATGTTTGCTGGGCGTGCCTTCCGCTAGTTAAGGTGAGCGGGGGCACGATAGGTCAAAGACGCCTCCCTGCCCTTGCTCTTAGGATGTGCTCAGGAAGCTACTGTTGTCTGTAGACAGACACTGCCCCCTGGCGTAAAGCGGGTGAAGCTGCAAATCTCTGAGACACTGGGATTTCCGTGGGAAGGTGGGTGGATGGAGGTACAGCCAGGGCTGAATTTTTTTTAAATTCAAAAACTACATACGTAGTATTAGTCATTCACCCTAAAAATATTGATGGCATACTCACTCTGTGCTGGGTAAGGGGTATGTGGTTTTGCCCTAGTGATAGGTCCCGCTCATATAACGCTTTTGGTTCAGTCACTTAGATAACTGAGGATCAAGAGCCGGGAAGACTAGTAATAATGACAAGAATAAAATCACCTTTGATTTTTTTTCTGTTTCTTTTATTATCTGAAAAAAGCTCTGGCCCCAAAGTTAGGCAGCTCCCAGGCCCATTCTGGTTTTGCTGTTAGTGAATGATTCACTAATTGCTGTGCAGCTCATTGTTCTGCAACATAAACACCCTACCTTCCATGACTTCATTGACGAGATATTGTAATGAGATCATCATGGGAGACATTTTCGGTTTCCTGAGTGTTAGGAAAGCTTGGAATGCCATTAAGTGTAAAATTACTTTGAAAACCTTCACTTTTTGAAACTTTTAAAACTTCAGCCCCCTCAGTGCGTTTGAGTCACTCTTCCCGGAATAATTGCACGGAGAGAGGGAAGAAGCCCAGCCATCTGTGGCTCCTGCCCGCCTTCCCCGGAGGTAGCGCTTGAGAAGATAATGATTTATTTGAGGTGTTGTTAGTCCCACTCCGAAGGAAAATGCATGGCGGTTTCTCGTTGTGCCTCGAAGGCCCATCTGCTGATGGGTGCGACTCATTAGACAGGAACACGTGGGCATGCGTGTGCCTGGGAGTCACAGAGCAGAGTAAGGGAAGAGTTATACTGGTGTGGTGGTGGTAGTGGTGGTGGTGGTGGTGTGAACTCTGCGACACTGTCACAGTGGAGGAAGGGGAAAGCCACCTGCATTCCGTGTGTGGGTGGAACATCCCCGTGACTAGATGAGCGCTGCCCGTGTGGCTTCAGATGACCGCATGGCCCGTGTAGGTGCTCTTTCTGCAGTTCATGCATCGCCTGTTCCTCACGGGGCCCCTCCCATGGCGTTGATCACAGTGTCAGAGGAAGAGTGAAGTATCGCCATGAGAGGGAAACATCCGTTGGTTGCCTCCCATGTGCACCTGCAACCCGGGGATATGCCCTGACTGGGAATCAATGGCATTTCACCAACTGAGCCACACCGGCCAGGTTTAATTTTCTTTTTTAAAAAAAATATTTTTTATTGATTTTTTTTAAAGAGAGGAAGGAAGAGGGATAGAAAACTAGAAACATCAATGAGAGAGAAACGTCGACCAGCTGCCTCCTGCACACACACCCCCCCCCACCACCACCACCAGGGATGTCCCCGCAACCAATGTACATGCCCTTGACCAGAATCGCACCTGGGACCCTGTAGTCTGCAGGCTGACGCTCTATCCACTGAGCCAAACCAGTTTCGGCAGGGCTAAATTTTTTTAAATTAAAAAAACTGTGTATTATTAGTAAGTCACCCCCCAAATATTTATGGAATGCTCACTTAGTGCTGGTAAGGGGCATGTGATCTTGCCTACGTGATATGGTCTCACATCCTCCTGGTGGCATGAAGCCATGGCCCTGTGTGCTCAGTTGGGATGTGTGTGCACACACGTGTGCATGGAGTGGGCAGCGGAATCCTTGGGAAGGGTGGTGGAGGGTAGACACCTATGTGCAGGTTAAACAATGGTTAAGACCAAAGGTTATATAAGGGGGTATCTATCCCTGGAATTTTGAATTTCTTTAAATTGTATTATTAGTTTTTATATTATATTTAAAAATACAACCTAGTCAGGTACATATTCTGCTTACCTGCTTTTTAACAAAGCACTCTTGCTTGTGTATAGTGTGTGTGTGTGTGTGTGTGTGTGTACGCTGTTTTTGGAGACATGGAACTGTGCCACAAAAAGTCTTCATGTTTAGATTGTGAATTCAAGGCCAAGACCCTCCTGGCCCATGGTGACTGCTGTCTGAACGAAGGCTCCAGTGCATAGGAGGAGAATGGGCATGCTAGTCTTTAGACCAGCAGGTGATGTTTTCCCCCTCCCCTGGGTGACCACGGGGTGCAGCGTGCTCAGCACGTAGGAGGGAACCCCTTGGGAAAGCGGCAGGTGCCTGACCAGCGTGGCAGCTGATGGCTTCGTCAGTAGTCCATCACGAAACTCCCTCTTAGCACTTTCCTCCTTTGTTCCTCCGATGTCTGGCTTCTGTGGCTCGTAAACACACAGAAAAGCGAGAAGCAGATGTCCCGGCTCTGAGCTCGTGGATTGCGTTGCCCTCATAGCTGGTCTGGTATGTTTGCTCCCCCAGCTCTACGTGGCCACGGAGGCCATCCTCATCGCGCTCGTGGGGGCCACGCCCTCCTACCGCTGGGACCTGGCCGAGCTCCTGCCCAACCAGAGCCACGGCAGCCAGCGGGCCGGGGAGGACCGGGCGCTGGGGGACTGGCTCCTGAGGGCCAACGGCAGCGAGCTGCGCAAGCACGTGCACTTCAGCGGCAGCTTCACCTCCATCGCCTCCGAGGTAAGCCCGGGAGTGGGCGCAGGGGCACAGGCGCCGGCCGTGGCGATCCCCAAGTCCAAACGGAACCACTTCTTTGTCCAGTTGGTTTAAATTTCAGCTACATCTTCAGATAACTTGCTAGTACGCTTGAGAGTTCAAGGAGGCTATTCTATGAAAGCATATTTTTTTTTCCTTCCTTCTCCCAGTGGGAGATGCTTAGTAGGATACAAACTCCAGAAGAGCTGCACTTTGATGATAGTGTCCTTTGTGAAGTAAGACTTCCAAGTTTCTTTATTAATGACACAGAAATTAACAAAGTAGCGAGAAATGGAATGACCCACCGGCGACGCCCATGGTTCATGTTGAAATCCAGTCCCATGTGCAGGCCACGCGGGGCACCTTGACTGTACCACCCTCAAGTACAAACGGGCCACGTCGGTGGGCAGGAAGCCTTACGCTCAGGTGGGGCTTTGCTGGCCAAGGACGTTCTTACAAGGACAGTCCCTTCGGAGCCAGCGGAGGGAAATGAGCTGAGCTGGCAGGTGGGTGGAGAGAAACCCTGGGAAGAGAGGGCAGGGCCCCGCTCAGCTGGAAAGCACCCGTACTGGCTGTTAAAATGCTAAAATACCGTGTCCTGTGCCTGCTCCCCACAGCTCTCCATTTGCTCACCGCCATGGAAGTGCCCCTCCCCATCCCATTCAAAATATATATATATATATTTTAGTTTTTATCATGATTGTGTATTGAATTTTGTCCCATACATCAATTTAGATTTGTGATGTGATGATCATGTGATTTTTCTTCCTTAGCTTCTAACATGGTGGATTATAGTAATTGATTTTCAAATATAGAACCAGCCTTGAATCTCTGGGTAACATATTTTTATATATTGCTGAATTCTATTTGCTATTATTTTGCTAAGGATTTTGGCTTCTATATTCATGATGGATATTGGACTGTAGTTTTCTTTTCTTGTACTACCTTTGTCTGGTTTTTGTATCAGGGTAATACTAATTTCATAAAATGCATTAAGGATTTCTATTTTCTGGAAGAGACTGTGTAGAATTGGTGTCAGTGTTTTAAGCAGTTGGTAGAACTCTCCATTGAGATCATTTTGACCTGTAGATTTCTTCTTGTGGAGTTTTAAAATTAGGAATTCAATTTTCTTAATAATTAGAGGGCTACGTATTTAAACGCTCTGTTTTGTATTTGAGTTGTGGCAGTTGGGCTTGTCAAGGAATTGGTCCATTTCATCTGAATTGTCAAGTTTCTATGTGTAGAGTTGTTCATACACACACACACATATGCACACAAAGGAGTATTGCTTAGCCATAAAAATAATGAAATCTTGCCATTTGTGACAACATAGATGGACCTAAAGAGTATTGTGCTAAGTGAAATAAGTCAGGCAAAGACAGAGACCGTATGATTTCACTTATATTTGCAATGTAAAGCACAAAACAAATGAACAAACAAAACAGAAACAGACTCATAGGTACAGAGAACAGACTGGTGGTTACCAGAGAGGAGGGGGCTGGGAGGATGGGTCAAAGGGGAAGGGACATAAGAGGGACCAGCTTCCAGTTATGAATAAATAAGTCACGGGGAGGCCATGTGCGGCCTGGGGAATCCCAGCAGCTGCTGCCCCCGTCCTCACAGACCCCGGGAGAGAGAGGCTCGTCTGCCTTACGTGTCAGCGCAGAATCCCACGTCCCCCAGTCATTTTACTTTATCCCAACGTACAGGTGAGGTGCGCCATCCTCACCCACATGAGTGAGTGGCGCGTGTGTCCACACACCCTATCTCTGCCTTGCACGCCGGAGCACTGATTGGGTGCCGTTGCAAGTCCTGGTGTGGTTCCAAGTGGCGGGATGGGTGGCTCCCTAGTGTCCTGCCGCCCCCAAATATGCTGGAGCTGGTGGAGAAACCGCGGCAGAGGGAGGAGTAAGGAGAATGATGGTCTGCTGGCAGCAGCGATCACCTTCGCTGCAGTGCAGTCGCACACCCAGCCCTCCCTCCGCCCACTCCCTTAGCCTTCATTCCGTTCTGATGCCCTCTCTGGTGTTACAGTGGCTCCTCAAAACCCCCAAGGTGGCAATATTAAAGCCGGGACCCCAACTTGTCATTAAGTTGGTAAATATCCTTAATGCAAAATCTGTGGTACATGGATAATATATGATGCTTCCTGAACTTATTTGGCATAAAATTGGAGTTAAAAAAGCAAGCATAAAGTCTTGTGGAAACTTTTAAACATAATTATCCAGATAGAGCCTGCAGAACTCTGTAGTTGGAGATGGTGCTAAGAATACTCATTTTATATTTATTTACTTATTTTTATTTATTTTATTTGTTATTGTTGACACTATTATGGATATTCTTCATCCTCCCCATCCCCGCTTTGCCCATGTCCACCCAGCCCCCACCCTCCACCCTCCCCTGGCCCTCACCACACGGCCATCTGTGGCCATGGGCTGTGCATATATGTTCTGTGGCTGCTCTCTTCACCCTCTTTCATCCAGTCCCCCACCCCCCTCCCCCCTGACATCTGTCAGTCTGTTCCCTGGGTCCCTGCCTCTGGTTCTGTTTTGTTTGTCAACATATTGAAAACTCTCACCTTGCAGAATTTATTTGTGGAGGGTTTGGGGAAGGGTGAATTATAAAAGGTTATGTAGATATGATTAACTTGGTATTAATGCAAAAAAAACAACAACACTCTCTCATTTAGGAGTCTTGACTATTTTAAAATGAGCTAATAGCCATGGGGGTGAATTGATGTAGCAAATTGCTGTCTGCCATATTCACATTATTCCCGAGCTCTGACTCATTGAGAAAGGACCAAATATCACGGAGACATGCAATTATCATGCTTAATTAATGTTTGCAACGAAAAAGAGTAAGGCTGGAATCTTCAATATCATTGTAGATATAACAACTGAAATTGATTGATTATTATCTTGAGATTAATATATTTTCTCAAGTCATACCCTGGGGTCAAAAGACAGAATAGCAAAACTATTGAAAAATGGACTGCAATAATTGCTTTAGGGGCTAATTTTTTTAATGTCTTGCTTTCTTACGCCTGTGCTTCTGCCTGTTCTAGGCCTCACACTTCACCCATTAAGTGGTAATTCCGAGTGACAACTGTATTGCGTGAAGCAAGTTAGTTAATCACCATGAAATTGTTCCTGAAACACTCTGTCCCAGTTCTTCTTAATCACAGAAGACCTCGGAGCCCCTGATTTTCTCCTGAAGTGAGATTTTTCCTGTCCCAAACTGGAAATATTTGGGGCACTAACACAGGACAGTGGGGGAGTGGAGTGGAGTTAGAATTGTTATCAAGATACTTCCAAATATTTCCCAGAACAGCCCCCAGCTCCCCAGCGGTACCGAGCGCCTGGGTCCTGCAGCTCGGCGTGGGGAAGCTGCCGTGTTCCAGCCCCGCAGCCTCGATATGCTGACAAGCTGGGAGTGCGGTGGCACTCATAAAATGACCTGCCTCCCCTCTTGTCATCCAAGAGGCCTTAGGTGACAAGACACTTCATCTCTAAGCACTTTATGGCCTTGTTTGCCCACCTGGCATCTGGCTCTTAACCATCCTGGACCAGTTCTGGGGCTAAGACTCATAATTCTCAAGAATGCACTTTTAACTATAAGAACTTTAAACTTTTCTTTTTTTGGTCCACTTCTGGACTTTGACCTTGCTTTGTGAATACCTTTTTACCATTTATTTCTAGCAAAGCCACCAGACTCTTTCTGAGTTTGTTCTCCAGTCTTCTTATTTTACTTAGCATGATGTCCTCCAGGGTCATGCATGTAGTAGCTTGCCAGAATTTTATTCCTTTTTAAGGCTGTATAATACTCCACCATGTGAACTCACCACATTCTGTTTATCTGTCCAGAGCCCTTTAGGTCGGTTCCACTTTTGCCAACTGTGCATAGTGCTGCTACAGACATTAGCGTACAAATGTCTGTGTGAATCCCTGCTTTCAGTTCTTTAGTGTATATACTGGAGAAATGGAATTAGAGGATCATACGGCAATTCTGTGTTTAACTGTTTGAGAAAAGAATTCAAGGGATTTTAAATCCATGAATCTGTTAGAGGAAAGGGATGCTTAGCTGTTGTCTCTGAAATGTCATGGAGTTTGTTAATTTTCAGAGAAATGGAAACCCAGGGCTTAGCATGAAGGACATGGTCAGCACTAGCTCCCCCACACCATGTGGTGGGTGTGGATGAGCACTGTGGGAGCACATTGGAATGGTAATGGCTTCCAGAGTTTCTCCAGACAAGGTCTCCTTGCATGTCGGCCAAGATGGATGCTCCCTGAGTTCTGGCTCACCGTGGCTAGGTTCGGGTGTACAAGATTTGTTGTCCGTTTGTTTTTTTAGTAGCTAACTGAGTCCACCCATCTTTTCGGCGACCTACATGTCTCCGTGTTCTTTCTTCCTCCAGTGGTTTCTGATCGCCAACAGATCGTACAAAGTCAGCGCGGCCAGCTCCTTCTTCTTCAGCGGCGTGTTTGTGGGCGTGATCTCCTTCGGGCAGCTCTCCGATCGCTTCGGGAGGAAAAAGGTCTACCTCACAGGTAAGCCACCGGAGTGTTCCTGAACCGAATGAGGACACATTTCCCGGAGGTTCCGGGAATTCCATGTGGATGCGGAACTGCCTTTTTATTGCACTGGCAGGAGGCTGAACAGCAGCCAGCGTGGATTCCGGCCACGGTTTTCAGGTGGCCAGCTTAGGTGGCAAAGGCCAGATATTGGCATTGAAAGTTTTTCAGAGATGATGGTGCTGTCACCCCCAAATTCTAATTTATGCTGTGTTCCTAAAGAGAGCAAAGATTGAGGCAGTCTCCTAGGTCCATTTCCTTCTATCTTGTGTTGTTGATTCATTTTGAATGGGCTCCACAGAACTCAGCGTAGCTCTCTTGACAAGCTGAGTATGAGCTAGGGCAGTGGTCGGCAAACTCATTAGTCAACAGAACCAAATAGCAACAGTACAACAGTTGAAATTCCTTTTGAGAGCCGAAAACCGACTTCTGTGCATGAGCCACGAAGTTTTAGTTGCATTGTACGTGCGCACCCACACGTGGTATTTTGTGGAAGAGCCACACTCAAGGGGCCAAAGAGCCGCGTGTGGTTCGCGCGAGCCGCAGTTTGCCAACTACTGAGTTAGGGTATATATTTGAGAGAGGAAGGAAGAGGGAAGAGAGATAGAAACATCAAATATGAGAGAGAATCATTGATTAGCTTCCTTCTGCACGCTCCACACTGGGGATTGAGCCTGCAACCTGGGCATATGTTCTTGATTGAAATCAAACCTGGGACCCTTCAGTCCACAGGCCAGGGCTCTATCCACTGAGCCAAACCGACTAGGGCTGAAATAGAATTTTTAAAAAATTACTAGCATTTTTGATAGACAGAAATCAACCTGTGACAAAGAAAGAAAACCTCAGTTTTTGTTTATAGTTTGTAAGAGAAACCTTTTTTAAAACAAACGGTCAGAAAAGCATCGGTTTACTTAACGTTTGCAAACTAATGAATGGAATTGTTTACTTCCTCCAGGTGCTGTTTCCTGTGGGTCACTGAATGCTGTTCCTCTCTTTCTAGGTCTTGCGCTGGACATCTTATTTGCTATCGCCAATGGGTTTTCGCCCTCCTACACGTTCTTTGTGATGACCCGCTTCCTGGTGGGCGTGATGAATGGGGGGATGTCACTGGTGGCCTTTGTCCTGCTGAATGAATGTGTGGGCGCCGCCTACTGGGCACTCGCAGGTACTGCTGGGGTCCACGGGGATGGGGAGGTGGTGAGCGGCTTCTGAAAACTCTGCAGGGAGCCAGTTTAACCCTAGAGTCTAAGGATGCACTTGGACTTGAAATGCTCTGTCCAACCGCTAGATTTGCATTCCTCAGTTTGTGCTGTCTGGCCATGAATGAGTCACTTGAATTCCACTGTAGAAAGTCTGCCTCACAGACTGCCGGGCGAGCTTGTCCCCGCCCTCACAGAGTGCCTCCAGATGAGTGGGAGAGAGTGGATGTCCCTGAAGGGCATTCACTGTCCCCACGCTGCCAGATCATTCGGATTCTTCCTTTCCTGTTGCAACAGTGGAACCAGAGAGCTACCAAATTCACGGTAGAATTAGAGCGAGTGTGAGCGAGCTCCTGGAAAGCCCGTCCACTGACCCACACCCAGGACCACAGGACTCTGGCGGCACCGGGAGCTCTTGAGATCCAGGCCGTCCCTAAGGTTCTGTCCTTGGTCCTCAGGTCCCAGCTGGTTTCTCTCCAGCAGCCGGGCACGCCACTGGGGCTGCAGATAGGCTGCTGACCAGGCAGAGGGTGGGGAAAACATGAACGCTCAGCAATAGGGGAGTGATTGGAGGTGGCCTAGTGGTTCACAGTAAAAATATAATTTGAAAAATTACGCTTGATTACAAAACAATGTTTGCAGTATGTCTAAAATGCTAAGTAAAGTATTTATAAGAAAGTTTAAGAATAAACCTAAAACATCCTCTGAGATGTTTTTCCATTGATTTTTAGAGAGAGAGTGGAAGGAAGGGGAGAGACAGAGAGAAACATCGATGTGAGAGAGATACATTGATTGTTTGTCCCCCGCATGCGCCCTGACCAGGGCCAGGGGTTGGGTCTGCAACCCGGTACATGCCCTTGACCGGAATTGAACCTGGGACCCTTCAGTCCCCAGGCTGATGCTCTGTCCACTGAGCTAAACCAGCCAGGGCTGGAGTTTATGTTTTCATCAGGAGAGGCAGAATAGATTGGAGGTCATTTCAGAAAATCGTAAGTCCAGTGAGGAAAGGGTCTCATCCTGTGGCCTCCTCTTCCTGCCTACACTGTCGTCAGTGGATGCTGGCCCTCGGAACCGATCCGAGTGGCAGAGGCCTCATTTGTGGGAACCAGGTGCTCTCGGATGCGCCGTAATGAGCTTGTAATAGCTATCGATTATCTTGGTTTCCAGGGAAATCACACTTGCCCATGCCCCTGCCTATCGGGCCACATGTTCCAAACACTGAGCCTCGGCTCTCCCTTTGGTTCCCCTTTGCCTCACCAGGCCCCCCTATACTTGTCGTTATTTGCAGTTACAGCTTGATAATCTACGAACAGAATAAGGCATTTGTGTTACAGGATTTTTGTAGAGAATTTTTGTAACAGGCTCAACAAAGCCCATTGCTTTGGGATGCCCACAGAAGCCCACCTTCCCTTAGGAGGGCGATAGGAGAGAGGAACGTAGGCAATGCAGTTTCCCCAGTCAGACTGACCGGGTTCAGGTCCCGGCCCTGCCACCCGGGCATGCCACCCGCAGCACCCAACCGTCCAGCTCTGTCCTCACTCCATAGATGGCTAATTATGGTCCCTGCGGTCTAGGACAACATATGCAAAAGGCTTACTGCTCATTAAACCCTAGCTGTTATATAAACAGTAGCTACTTCTGGTATGTTAGCGATAACAGGTATGGAAAGTATGACAGAGGAATAGACTTTGCAAGTATATTGTACAAGCCGGTGGGTTTAATACCCACCTCAGCATTTATTTTAAAAAAATACGGGTTCCTTACCAATACTGTGGTTGGTTTTTTCCCTATTAGTGTGCTGACAATAATTCAGCCTTCATGGCGCTTATATTCTGGGGAGCGATAGACAAGAAAATAAATATGAAGTGTCTTATATGATGGTGATGAATTAAGTTGGGGAGGGCAAGAGGGAGGACTGAGAGGTAGGTTGTGATTTTAGATAAGGATTCCAGGGGCAGCGTCTGTGACGAAATGAAGTCCCGGTATTGCATGACCTAAACGCCTCCTGGTCACTTAGCAATGTTTCCAAGCCTCGGCCATAGGTCAGGTGCGTGCCAGTCCAACAGGCACAGCCTTCAAATCCGTCTTGACCGCGTGGGGGCTGTATTTTTCATCCGTCCTTCCCCCCTTTTCACTCGGTTGCTGGCCTCCCTTCCAGTTTATCATCTGAGGCTCGATGTTTGTGTGGGTTTCTCTTTCCCGCTGACATCTCAGGAGGAAGGGACTGGCTTTGATTCGGGTTGGGAATGGTCTGCAGGCGGGGCCTCTCCAGTCACAGGTCTCTCTCTTCCTGAAACAGGGTCCATCGGCGGCCTCTTCTTCGCAGTCGGCATCGCCCAGTGCGCCCTGCTGGGCTACCTCATCCGCTCCTGGAGGAGCCTGGCCGTGCTGGTGAATCTGCAGGGGACGGCGCTCTTTCTCTTATCTTTGTAAGTCGTTCTCGCGCGAGGAGCTTAAGCTCGGTCAGCAGAAGGAAGGCCTTCCGAGGGTCAGTGAGCAGGAATTTGCCTGAACTGACTCAGGTGAAGAACTAAATTCCACAAGCGCTCCCATGCGTGGCAGCTTCTGGGAAGAGAGGTGCTTAAATTAATTCAGAATGCAGCTATCCCTGTTTAAAGTAACCTCTCCGAAAACTGCATTTTAGCCTTCAGATGATGACAGCAGGGTCCAATTTCTTTTTAACCTGATGCCTCAAAGTTAAAGATCCTCTGGCTGGATCACAGCGTGGGCTGGGTGTGGGACAGAGGAGGATTTTTAAAAATCTATTTTTTTTTTTATATGAAAGGCCTATTCATAATAACATATAATATCAACGTATAATGTCAACGATTCACCTTACAGATGAGTGTCATTTCGGGGCCTTTGCGTGGGGATGCGGGAAAATCCTCAGCTGTGGGAGGAACCCTCAGCTGCAGTGCATGGGCTGAGCAGAGTTAAAGGACGAGTCCTGGTCAGGGCAGGGTTTACGAACGACTCACCCACAGTGCTGGCTTGGTGCTCTCAATCTCAGCTGCTTCCCCAGAAGCGTTCTGGACCTTCTGACAGGGCCTCTCTGGAGGTGTCAGACTCTCACTGTAATCATCAAGATCTTGGGGATAAATGCAATGTTCAGGCCATGGAACCAGCTTGCTTCCGTGGCGGACAATGAGGGATAGCCGTGGTAGAATTCTCACCCAGCTAGATCTTTAACTTAGCAGCTCTTTACTCAGGTTCAAAAGCAAGTACGGAAAGGAATCGCCCAGAAATAGTTGACCTCTATTTCAAGCGGCACATTTACTAAAGACTTAGGCAGGCAGCGTACATAGCACCTCTCTGTGCCCAGGGTCAGGTGATCCGATGGATGATCGGCACACCTGACGTCCAACAGAACAATGTTTCACTTGATCATTTACTTGTGTGTAAGTAGTAATAACCGAGTGGTGATGAGGACGGAGGTGGAGCGATTTTTCAGGATGTTGTAGAAGCCCCAGGCCCTGCTTTTGTTGACAGTTCAGCGTTGTACACGAATATTCCCTCCCCAGTGGCAGAGCTCCTGGGAAAGACCCTGCCTTTTTGTTTCCATGGTCTTTCCTCCCTGCACCTGCTACCCTGCCAAAGACACAGGGGAGACCGAGTGGGCGACATCACAGCTGCCCAGGCTAAAGGGAGACCTGATCTATTAATGGAAACGTAGATTAGTGATTTATACAAGTTTCATTTTAGGCCAATTAGGTCCAATTAGATCCAAAGGTACTTGATGTGGTGTGCAGTAAACAAGGCTTTGTGCTCTGGCCACAGTTTTGTCTTTGAAAAGTCCTCTAGGGGTGTGTGCAGAGCTGGGAGGAGGAGACGTAAGTGCCCGGTTGGTGTGGCTCAGTCGTTGAGGTTCGACCTATGAACCACGTCATGGTTCGATTCCCGGTCAGGGCACATGCTGAGGTTGTGGGTCCCAGTGTGGGGCATGCCCGGGGGCAGCCAATCAGTGGTTCTCTCTCATCATTGATGTATCTCTCTCTCCCTTTCTCTCTGAAATTACATATATATTTTTATATATATGTAATGTCTGGGTCTTAAAACTGTTGGAAGAGATCAGTGGCGGTATAAATGTCCAGTACGTTGTGCTGTAGTAGAAAGGAACTGCTGTTGTGTAACTGGAAGTTAATCAGGAAGTCACTTTAGTTTTATAAGATCTTGGGGGATTCAGGAAATATTCTCAGCTGCTTTGAATATTTTGAAGCAGTAAATGCTCCAAAGTAACTGCACAGTGATAAAGCCTATTTAATTTTTATGTGTGGCCTTCACGTAATCTCTGCCTTCATGATCACGTATCATTTCCTTTAAAACACTTTGTACGAATTTATTTTTTCTGATGAGATAATAAAGATTTTTATCTTCTTTATGGGGCTTTTCAAGAACTCAAAACGCCTACTATCTCCACAGTGTTATTCTGACAACACCTGGCAGTGATTGACCCGTGCTCTGACCCGTGCTTCATGAAGCATTGGTATATTTAGTGCTATGGTCTGACCTCGCCATTCACATTAAATTGTCTTAAAGGTAACTGCATGCCGTTTACTGGTCTCACTGCTATTTTGGAAGCGTGGTCTCCGTTTCCGTTCATAGATCAGATCGCCTCTTAGCCCGGGCAGCTGTGAAGTCGCCCGCTCGGTCTTCCCTGTGTCTGTGGCAGTGACAGCTTTAGGCCCGCGGTGGGATCCGTGGTGGTGAGGGAACCGAGCACAGCCTAGGGGCATTGCCTCGTCCTGTGCACATGTGCCGGTACGAATATACAGCCTTTAATGACGTCTCTTTCAGATTCATTCCTGAATCACCTCGTTGGTTATACTCCCAGGGTCGCCTGAGCGAGGCGGAAGGGGCTCTGTACCTCATCGCCAAGAGGAACCGCAAGCTCAAGTGCACGTTCTCGCTCACTCATCCGGCCAACAGGAGCTGCAGGGGGTCGGGGAGTTTCCTGGACCTGTTCCGGCACCGGGTCCTCCTGGGGCACACTCTGACCCTGATGTTCATCTGGTAACTACAGCTAAGTTGGGGGTGAGGGTGGGGGTGGGGAGTGGGGGGGGGGTGTTGATCTCCAGCTCCCGATGAGAAAGGTCGGTTGGTAATTTGGTCCTTCAGGGTGACATTTATTTTTCCTCTTTTGTCACCACAAAGCTGTTTTCACAGAAACGAGGCCCCTCCCTGAATGCCTGGCATTGGCTTCTGTTTCATACCCTCCCACTCAAGGAGGAAAGGATGGTGCCTGAAAGCAGGTTTACCGGACTTGATGGCAGAAACACATCTTTGCTCCTGAGATATTTGATGCAAATATTTGTCACCCGGCCAGAAAACAAACAAAACAAAACACCGGACTCTGCTCAGTGTGGCTCCATCGGTCGGAGCTTCACCGAAAGGTGGCGGTTTGATTCCCGGTCAGGGCACATACCTCGGTTGCAGGTCCGATCCCCAGTCAGGGCAGATGCAGGAGGCAGCCAGCCAATGTTTCTGTCTCTCTTCTCTCCCTTCCCCTCCCTGAAATCAAACTTTTAAAGAAGGAAAGCAAGCTTTTAAAGAAGAAAACACAGACTGGACGCGTAGCAGAAACGGAAGTGTATCTATATAGGCTTTGGTGTTGGCATCGAGCGGTGGGATGGCACATGGTGCTTGGGCTGCACCCTGTGTGGCATCGCCACTTGGCACTGGTGCCCCGTCACTGTTTCCTGGGCCAGGGGGAGCCTGGGAGTGTGGCGTGCGGGACTCACACCCCCGTGCAGATCAATGAATGAGTGGGTCGCCTCTCTGAAGCTGACCTTCCAGTTGGGTTGATTCCAGCCCGCCGCTCAGCGTGCTCTCAGCATCAGCGTGCATTTCAGTGAAGAAGCTGTGGCGAGGGGAGGGGCAGTGGGCAGTGCGTGCGGTTTGTGGGTGTTTAATGGTGCCCATTCCGCTGGTGCCATAGATGTTGTCTGGCCCAGCGCTGGGTGTCAGCACCAGGTTTCCCGGCCCGGAGGACTGTGTGCTGTGGTTTGTACGTGTTGACCACGAAGGCTGCCGTGGACACCCACATCGTCCTGTGGGGATAAAGGAGAATCATTTTATAGGAACGCGATCTAGTGTCCAAAGCGAAGGGGAATGGGAGGATCGGGAATAAGAAGCTGTAGTGATATTTTTCTATCCCAGGATTCTCTTTACTGACTCACCTAGCGCTGGCCGCCTGTGTGTGGTCAGGGCCGGATCACACCGATCCCCCCTCCCTCCTCCCGGTGCCCGTGGCCTGGCACAGGTGCTTGGCACGTTGCACGAAGGACAGGAGTGTGGAGGTGTGGAGATGAAGGGAACCATCAACAGCATAGCTGACCACACAGCTGCTGTCTGAGGTCCTCCCTGTTGTAACTGCTCACAGAACAGGGCAGGTGCCATGGGCTTCACACGCTCTCCCTGCGTGTGTCCCACAGACAGACCCGCCCTCGGCCTCGAAGGAGTCCCTGCTTCTTGGGGAGTGCTTACGACTGTCTTCAATGTTTTATTTTTTCGAGGCATAGTAACTTTGGGCTAGAACATAAACAGGTGAGAAAACACACAGACTGGACTCAGAGCCTGGGGACCACGTCCCTGCTTATATCATGTGTCATACAACCGGAGGGACTGCTCGCAAATGAAATTCTCTCCCCTGGGCGCAGAATTGTAAACTCCACAATAACAGAGACGTGTCCTTGCACACACCGGTCCTCCCGGAAGGTGCCAGAACGCTCTGGACCCTTCCGGTGGTCCCCGCCATTAAAGATAGCCTCCTGTGATGACTCCGTGTTAGCATCTGTTTCTGGGCTTATCTCCCTCCGTGGTGCCCTTTTAAACGGTCGTTGGGCGCCCTGACTATACTGTTAAAGATGGCCCGAGTGTTCTGGATTTTGTTTGGGGCCCGTCACGAGGATTGCAGTGATTTTAATCATTGTCCGCACTCAGCCCAGTGACCCGCTCTTGCCATCAAGGAAACAAGCAAGCGAGCCCGCCTTGAGGCTGAGACCTCCTCTCCCCTCTCTGTTACCCCCAGCTGGTTATTCAGTTCCTCCGGTGCCCTGAGCTGGCTTTGCTCTCTCACGCCCTGGCTGCTTCCATCGCCTTTCGGTTTAAATGGGCGTGTGCTTCCCTGGCTGGGAGTCCTTCCCGGGTATGTCTGCTTTCCATGCAGCGTAGACACACACGGGCACCTGCAGCCCGTTGGGAGCAGCATCCTGGATGGGCAGGGCCTCTACGGCAAGGAGGAAGGATTTTAAAATATTTCAGCAAACCGCACAGGCGGGTCCAAACGAGTTTGCTTTAGAGCAGGTCGGACCTCAGGTGAGCAGCTCCCGTGCTGTGTGCTCAGGCTGGCTTTGAAAGGTTCCCTGCGTGCCCACGTCTCCCAGCTCCCGTGCTTTGTCCGGGCGGGGTGCTAGGGGACAAGGGATACGGACAGCTCGGTGGCACCTGCGTCCTTACCTTTGATGTTCTGGCTGCCACACTGCTCGTGGCCATTAGTACACGCATGACAGCTCTGCCCAGTAAGAAGGCCAGGAGGTAGCTGCTACTCTGGCTCCCTGGCCAGAGAGGCATGTCCAGCTGCAGGGCCCTTCTCCCTCCTCCTTCCTCCCTCCTCTCGCTGTTACTCCTCCCTCCTTCCCCCTCCTCCTTCCTTCTCCTCGTTACTGTCGCCCAGGGCTCTTGGGCCACTCGGCATGTTGGCAGGGACGGACAGGAAGCTTTCCCTTTCTCTTTGATCTCATACGAGCTTCAGCTCATTAGACTTTGTCTAGGGAAGGCCAGAGGGAACTTCTCCGTCATCGGCACTTGTCAGAGCGCATTGCGACATCATAACACCTGGCGGCCTTGCACAGCCCGGCATCTCCCTGTGGCGGAGGCATGGGCGTACACAGAGCGTGTGCACGTGTCCTGCAGCCTCGTTTCAGGGGGTATTCTCTTTGTTCTGCTCTATTTTGCTTTAAAAATGCAGTTTCCTAGACACAGACGTTGCCACGATTCCCTTCCCTATGGCTGACGAAGCCCTGGCCTGCTGCTTCAGGATGGAGCCTTGGCTTAGCGACTGGCTCTGGTTCCTGGGAGGGGGAGGTGGGCTCAGGGCGGGGACAGGGCCTGCTGCCTCGGAGGTGTTTCAACAATAACACCTAGGAGGTATTTCAGAGAGAAAGAGAGAGAAGAAGAGAGAGGTAGAAACATCAGTGATGAGAGAGAATCATTGATCGGCTGCTTCCTGCACGCCCCACACTAGGGATCGAGCCCGCAACCCGGGCATTTGCCCTTGACCCAAATCGAACCTGGGACCCTTCAGTCCACAGGCTGACACTTTATCCACTGAGCCAACCCGGCCAGGGCAGCAAGACACCTTTGCAAAGGGCCGTTCTCCAGTGGGTCATCTGCTTCCGCCGTCCCTGGACGCTTCTCTCCTGTTCTGTGCCTGCTGAGTGCCGGGCGGGGCGAGGGCCTGGCAGGGGTTGGGTGCCGGTCATTTCTGGCCCTCCAGTGACACTGGCGATCCAGTCACTTCTCAGCCCATGCCCTCAACGCCACTCTCTCGGCTTTCTCCTGGGACCTTCTTTTCTAGACATTTTGATAACCTCACAGCAGTTGCCTAAGGCAAGAATTCTATAACTTGTATTAGATAAAGCAAGACTGCAGTCCCTGTCTGCTATTCGGTGCAGAAATGCTGGTGAAAAGCCACGCCTTTGCCTCGACCCACATCTGCACAAGTGGTTTCCAAGGCCCTTAATTCTTCATCTTTTCCAGCTCGGAAACATAGATGAGGACGGAAACGTGAGCGGGAGAGTCAGACCCACTGCTTGTGGCAGATAGCAGCACACTGAGCCGCGCTGGGATCCGCGGCAGGTTCCCATGAGCGCTCCCTCTGTCCTCTCCCTCCTCCTGCAGGTTCGTGTGCAGCCTGGTGTACTACGGCCTGACGCTGAGTGCAGGCGACCTGGGCGGGAACCTCTACACCAACCTGGCCCTGTCTGGCCTCATAGAGATCCCCTCCTACCCGCTCTGCATCTACCTGATTAACCACAGATGGTGAGTGTGAGATTGAAGTGTACCGCCCCTCCCACACACACACACACACACTCATATGTGTAAATCCCTAAATAGGACTGTCTTTGCCAACATATAATATCTGTTAATTTTACCACAGTGATTAGAATTCTCTTCAGGATTTATGTTTTGTACGGGATCTCTAGGCCTTCATGTTTACGAGTGCTTATGGAGGCTTGCCATCCAGGGTTAAAAGGCATCATATCCTGACGGCTTTGGGGTCGTATCTATGTGACTTGGTTGTCCCAGCAGTGGGGTTGGTGGCTCCCTGCAGATGGAAATAGAACCCCATCGCTGCTGTTTAATTTAGTTCAGGACAAAGAACTGGAGGGACGGAAAGGTGCTCCCCACCTCGTAAGGCCCGCGTGACTCGGTCGAGGGGAAGAAAAGATGAGCGTGTACTGTGAAACAGGATGTTGAACAGGAAGGCTGGGGAAGAGGCAGATGAGGGGTCATGACCTCAAGAGAAACGGGCATTGCTCTCTGTCATCCAGGTTTGGTCGGAGGCGGACGTTAGCAGCGTTTCTGTGCCTGGGAGGACTGGCTTGTCTCGTCGTAATGCTTCTTCCAGAAAAGAAAGGTAGGCTTTCCGGGTTCCCGCTGAAGGGCTCTGAGCAGCACGTTTACTACAATGAATCTCCATCTAGCCGGGAGATTACCATATGCCAGGCTTCATTCCTTTGATTGCATGTTACCGAGCAATTGTGTGAGGTATAATGGGCCAGACTCTTCCCTCGCCTGAACTGCTCTCTGGGTGAATGATGTGCTTCGAGGTGCACTACTAATTCTTTCAGGCGATTAAGCTACCATCTGGGGTGTCTGGGCCACAGCACCGTGCTGTTCAGGCTGCAGATTTGAGGAGGAGGGGGACCCTTCAGTTCCGTACGGAAAGGAGCTCTGTCCATGGCCTCATGTCACAGTCATTCCAGCCCATCAGGAGCCGGGACCTCAGAGTCATTCCAGCCCATCAGGAGCCGGGACCTCAGAGCAAGGATGTCCATTTTACCACTTGTATGGAGCGTAGTACTGAAGTTACCAGCAAATACAGAAAGGGGGTACAAAGAAATGAAGAGAGATCCAAATTGGAAAGAAAGAAGTAAAACCCTTAATTCACAGTTGTCTCCCTTGAAAATCTTAAGACTATACCCCCCCAAAATCTAGAATTAATAAGTGAGTATAACAAAGTCATGTGACACACAATGGTATTTCTAGATATTAGCGACAATCAATTTAAAATTGAAACAAAACGATGCCATTTATAATAAAATAAAATACACAATATTTAGGAATATATTTTGTAAAATATATGTAAGACTTATAGAAAACTATAAAATGTAAAACATTGAAAAGATATAAAGACTAAATAATTGAACTGGTGGTAATAATAATAAAATAAATGAAGAGATTACTATGATCAAGAATCAGAAAATATTGTTTAACATACCCATTCTTTCCTGGCCAGCGTGGCTAGTGGTTGAGTGTCAACCTATGAACCAGAAGGTCACAGTTCAATACTGGTCTGGGCACAAGCCCAGGTTGCAGGCTCAATCCCTGATGCAGGAGGCAATCAATCAATGATTCTCTCATCTCCCTTTCTCTCTCTCCCTTCCTCTCTGAAATCAATAACAATATATTTTTAAAAATATCCATTTTTCCCAAATCAATCCATTTTCATCACAATTCCAATAAAATTCCAGCAGGCTTCGTTTCGTTGATTGATAATGACAAGTTGACACCTAAAATTTTATGGAAATCCAAAGGAGCTAGAATCCCCAAAGTTACCCTACCTGATTAAAAAAATTACTACTAGTTACATTAATCAAGACTGTATGATACTGGCATAGGATTGGTTATATAAATAATAGAACAGCATTGAGTATGAAATAGATCCTCATATATGGCCAGTTGATTTTTATTTTATTTTTTTTGAGAATGAGGTTGAAATTTTATTCTCCTTTAGAAAATATCTAGTTATACATAGAGAAAATACACATGGTTAGTTGATTTTTAACAAAGATAAGTCAATTCATTGAAGAAAAGGTAATCTTTCAACACATGGTGGCAGGCCGATGGCAGTGCTCTGTGGGCAGGTGGCTGAGCCAGGCTGCCGATGCGCCACAGCTGGAAGTGCCCGGAGCCTCATGGGGAGGGGCACTTCGTCCAGCCTTGGATCTCGTGGGTGTTTAGATGATAAGCTGTCTGCGACGTCCATTTTCAGTATGGCAGCCCCCGGCCTGTTGTGGAAGGGCAGTGTGTCTCCACACAGCCCTGAAGGATGCCCTCTGGTGTGTGGGTTGAAAACAGACCTGGAACTATTGGCAATCAGGCACCTGTGCACATTCCTCTTTGCTTCCGTGCCGCCCAATACCTTTTCCTGACTCGCTCCGTTTTCTGGAAAATAACTGAAGATTTAATCTGTCCGCACTATTGGTTTCGTTGAAGTTGGTAGCTAACAAGAGTCCAGATACAGAACTCGGGGTAGGTGCGCAGAGGAAGGAATCTTTTTCCAGAAGCACCGCGAGGCTTATCATAATAGAGCCGGTACTTCAGATGGCAGACATCTTCCAGAGAGCTTGGCAGGCGGAGCGGCCCAGATGGCCGGGCTGGCAGTGCTGGGCTGCGGTGTGCAGGCGCCATCTTTAAAGCAAATGAAGATTTATTTTCTTGTCAAGCAGCCGAGGTGAAACATATTGTAGAATGGAGTGCATGGCAGGCTTCCTCCTCACACAGGTTCTTTTCTCTGAATTAGTCCCTCTCATGAGGATTTTATAGTGCATGGCAAGTAATATTTTTAAAACTGCACTCTATTGTAGGCAAATGGTAGTTGAACAATATCTACAAAATACCTCTTAAAATTAAAAAAATAAGTTAAAATTAATAAATGAGCATGAGAGATTTTCTATGCGGTAGGATATACTTTTTTCTTTCACATGCTAAGTAAATGTATTTGCAGCCTGGCCTGTTTGGCTCAGTGGATAGAGCATCAGCCTGTGGACTGAAGGGTCCCGGATCGATTCCAGTCAAGGGCATGTACCTCAAGTGCAGGCTCCATCCTTCGCCCATGCAGGAGGCAACCAATTGATGTTTCTCTCTCTCTCTGTCTCTACCTCTCCCTTTCACTCTCTCTAAAAGTCAATGGAAAAATAGACCTTCGCATGAGGATTAATAACAACAAAAGAAGTATTTGCTACATTCTGTTAAATACTGAAATACGGAAGGAACTGCCTTTTAAGGGCCACTCCAGGAAAAGTTTACAAGAGAAGAAATCACCTCTACAGGATAAGATTTCTTTTATCAAAATAAAACTTTATAAAAACAATAATCCATGGTCCTTCCACCGAGTCATTCAACAAATACGGAGTGAGCATCACTGAGCATCTTACTATGGGCGATACTGCGAGCAAACTAGACCCCGCCTTCGCCTGTGCTAATTTTAAATACATTGTGGGCAGCTCAGGTGGAAGAGCCAGCGCCTGCAAGAGAGCCTGGAGCATGCCAGTTGAGTGGATTGGTAAATAGGGGTAGTGAAGGTCAAAGGAAGGCGAGGACATTGTGTATTTGAGATATTTAAGGGAACAGAGGTTTGTGTGAGCCATGCACGCAGAACCAAGGAAGGGGCCAGGCGCGTTCTATCGGTCAGAAATGTCAAGGAGTTGCGAGGCAGTTACCTTGGTGATCAGGACATCATTCTTGACCTTCGAGAACAAGCGTTTCAGGGGAGGATGGCATTGGGAGCCTGATGGTGGTGAGTGATGGGCAGCTGCCTCTGAGGAAGTGGAGGGTGGTCACTCACTGGAGACGTTTGATAGTGAAGGGGGAAAGCACAGCAGAGACGATGAGCATCTGTTCTTCTCTCAGGAGAAATTGGTTATTTTGAAGGTAGGAGCTGGTGAGTTGAAGAGGAAAGGTTAATTATGTTTGAAAGGGAACAATCCTATATTTTTAATACCGCACTCAATTGTCAGCAAATGCTAGTTGAACACTATATACAAAATACCCCTTAAAATGAAAAAAAAAAAAAAAAAAAAAATATATATATATATATATATATATATATATAAATTATGAAGCATGAGAGGTTTTCTATGCAATACTTTATATAATAAAGAACTAATATGCTAATTAGACTGGACAGCGGAACAACCTTTCTGAACCACCAATGGGCGGGGCCTCAAGGTAGCCTGGACTGTGGGGACCGAGCCCTGAATTTCGTGCATCAGGCCTCTAGTTAGATTATAAAGTCCCAGAGGGGATATTGCTAATAAAGGAAAGAACCACAGGAAAATTGATTGTATTTTCGATAAGAGAAGTGAACTGGCATAAAATGTATTTCTTCATGTTATGTGAAAATGGGACATTAAGAAACTCAAATATCATTGATTAGTAACTCAAGTAAGTTGGGGAGGAGGAAGGATTGAAAATGGTTCTATATTTAATTCTCTTTTTTTCACGAACATTAAGGTTTCATATCTCTGGTAATGATTTAATGGGATTATTCCTTATTTTTGCATGGGACACCAAGGATGGCCAATGGAAGAGGTGTTTTCCTGGCCCTCAGCCCTCACCCCTGCTCATCTTCTCTGTCAGCCTGAACTCTCACTGCCAGTGCTTGTTCTGACCACTGTTTTATTTATTTTTTATTTTTTAAAATATATTTTTATTGATTTCAGAAAGGAAGGGAGAGGGATAGAGAGACAGAGAAACATCAATGATGTGAGAGAATCATTGATCGGCTGCCTCCTGCACGCACCACACTGGGGATCAAGCCTGCAACCCGGGCATGTGCCCTGACCAGGAATCAAATCATGACCTCCGGGTTCATAGGTCAATGCTCTACCACTGAGCCACACCGGCCGGGCCTGACCACCGTTTTACAGCATTGATTGTTGAACAAGGTTGGGGAGAAAGGAGACGCAGTTAGCATCTGTGGTCCATGAACCAGACAATTCCCTGAGGCTTACTTTCCCCCAATAGGGGAGTTTTCGGGGAGCCTGTCCTTCAGGAGGGAGTGGGTTTGGTCAGAGTGACCTCAGCATGTGAGAGCGTGGACAGCAGGTGGGAAACACCTGCACGCGCGTGTGAGTGAGCGCTCACCTCTGAATGCAGGTTCGTGACAATCCCTCCTGGCTGTTCAAGAGCCACGTTAATGCCCCCCCTTCTTTAGAACGAGATGTGTCGTTTTTAAAGCCTAGTTCCACCAGCGACCTCACGTGTGTCACCCTCTGCTCCTCAGACACGGGCGTGTTCGCCGTGGTAAACAGCCGGTCCTTGTCTCTGCTGGGGAAGCTGACCATCAGCGCTGCCTTCAACGTTGTGTACATCTACACCTCCGAGCTCTATCCCACGGTCATCAGGTACGCCTCCCACAGCCTCTGTCCCACACACACAGTCTCCGTCCCCACACACAGCCTCCATCTCACACACACACACACACACACACACACACACACACACAGAGCCTCCGTTCCACACACACAGCCTCCCACAGCACCAATCCCCCACACACAGCCTCCCACAGCCTCCGTCCCACACACACAGTCTCCATCACAGACACACACACACACACACACACAGCCTCCGTCCCACATACACACAGCCTCCATCACACACACACACACACACACACACACACAGCCTCCGTCCCACACACACAGCCTCCGTCCCACACACACAGCCTCCGTCCCACACACACAGCCTCCATCACACACACACTACACACACACACACACACACACACAGCCTCCGTCACACACACACAGCCTCCATCACACACACACACACACAGCCTCCATCACACACACCACACACACACACACACACACCCCAGGGCCTTCACACTGTCCCCCTGGAAATCACTAACTTTGTCCCTTTCTTCTGCCTTTCAGGAACGTCGGGCTTGGCACCTGCTCCATGTTCTCCCGCGTCGGTGGGATCATCGCTCCCTTCGTGCCCTCTCTGGTTGGTTGGTTCCTCCTCGCCTGTTTCTCCTGATCCTCTGCTTTGGAAGAGCCTGTGCTTTAGAGTGGAACGCGCTCATGGACTGCCGCCATCTGAGATCAGTCTGACGCACCAGGGGCATGTGCCTTTTAGAGGCCGGATCTGCCGGGCGGTGGACTCCTAGGAAGCGGCGGTGATGGACAGTTGTCCACAGAACGTCCACAACCGCCGCCCCAAGCCTGTCCCCCAGCCAGTCTAGGCGGGAGGCCCGGTCTCCGCAGGCTCTGAGCCGAGCCTGAGCCCCTCCTGGCAGGAAGGATTCGGGCTGTCATTTCAGTCTAACTCTAACCTTTTAGAGGCAGGGTCTGCAGGGCGAATGGACTCCTACCCAGAATGCTTTCATCCCCCCACCCCACCCCAGCTCTGATTTTCCGCTTATCCTTCCTCGCCGGACACTCAGCAAAAGCCAACGTGTCCCTTCTTGTCCCCATTCACAGCTAGTCCATCAGTGAGCACTTATGAGGCGTCTGCCGTGTGCGGGCTCCGTGCTCAGCTCCCTCCGTATGTCGCCTCCTGCGGTCACAGCGACCCTGGCGGGCGGCCTGTGACCCTGTATTAAGGGTGAGGGAGCAGCAGGAAGAGGTTACATGCCTCCCCCAAGGCACACCACTTGGAAAAGAAACTCAGAAGAGAAAAACGCCTAGCAGTGTGTCTGTTAATACTTTTGCCATTTTCTAAGTATCAGAGCAAAGAGTTAGACTGAAATGACAGCCCGAATCCTTCCTGCTAGGAAGGGCTCGGGCTCGGCTCAGAGCTCCACGCAGAGCAAGGCCTGCCCTGACTGCCCCCCCAGTGCTGTTACTCTGTCAGTCCCCCTGTGCCTGAGGGAGCAGCAGCCCCAGGGCCGTTCCCTGCCGGGAGACTTGTTTGTAGCTATTCCTTTGGGGAGGCCTGGGCGGGGCAGGAAGCGGGCAGGTCATCTCCAGGGAAACTAATTGGGACTTTTTGTTTGTTTCCATTCCACTCCCTGCCCCACAGAAATATGTGCAGTGGTCTTTACCTTTCATTGTCTTTGGAGCCACGGGCCTGACCTCGGGCCTGCTGAGTCTATTATTGCCCGAAACCCTTAACGCTCCATTGCTAGAGACCGTTTCTGACCTCCAGGTGTACTCCTACCGCAGGCTGGGGGAGGAAGCTCTGATTTTGCAGACCGTGGACGTCCCACAGGTATGGCCATGTCGTAAGCATTCAGAATCACCACTTAGATGATGATAGGTGTTTTTTGTTTGTTTGTTTGTTTTTTAGCATGTATTTTTATTCATTTCAGAGAGGAAGGGATAGGGATAGAGAGTCAGAAACATCAATAATGAGAGAGAATCTTAGATTGGCTGCCTCCTGCACGCCCCCTTTTGGGGATCAAGCCCACAACCCCGGCCTGTGCCCTGACCAGGAATCCAACTATAACCTCCTGGTTCATAGGTTGACGCTCAACCACTGAGCCACATGGGCTGGGCCGATGGTAATATTTCTTTTGGCGGGGGAGGGGGAAGAGTGTCTAGTTAGATGAGACAGAACTGAGCAAAACCGCTGGAAACAAAGGTGGGGTGTGATAGCAGCTGCTTTTCAGAGAAATAAAGACGATCGATGGTTCGTTAGCTTTCCTAGGACACCTTGGACTACTAGCTCTTAGGAGGACACAGAAAGACGCATCAGTCAGACACTCCATAGTAATGTTCGTTTGGAAACGTCATGACTTCCTTTCACGCCGCTCTCCCTCCTGTTGCAGTCCGCGGACAAGGGCAGCGCTCCGGGCAGTGAGAGTGAAGAGGAAGAATTCTATGATGCGGACGAAGGGACTCACATGATCAAGTGAGAGGCCCCAGGCTCCTCCTCCGGAGCAGGAGGTCATCTGTGCCTCCGGCGAAGGCAGGTTCTGCCGAGAACTAACGAGAGCTGGGCTCGGACTCAGGCCGAAGGTGCTCGGCTTCGGGACTGACTGCTTGCAGGCACAGAGCGAGCTGGAGAAGAGATTTCATGAGCCAGGCCATCCGTGCATTGAGGAAATAGATGTCACTGTGTCCAGAATCCGGGGTTAGCTCAGAATCACGACCTCTGGCCAGGCGCTCCAACCCACAGCCAGAGTGGCCAACCCACTTGTTCCTAGAAGTCCGATGGAGTTGCTGTTGCCTCATCAGGACCTAAAGGCGGATGTGTGAAAAGTTTTTCTCAGCGTTATAGCAACAGAAGATAAACACCCTTAAGATTTCATTGGTTAGGTCCTTACGATGCATCTTTATACCCTATCTGACCTCTCCCCTGTCGGTCACTCCTCGTCGGGAATCTGTGAGGCGCGCTGGTCTGCGCGGAGGAAAGCCCAGCATCTGTGTGGCCCGAGGTCCCCTCCCGAAATCTGCGTCCTCGGCTTGGTTTGCAGCCTCCTGGTGGGCTTGAGCTCCCGTGTCTTTAGTCCCACAGATGATCCTCCAGGAAAAGCCAGCTGTACCAACGCAACGTTCTCCGCCAGAGGTGTGCCTGCAATTCTCTGTGAGCCACCTCAACACTCCGATGGTGGCATTTCTTCCGTTCCCACTGCGTGCTTCTCTAGGGAAATTCCATCTCAGATTTGAATGCCAGCAGTGGCTTCAGAATCACGCTCAGCACGTGACGGGGTTTTATCAGGAAACGGGCACTTACCAAAAATGACTTGGATGTTGGAGGGGAGTGGGGGGGAAGGCACCATTTTTTATGAGGAAGAAGAGAGAGTGACCTTCCACAAATTTTAAATTTGCTTTGTTTCCAGTGTCCGGCATGCAAAGAGGGAGTGGGACAACACTGAAGAACTTGAATCTTTCTAGTCCGAGGTCCGCCCCTCCCCGTGTGGTCAAGTGGAAGGCACGGTCATTGCATAGGAAAACTTGGTGTTTCACCAACTTTCAAGAAAATCAGAGTCATACTGAGTTTCCTAAAATCATGCACTAAGAGATCTGTGTCCCCATGAAACCTGAATGTGACCTCAAATCGGACTATTCACCCAGAGTCAGTGGGCGTGGGCAGCAGTGCTGTAAGCCACTTTCCCACTCAGGAAAAGCTGTGTTTTCAGAATTGCCATTTGTACTAATCGCTCAGAGAGAAAGGAACTGCATTGGAAGTAAAGAGGTGATGTCGCTGCGGCCGCTTCTGGGAACTCAGAGGCATCATCCCATCGGCTCCAGGACTCTCCTGTCCTTCTGGTCGACCTCTGATTCGCACAGTTTCAGTCTGCCCTCTGTATTGGCTGAAGTGTTCTCATGTTCCTTATGCCCCGATGATGTATTGCGCTCTTCTAAGTAGGGCCACCTCAACCACGTTTATATCCCTGCTACGCCCAGAACGTGGGCCTGGGTGCTGGAAGGACTAGTAAGAGTCACTGTCCGCCTTCAGGGAAGTTATGGGACTCTCCCCCGTGTGTAAAGCCCGGGCAGACGCGACCCAAACCCCCAGACTGGGGAATCCTGCTCGTGTTTCTCTGGAAACAAAGGCCCTGCCCCCCACCTGAGAGGAAGAGAGGAGGAATGTGCAAGGACACGTAGGAGCTCTTCCGATGGTCGGGTATTCAAAATAAAACAATAAACTGAGTCACTTGTGGTTTGCGGTCGTTTGGAGCTTTCTTTGCATCGTAAGAGTAACGCATCCCATCATAGAGAAGTTGGAAACCAGAATTTAAAGAATGTCTTACTCACAGACTCAGTACCCAGCGACAGCCAGTGTTGGCTTGGCTCTGTGTGAAGACCAGTTAGGACTCTGTCTCTGGGTTGGCACTGAGGTTCCCTCTGCCCCTGGCTAAATAGAGAAGCAGTCCATCAGCTCTGTCCCTGGGGGTCCTCTTTGCCCAGCTCCGGGAGCAAGCAGAAGGGGTTTGAATTCCCATATATTATAATTTCTAAAGCTATAGTATTGGCACAGCAATAGAAAGGTAATCAGTAGGACATAATAGAGGCCCCAAAATAAGACCAAGCTATAAAACGGTTGGTTGTTGTTGAGAGAGACACATTGATTGGTTTCCTCCCATACACCCCACCGGGGCCAGGGATCAAACCTGCAACCCAGATACATTTTCTTGACAGGGAATCAAACCCATGCCCCTTCAGGGCAAGGGCCGATGTTCTAACCACTGAGAACACTGGCCAGGGCTAAAACAATTTTTTTTTTTTTTTAAAGATGGTATGACAGAGGTAAACAGGAAACATTCAGCACTGGGAGGCACTTGAACATAGGTGAACATCCGTCACATCAGACGGGTTGCTTAGTTTTTAGCCGAATTTAGTTTATTCTGCTAATTTAGAAAAGACTTACTATTAGAACATCGGTTGATGTTATACATTAGGATAATAGCCTTTTACATTTAATTTTTAAGTTACATTTATTGGGTTGACATTGGTGATAGTAGGGTTATTAAATCATTGAAGCTAACCTATTCTTACTGGTGATAATACAACAGGTTCATTGGCTTCCTAGAGCCATTTTAATTACTCTGAACGCATTTCCCCACAGATAGGAATTGGCTCTCCTATTTGCTGTTGCAGGTGGCACATGTCCATTTAATCGTGTAGCAGGATCAAGCTGTGCATGTCTGAATGTAAAGGAAGCAGGTGCAGAACAGGTGGCCCGCTGCCCACAGCTGGAGTGTGATCTGACAAGCAGCTTTTCTTCTCCACGCTAGTCCTTTCTTTGTTTACTTTTCTGACAATTTTATTAAACGCGTTAGGGTAACATTAGTTGATAAGATTAGGTAGATTTCAAGGGCATACTTCTATTATACATCATCTGTATATTGTATTGTGTGTTCATCACTGAACGTCAAGTCTCCTGTCACCATATATTTGACCCTCTTTTCCTCCCTCCACCCCCCTTTCCCTCTGGTCACTACCATACTGTTGTCTGTGTCTATGGGTTTTTTTGTTTGTTGCTTTCTGTTTTATATCTCACATATGAGAAAAATAATATTGCTCTCAACTTTTTCCATCGGACTTATTTTGCTTAGCATGATATTCTCAAGGTCAGTGGTACTGAAGGAATACAACATCTCACTGATGATCCTTTCTTGAGGAAACAGATTGCCTGTTATCAGCAAATATGTTAACGCCTCACACCTATTAACTTGATAGTACAAAACGAAAAACAATTACCTCCGATGATGTATGTCTATCATATGCTTGCCTCTAGTGCAACATAGTTGAATTGGAAAACTTAATTCTGAAATTTATAGGGAAGAAGAGCAGAGAGCAGTTCGTTTTGAGTAATACTCTTCCCGTTTCTTATTGAATTAATTTTTCCATTATAGTTTCCTCTGATGGGATACTATAACTGAGGGAGAAGAGGAGGATGAAGATCATTCGCTTTTACAGGAAGAGGGCAGCAGAACACTGAGGTTAGGAAGCCACAATCACACTGACTTTTCCATAAAGACTCCCAAGGACCTTCTTAATTTAAATCGTAATTGATGTATTAGTTTCTTACTGATGCTGTAACAAATGACCACAGACTTCAGACCACACAAACTTACTCTGTTCTAGTCCTGGAGGTCAGATGGCAAATGACTCGGGGGTAAAATGATCATGTCAGCAGAGCTGGTTTCTGCTGGATTCTCCAGGGGAAATCCATTCCTTGTCTCTTGCAGCTCCTAGAGGCTACAGCATTCCTTGGTCCTGGCCTCATCCTCCCAGTCTTTGCTTCTGTGGTGGCTTAGCCTTCTACTCACTCTGGTCTCCTGCCTCCCCCTGTAAGGAAGGGCCCACTGAGATAACTCAGGCCTATCGCTCCATTTGAAGATCCGTATCTTTTGCCATAAAAGGTAACATTCAAGGATTTTGGGGAGTAGAATGGAGATCTCTTGGGGGCCATTATTTAGTCTATCCCAGGCGTCTTTTTAAAAAATTAAATTTATTGGAGTGACATTGGTTTAAAAGATCATATAGGCTTCAGGTGTGGATTTCTGTGTTACAAGATCTGTATATCACACTGTGTGCCCACCCCCCAAAGTCAGTCATCCTTCAGCACCATATTGGGCCCCTCCCACCCCTGCCCTACCCACTCCCTTCCCTCTGACAACTGCCACCCTGCTGTTTGATATCATAGGTATCTTATGTGTATCAGCAAGAGATCCTAACTAGTGGAACCTGTTGGAGTCTTCAGTGCATAATTATAAGTTTTATAAAATAACCTCATCATTGTCAGGAGAAGCCAGCCCCAGACTATGGGTAACAGCCTCAAGTCTGCATCTATTATTGATTCCCGCTTACTGTTGGAAAGGATGAATTTAAACCCTATTAAGCCTTCATTTCTGAGTTTTATTTTTGCTGTATCTTCACAATTTCCAGCAGTTTTTTAAAAATGAAAATCAGTGATGTTATTACCTCTTCCTTTGCTATGTGCTCTAAAGCATCCTCAAGTTTCCATTGTAGTACTTATTGTGATTTAATACATCTTGATATCTCCCCTGGTAGGTCATTAGCTCTGTGAAAACTGGGTACATGTCATCCTTCGTTCCTACTGCATGGACCTAGTGTGTCATAGGCATTCAAATGTTTTTGAAGGAACACATAAGTCTTTAACCATTTTTCCATATGAGCATTATTGCTATCTCACATTGAAAAGCAAACAAAGACTGTATCGTATTCATCTTAGTAATTCTAAGAACTAACACAATATCTAGAACACTGTAGGCATTTATTAACTTTTTAAATGAATGCATGCCCAGGCACAAGTCAGTCAAGATTAACTTAACTGGTCTATCAGGTAATGTACTCAATAGGGACACTCCCCCAAAATCCATTTGAGAGGGAGGCCTATGGATTGCTCAGCTCCAGGAAAGCTCCTTATAGATAACTAGAACCCTTCATTCCAACGTAACTTTCTTATTCCTTAATCTCAACATTTTGTGCAAAGTTAGAGTTAAAATTAGAACACATTTAAGAGAGAAAGGACCCCTTTTAGCAAGGTCTCAGGTTTCTACCTTGAAAATGGAAGTAAGCAGAGAAAGATTGATTATTAAATAAATTGCCCATGCACTTCTAGACATGACTAAAGTACCATTCATCCTACTGGGTGTAGAATAAATGAATTTAGTGGTTTTTTTAACTAAGACCTCTCCCTGCCCCCACTGAGAGGCAGTTTCCCTATGAAGATATTGTTGAGAGGAAATTTTGGCACAAGCATCAATGTTATAACATTCAGTTCTCTTAAAAATAATTCATCAGGGAAACAACACGGAAAGAGTTTGGAAATGCTATCAATTGGATTCCAGGCACTTGAGGGATCAGCATGTTAAAAAAAAAAAAAAATCAGCCTTGTTTTATGGCTCAATGGATAGAGCATCAGCTTGCAGACTGAAGGGTCCTGGGTTTGATTCCAGTCAAGGGCATATACCTCGGTTGCAGGCTTTATCCCTGTCTCTCGTTGGGGGCATGTGTGGGAGACAACCTCTTGATGTGTCTTTCTTATGTCAATGTTTCTCTCGGTCTCGCCTCCCTCCCTTCTACTCTCTTCATATCAATGAAAAAATGTCCTCGGGTGAGGATTAACAAAAAAGAAAAACATTAGGTATTGGATCAATGTCTCGATTTTCCTGTTTGCTGGGTAAGCTGAAAAACTGACTCTCCTAAGTTGACTAAAACGTAGGTCACTTTTGACTTACCAGAGAAATGCTTTGTCGGAGGAAAGACTGAAAGTAATGCCTCCGGGAAAGTTGGACAGTGATGGTAGTTGAATTTATTTCTCCTTCCTGACACATCTCAGAAGAAGCCCTTTATTACTGAGTAGGTTCCCAAACATCTTCAAGCAGAAATGTGACAAAGCAGCATAGTTCTCTTAGTGAAAGAATTTATGATCTTCCCAACCCGGTCCATCACGGGAGGGGATAGGCTGGGAAAGGGTCCAGCTGACTGGAGAACAGTGACTGTGTAACAGGTTAAGACCTGGGGCATTAACAGAATTAGGAGAGAGGGGACGGGATTATTTGTCAAAGAGCAAAATCCACGTTGTCTTTCTCTTGTGCAACTAAGTATTTGAGTTAAGGACTAGAATCATTGGCAAGTTGAGCTGACAAAGGTGTCATAAAGTGACATCCCAGGAGAAACGGAGTGGCCACCTAGACTTTGTCCAGCTGTCAATTTCCTTCCGAGCATTTCAAACCACCCCAAGTAGCTTCAAGTTTATTGTAGGAAGACGTGCACAAAACATTAAAACATTTCCTTAAGTCTTTCTCAATTATGAGATTGTTTCAGGCGAGGAGAGATCACATTTATTTATTCATCAAATACTTGGAGTACCTGCTATTGCTGTGTCATACTCGAGGTGCTGGGTTAAAGGAGAAAACGTGTACTTAGTGTTGTTTTAAACATTTTATACTCCTTGGCACATCCAATCCTCCGAAGAAAACTGAAATGTTTACTGTCGATTCTATTTTATGAGTGAGAAACTGAGGCCCTAATTAAGTAACTTTCCCAAGTCAAGTAACTAATCATTGGCAAAGCCTCAATTGTCTGACTTCAGATGTCACTTCTTAAGTGACTGTGGTATTCTGCTATGATTCTTGAAGGATTCTTGCATTTCAGCCAGGCCTGCTTTTTCTGTGGGTTGTTTTGATGATAATGATGTTGATGGCGATGGTAACTGTCATGCATGCATTGAGTGTCATGCACCGTGTCCCCATGTTAGACACATTCATTCTTTGGTTATGTCATACAGCTCTCACAAGTCTTATTAAATTAATAATCTCTACTCTGTGGATGAAAACAGTGAAGCTCACGGGCATTAAGTAACTTTCTCAAGGTCACAGCTAGTAAGTGGCAGTGCGAGGTCTAGATCCCATTTTGTCCTGTGCCAAGACCCTCATTCTCGCCTCATTCTCCCTCTGATCTGCCTCCTGTGAAGGAGAATTAATTCAGGAGAAGAGGGGTCACTTCTCTTTCAAAGGCTGTTAGAAATGGTCCCAACTTCTCCCTGAGTTTCAGGACAAGGACAGGAAGTTGAGAGAGGGGACTCTGGTGGAACCCTGAAGAAGTCAAGCTCAGATGTTTGGATGAGGCACCCCCTGGGGGCAGACCATTGTAAGGATTATAAAGTAACGATCCTCTGTTTTACAACCACTGAGGTTATGTTCTTCACAATGAAATACATCGAAATTTAATTTTTGTCAGTAACTAACATGGGTGGAGAAGCTTGTTAAAACTCCTCGTTTTGGGGCCAAATCAAGTTATACAATCTCCTAGAGAAGATGAGAAAAAAAATCTTTGGGGTGCCCATTAGACTCCCTTTCTTTTTCTTTTTCTTTTTTTAAAGTATGTTTTACTAATTTTAGAGAAAGAGGAAGGGGAAAGGAATAGAGAGAAACATTGATGAGAAACTTCATCAATCACCTACCTTTTGCACATCCCCTGCTGGGAGTTGAGCTGGCAACCTGGGCATGTGCCCTGACTGGGAATTGAGACCATGATCTCTTGATTCCTGGGTTGATGCTCAACCACTGAACCACACTGGCCAGGCAGATTAACCCTATTTTTTTTAAGCCCAGAGCAACTGCCACCATGTCTCATGTGTGCATATGCATGCACACACACACACACACATCTCTCATTAAATTTCTTTATTTAATGCTTAATAACTTTTAGCCCTGGAATAGTTTAGAAGTCATTATAAATATCCTCTTAAGTCTTCACAATATCTCATGAATATACTTTTGGAACCAGGGAGATTTATTTCTCATTCTCATTTTCCTCTTTAGCATGAAATGTTAACCTATTTTTATTATAAGTCTAAGTCTGTTGTGCTGATTTCCAAGTAATATATATGTAAAAGTCCAACTGCCACGTGGGACAGCTTCAATAAGTCGAAACAATTAGGAACTACCAAAGATTTTAGAACAAGGAGTTAATCCACCCATTAACATTCTTTTTGAAGTGAATTCTCAGGGTGCCATGTATTTCCAAAACTGAGATTGATATGACATGTTTCAAGAAAACATGTTTTCACCTGATCCACTTCATTTGCTAACTAATGAAGAAGTTACTGGAGAAATATGACTTTCATGAGACCATTTCCCTCCCCTTTATTGTCCTGGAAGATTTGCCATTTCCCATAGAAAAATGCCTGAGAGCTGACTTCGCCTTTCCCCTCCCACTTTTCTGAAGTGCTGGGTGAGGGAGGGGGCAGGGGCCTCTGGTGGAAGGAGTGGCAGGATTATACAAAAGCTCTTCCTCTAACCCTGGGCAGCAGTTTCCTCTCCTTGGAACCAGAGTGGGGTGGTAAGTGTGGGACCCAGGGACTTGGGGAGGGTATGTGTTTCCATGTAGAACCTACAGGGAAGTGGGGAGGGGGAGCTGGGAGCGCTGCCTGCAGCTCTCTGGGCCTTGGGGAGAGAAGGTGGTTCCTGAGGCTGCTTTCTGGCCGTAGTTATGCTCAGTTTCAGTGTTTTCAGCATTTCAGTCATGGAATCCAAGGGAGCCTTGGGTGAATGAGCAGGAAGCAGACTCAGTCACACGGCACATACACCGTCCTGATGCTGGTGGACGGCTCGTTGCTTTTGCGGCACAAACGTATCAGCAGACTCACTCACTGATCTGTAGCTGGTCACCTGAGTTCTCTCCCGGCCCTTTGCTCTTTCTTCGTGCTCCCTGAGCAATCCAACATCCTCTGCTCTGACTGTGGAGTGATATTATTTGTATGTTACCTCCTTTTTCTGATTATGAAAATAGAAGTATGTTAATTAAAAAAAAAGTCAGACAATAAAAAAAAAAGCTAACTTGGAAAATAAAAATTAAATGTAATCCCACCACCCAGAGAAAACCATTCCTAAACTTTTCTCCATGTCTGGGTAATGTTTTAAGTCTTCCATCATATGGATGTATCATTAGCCAGTGTCCAATTGTTAACTATTTGCTTTAGTTCCAATTCTTCCTATTTGTAATGGAGACATATGGAGTTGGCAGGCCTCACGTTTCCTTTCAATACATTTTAAGATTTAAGTTTTTAAAATATATTTTATTGATTTTTTTACAGAGAGGAAGGGAGAGGGATAGAGAGTTAGAAATAATGCTGAGAGGGAAACATTGATCAGCCGCTCCCTGCACACCTCTCACTGGGGATATCCCTGCAACCAAGGTACATGCCCTTAACCGGAACTGAACCTGGGAGCCTTCAGTTTTCAGGTCGACACTCTATCCACTGAGCCAAACCGGCTAGGCAAGATTTTAAAATTTTTGATGAACATTGCCCTATCACTGCCTCATAAAGCACCATTACCTTTTTCTGACTTTTGCCAGATTATCAAATTGGTGTGTGTCTGGGGTTAGGGCTTAATCTGCGTGTTTCTGGTGTAACTAGAGATGTAAGAGTTTTTTATGCTTATTAACTCTGTGTGTATTCCTCCTTTGTGGATTGATTGCCTACTTGAGTTCTCTACTTATTCTATATTATAAAATTATGTTTCCTAATTTTGAAATTTTGCATTTTTATTTAAAGTTTGCAGGATCTTCAGCATATGTTCAGTTGGAGGACCACAGAAAGTATAGGTAACTGTTCCTCTTCCTTTTCTTCTGGTTACCTTTATGATTTGTTTTTATATTAACTCCTTAATTTATTTGGAATTCATTCAGTGTTTAGAGGGAACTAGGACCTGGCTTTCTTGTTTTCTTAACAGCTGAGCACTTCCTTTCCTCCATTTGCTCAGTCTTTCCACCTTGGCCCACTGATTAAGGTTCTGTTTTGAATTCATTTTCAATTCTTGTTGTAATTCTCACACTCCTTTAACTCAGTACAACCTGATCCCTTTGTCTGTTTCATTAGTGTCGTCATTGGCCTTTTATTGAATCAATCCATGTTTTCTAGAACTTTATCTACGCCATGCAGACAGAAACTACCTGTCTTCTTTGTGATGGTGAATCCATTCATAAATATCCCCACGCCCCGTATCCTAGAGGATTCTTTTCCTCCAGGTTTTTAGGTTATGTAATATTTTCATGATTCCATGTTAGTAATTCGCAGGATCTGTAACCAAAAGAACAAATCTAATTCTGACGTTTGCCAGCACATTGGAGGGGTTCCAATTGGATCCCCTAAACTGAGAATTTTACTCCCTGCATTTGAACTTTGGGAGATGGTTGGTAAAAGTTTACCTAAACTGACTTAACATTCCAGGACCCAAAAGGCAGGGGGACAGGGATGGGGCTGCTGGCCACTCCAGCGGGGAACTTGGTCTCATCCGGGCAGCACCTCAACAAGGTCTGCTTTGCTGAGTTTAATTGTCTATTCAATCTGGTATAGACTTTCCTCAAAAAAATTAAAAATGGAACTCGCATTTGACCCAGTAATCGCACTTCTAGGAACATATGCCCAGAAATCAGAAACACCAATCAGAAAAAGGATGTATGTTGCTTTGACTCCAGGCCAGACGTGACTGTATCTGGTTCTTCCTGGTCCACACTCCCAGGCCTGTCTGGCAGGATCACTGGCTTCCTCTCCAGAGGCTCCGGTGCAGCAGCTCTGGCAGTGGTGCCCCATGGGGACCTGGGAGGTGAAACACCTCTTGTCTGGATCTTTCCACATTGGGGAGTCTTAATGGGTTTTGGAAGTATGTATACCACATGGGAAGTTGGCGCTTAGGGTCTTCCGATTTGCATCGCTCTGCAGTTGGTGACATAGTCATAGTATCACCCCTTAGTTTCCATGTGAATTTTAAAAACCATGTTTGGGGTTAAGAGGGGATGCCTCTTATTTTGCCATTTGATTGGAAGTCTGCTGCTGTTCCGTGGTCCTCCAACTGAACATTTCTATGCAGCTGCTAGCTTTCTGCCATCAGATAAATATATTTCTTTTTTCTTCATTTATCCATTTATTCATTCTTCCATTCAATATGTATTGAGTGATTCTCTAATCACTTGGGATAAGGTGAACAAAGTAGACCAAAATCTCGGCTGTAGAGTGGCTTAGGTTTTATCTACTATTAAAGCAACCGATTCCATCATTATTTTCTTTTCAGCACTTAATGCTAACTGAAAATACCTTGTTTATTGACTAGTTAACTTGCTTATTATTTTCTCTTCCCTCTCCAAAAATGAGCTGGAAACCTTTTTACCTTACTTCTTATTGTATCCTTAGGGCTTTAGAATCCCTGGCACAAGGAGGCTCCTAATAGCTATTTGCAGAGGAGTGAATAAGATATTGTGGAATTAAATTTCAGGAAGAAAAAACATATGTAATGCTAGAAACTCCAGAACAATGTTGAATAGAAGTGGTAGGAGTGAACATCGTGTCTTATTCCTAATCTTAGGGACAGAGCTTTCAGTCTTGTACCATCAACTATGCTTTTAACTGTGGGTGTTTTATAGATGGCATTGTTAAACTATTTATAATTTTTAAAAATATATATATTTTATTGATTTTTTACAGAGAGGAAGGGAGAGAAATAGAGAGATAGAAACGTCGATGAGAGAGAAACATTGACCAGCTGCCTCCTGCACACCCCCCACCGGGGATTTGCCTGCAACCAATGTACACACCCTTGACTGGAATCGAACCTGGGACCTTTCAGTCCGCAGACCGACGCTCTACTACTGAGCCAAACCGGCTTCGGCTAAACTATTTATAATTTGTTGATAATTTTTTTATCATGAAAATGTGTTGGAGTTTTTGTCAAATACTTTTTTTTTACACCTACTGAGATTATGTGGCTTTGTTTTTTATACTACCAATAAGGTAGTACATTATTTGATTTTTCTACGTTGAAACCACCTTGTTGGGATAAGTCTGATTTGGTCATGTATATGGTCCTTATTAATTGTTGCTGGATTTGGTTTGCTACCGTAGTATTTTGAAGACTTTTTAATCTATATTCATAGGGATAGTGGTCTAAAGTTTTCTTTGCTTGTAATGTCTTTGTCTACTTTTAATATTAGGTTAATACTGATCTCATAAAATAAGTTGGGAAGTGTTTCTTTTTCTTCTTTTTTTGGGGGGAAGACTTTGTGAGTGACTGAGGTTTGTTTTGAATTGTTTTATAAAATTAATCTCTGAAGCCATTTGACACTGAGCTCTTTTTTAAAAATTATTTTTCTGGAAAGTTTTTTAAAAAACATATTTTTATTGATTTCAGAGAGGAAGGAAGAGGGAGAGAGAGATAGAAACATCAGTGATGAGAGAGAATCACTGATAGGCTGCCTCTTGCACGCCCCCTATTGGGGGTTGACCCCCATAACCTGGGCATGTGCCCTGACCAGGAATCGAACCGTGACCTCCTGATTCATAGGTCGATGCTCAGCCACTGAGCCACACCAGCCAGGCTGGAAAGTTACTTCTTGGTTGCTAGTGTTCTGGCTGCTTGTGACTGGTTGTCATGGTGATGGGAGAGAATGAATTGGGAGGTGGCTGTGATAGGCATCACACTGTGGACTTACCCTACCTATCCTTTGTTAATGGGACTTTGTCATAGCCTTCCTCTGACCTGGGCTTGAAATACCTTGTTGACCTTCATGATGCTAGAGTGCAAATGAAGACAGTAAAAGTATCCCACCGTCCTGCAAATCAGACTTGTTTCTGTCCTCACTCCATTATTCCATGACCCCATGGAGATTTAGACACTGAGGCAAAGACTTGGAAGCAAGAAAAATGTAAGTGTTTATATGACACGTTCAGGAACTAAAGCCATACGTTACAGAGTTACCTCAGTTGTTACCGTCACTTGGCACTTTGTTCCACCACGATGTGTGGTTTTGTTTGTTTGTTTGTTTGTTTGTTTTTCTTATGAACTGCTTAATACTAAAAAGACTCATTGATGTTTAAGTATCAAGCTTCATTTACGTCTGTCCTATTCTTTCTTATTGTTGTTATTGTTTTGTCTAGCTGTTTTGACCTTGATCATTTTTATTGGAGCTCCTGCCCGAGAGGTCAGATGGTATTTTCCCAACATTGATTGTAGATTACAAACTGCCATAAACCTACGGGAGAAAGCCATGTGTTCTTTGGCAGTTGATTTCCTTAATTGTGTTTCAAGAACAAATACTGTAGTTCCTGAGTAGTGAGACAGGGAGGTGGGGCCTGCGCGTCCCGGGTGCCGCCTCTAGCGTGCCTTTGAGCGGGTTTCCCTCTCTCGGGGGAAGGCCAGGGGCTGTCCCAGGCAGCCTTCGTGGGCTTCTCGGTTTCCCCAAGGGAGAGCTCCGAGTTTGGATGCCTGAGCCAAGAACTCTCCATCCCAAGACTGATCACCAGGGAGCTCACGTGAAAAGCTCCTGCTAGGACTCCTGAAGGAAAACAGGGAAGCGGGGCTGGGGTGCCGATGTCAGTGCACGTTCTATGGTTCTGGCATTGAAACTCGCAAGTAAAAGAAAGTTAAAAAAGTAGACCCAACTTCCGGTGCAGGAAGGAAGAGTAGCAGAAATGTGTCCCAGAAAAACAGGAAAATGAGCCTTTAGAAGACGCCCTCTGAGAGTTACTGTCCCCTCTAGGGCAATTGGTTGACTGGTAGCAGGGGATGCAACACAGGGTGGTGCCACTGAGATGTCTGTCTGTCTAGATGTCTCTCTGTCCAGGCCTGGGATGCCCAAGGGAGTTCTTCAATAGAAGTGTCTTAGTTGGCTAGAGCGGCCATGCATGACAAAATACCACGCCCTGGATGGCTCAAACAGTGAATGTTTTTAATGAGGTTAGAAGTTCAAGATCAAGGTGTTATCAAGTTCGGTGTCAGTTGGCCACTTTTCTCGCTGTCCCCACTCATGAGGCATTTGTACCCGTTTTTTCTTTAATTTTTAAAAATATATTTTTTATTGATTTCCAAGAGGAAGGGAGAGGGAGAGGGAGATAGAAACATCAGTAATGAGAGAGAATCATTGATTGGCTGCTTCCTGCATGCCCTACACTGGGGATCGAACCCATAACCTGGGCATGTGCCATGACTGGGAATTGAACTGTGACCTCCTGGTTCATAGGTCAATGCTCAACCAATGAGCCATGCCAGTCGGGCTCCCAGTGTACTTTCAAATATTTCTGTGAAATGCTTGCCCTTGAAGTTGTGTAGCTACCTTGAAAATATAGACGTATACCGCGAAATGATTTATGAATGTTCTCTTACTGCCTCTGACCTACATCTATTTTTGTTTCTTTTTCTGCTTGTATCTTTCCTGTCTCAGTGTGATACGTCTTAATAAAGAAAACTAACACAGATATATTACCTCACGGTTGGGCTAATAATAATTTCCAACTTTCAAATGTCTATGTTATAAGATTGGCTCTCTTCTTCTTATGCAAAATCATGTTGGCAAAACTAGTTAACGGGAGCCCTTTGCTGGGTGTTATCAGAGCCCAACTGACCTGGGGGAAGGGAACTACCCACCTCTCATTCGGTCCAGCCTTCCACGGGGGAGAGGAAAGCAGACAGCTGCAGCCCCATCTGGCCCTGCCATCCCTCTTCAGGAGGGAGGAAAAGGAAAACCCAAGCAACAGTAGTGAGGCTCACAGACCAGAAACGCACTAAAAGACTGGGACTTCATCCTGGGACTAGAGAACGCTCCCCCTCTTCTATAGCGCACACCCCATTACCACAGGCCTGGTGACAGCAATCCTTTCACCCCGTGCGTTATGTTCAACGATCGGGGAGAAACTGCCAGGCCTGTTAAAGGCAGTAAATCACAATTTGTATCAGACGTGGCAGGATGTTGGGGTTATCAGATACAGAATGATTAAATGCTGAGAGCCATAGTGGGTGAAGCAGACACACGCAAGAACAGATGGGCCACAGGAGCAGGGAGATGGCAGTCCTAGGAGAGATCCAAGACAAACTGTTGGGGACACACGCTGGAGGTAGAAGGAGCGACGAGGAACGCCTGGGCTTCTTAGTAGATGCCAAGAAAAGAATCTCTGAGCCAGGGGCCATCTCCGCAGACACCTCCAGAACCCAAAAGCAAAGAGAACCGAAAAGCAGAGAGAATCAAGCTTGTAAGACACAGACCAAAATATCTAAGCACTATGGGACAACTACACAAGGTGTAACACACATAATGAGAAGACCAGAAGGAGAAGAAACAGAGAAAGGCACAGAAGAGATATTTGCGACAATAATGACAGAATTTGCTTCAAATGCGCGATTACCCCTTATCCGCGGTTTCACTCTCAGCGGTTTCCATGATCTGCGGTTAACCTCTAAAACTAAAACTAGTAAATGGAAAGTTCCAGAGATGAGTAGAATATAAGTTTTAAATTGAGCGCTGTTCTGAGGAGCGTGATGAAATCTGGCGCCATCCCGCGCTGGGCTGCCTGGGATGTCCTGCCTGGGGAAGCCATTCCTCGTCCTTCTTTCCAGTGTCCATGCAGTGTCCGTGACCACCGGTCAGTCACTTAGTAGCTGACTTGCTTATCAGATGAACTGTCAGGGTATCTCTGTGCTTATGGTCAGGTAACCCTTATTTTCCATAATAATGGCCCCAGAGCAAAAGGGTGCTGATGCTAGCAATTCGGAGATGCCCAAGAATGTCCTTTCAAAGAAAACGTGAAAAGGTTCCCAGCTTATTACTTCATAAAGTGCTTCTATGCATCTCAAAATATTTCATCTATAAGGATGTCACATCAATGTGTAATGCAATCACATATTCACCACTTTTAACTGCGGGTCAGTCACGTTTTAGGTGCTCAGCTACTCTGGGGGCACGGAGCACACAAGGTCCCCGTCTTGTTCAAGGCCAGGGGCTCCCTCCGACCTGGACCTTTATCTCTGTCTGGGCTTCTGAACTGTCACAGATGAGTCACTCCAGGATTCAAGCAAAACTTGGAGAGGATAAGTCAGAGTTTGCACTTGGTGCACTTTGCCGAACGTGTCTTTTTAAGATTGATTTGGATCAAGCCAACCCTTCACCTTCTTGGAATAAATATCTGGGCCACCAGGTCAGTCAGGAACAGATGCCCCTGCGGGTGGGCCAGGCCACATGCCTGCCCAGGACTGCGCATCTGGACAGGTCAGGGTTGTGAGCACCTTGTTAAACTGCCTTGAAAATATAACTCCTTGGTCCTCACGGCAGAAGCTGAGTCGAGCCGGTTGACCTGTGCCTACTTGCATCGTGTGAGTCATGAGAAGTGAGGAGCCATATTTCCCGAGGAAGGAGAGGGATCTGAGTCAACGTTGAGTCCCTCCCAGTGGCTCGGCGTGGTGCCTCAAGCAGACTGTTGCTCAATGTATATTGCTGACCTAATATCCAATTAACGAGAGATCGGTATCTGCCAAGAAAGTGTGTCTCTCTAACTTGTCAGAGGTCCCGTGTGCGATGTTTGGAACCTTTGCCAGTAAGGAACCGTGTCACGGAGTAAGGACTGGGCTGTGTTTATACAATACCCCTATGTTCCTGGTCTGACATCCAGGCCTGACGGGAGTAAGCCACCCTGAGCACCTGCCTCTCTCTTCTCTCCCAGGCTCCTCCGCTGGTCCTGTAGGTGGTTTTCCCTGCTCACATCTGGCAAGTGCCACGGGCCCCTGCGCCAGAGAAAATTCTCTGTGATCGGCTGCAATCTGGAGCAATCACGGTAGGAAAGCCATCGGCACCTAGTAACGAAGTTTGCCCATCTGGGGGCGAGCATCTGGGGTGACCGCGGAACGAGAGGAACGGCCCTACCAGGGAGGAGAGAGTCCAGTTAGTGACCAGGATGGAGCAGAAATAAGGACAAAAACAAGAGCACCTGGGAGAAACGGGAGGGCATGGGTCCAGTTACAGCTAAGGTGGGGGCAGGATTCTGAGCTTTGAGTAGCCCTGAGCCGGGAGGCTCTGGCCAGCGGTAAGAGAGCTGAGGAATACCCGGAGCGTTCGATGGCAGGAGGAGACAGATGACAAATGGGAGGAAATGGAAACTCAAGGCAGCGCTGAGGGTGGCTTTCCCCGTTCCCTCAGAGGGACCTGTGGGAAGCAGCTGGGCTGCACCCTGCGATGTGGGCGGAGCACAGGGGGCTCTGCAGTGGCTTTCCTGCCCCAGGGCTGGGCAGGGCAGCTGGGCAGAGCCGGGCAGAGGAGGTGAGATATGCAAATTCTGTGGCTCTGGAGGGCAGAGTTCCGGGGCAGCCAGCTCTGCTGAGCACTGGGAGGCGCACGGGTGGGTTTGGACACCGCTGGGCTGAGTGGGGCTCTGGCGAGTTGCTTCCTTAGCAGAGCTAATGTTTACAGCTTCGGGGAGAACGGATCAGACCATTGTGGGGGGTTTTCTGTCAGGCAGGGGATTTACCGCCTGAGCTGCTTCCCAGCACGGCTTTGTTGGCCAAGCCAGGCGTGATGGCTTCCTGCCCTCTCCGGGGGCCTGTTTACACTGACTTAAGCTTTACTGCCAGCTTTCAAGTGGGAAGAGGGAGGTTCTAGTGAAAGGTCAGCAGGTGAGCAGAGGGTCCCTGTCCTGCCATTGGTGGGTGTGCGTACGTGTGCGTGTGCATGTCTGTGCGTGTGCACGTGTGTGAACTTTTCTATATGCAGATTGTGCCCTGATCTGGTTGACAAGACCCGATTGCTTGTTCGTGGGCACAGTGATGGGTGCCAGGCTGGTTGTTGGGCAGCTTCCTGCTTTGTTTATTGTAAAGAAGGAAATCAATCCTCGGGGTTTTCTGGGTGGAGAGCTAGAGCTATTTACTGTCAACAGGAGAAGGGCGAGGGGATATAAGACACTGAGCCCAGGGGGGCACCTGTTAGGACAAGAGCAGGAAAGGGTGGAGACGCCAAGGGCAGGGCATTCTGCCCCACGCACTGGATGGGAAAGACATTGGAACACTGCCCTTCAGCGGAAGCACAGCGCTAAGTGGAATATAATTAGGTTGGGCCCCAATTCCATTTCATCAACTCTCCTTTCTAAACGATTTTTTAAATCCTTCCAAAGATAACAGATGGATGCTCCCTGTTTGGAAATAGGAGCGTAAGTGAAGAATTGCGAAGGCCAGTCTCTGATCCACGTGCACGTCCCAGAGACGCTAGCAGAGAGGCTGGCGCTGTGGGGAGAGCCGCTCACAGCCTTGTCCTCCCTCAAGCTGCCAGGAAGGAGCCTCCGCTCGCGACCCAGTAGGGAGCCATGCAACCCCTGATCTCAAAGAGCTTGGAAGCCTGCCTGCTGGAGAAGGTGAGGACGGGTACTGTCTCTCCCACACACCCCTCCTCACCCCTCCTCACCCCTCCTCATCTTTTCCCCCTTTCCCACCCCTCCTTCCCCCTCTCACCTTATACCCCCTTCTCACCCCTTCTCACCCCTCTTCACTCCTTCTCACCCCTCCTCACCCCTTCTCACCCCTCTTCACTCCTTCTCACCCCTCCTCACCCCTTCTCACCCCTCTTCACTCCTTCTCACCCCTCCTCACCCCTTCTCACCCCTCTTCACTCCTCCTCACCCCTCCTCACCCCTTCTCACCCCTCTTCACTCCTTCTCACCCCTCTTCACCCCTTCTCACGCCTCTTCACTCCTTCTCACCCCTCCTCCCCCCTTCTCACCCCTCTAAACTCCTTCTCACCCCTCCTCACCCCTTCTCATCCCTCTTCACTCCTTTTCACCCCTCCTCACCCCTTCTCATCCCTCTTCACTCCTTCTCACCCCTCCTTACCCCTTCTCACCCCTCTTCACTCCCTCTCACCCCTCCTCACCCCTTCTCACCCCTCTTCACTCCTTCTCACCCCTCCTCACTCCTTCTCCCCCCTCCTCTCTCCTTCTCACCCCTCCTCACCCCTTCTCACCCCTCTTCACTCCTTCACCCCCCTCCTCACCGCTTCTCTCCCCTCTTCACTCCTTCTCACCCCTCCTCACCCCTTCTTACCCCTCTTCACTCCTTCTCACCCCTCCTCACCCCTTCTCACTCCTCTTCACTCCTTCTCACCCCTTCTCACCCCTCCTCACCCCTCTTCACTCCTTCTCACCCCTCCTCACCCCTTCTCACCCCTCTTCACTCCTTCTCACCCCTCCTCACCCCTTCTCACCCCTCCTCACCCCTTCTCACCCCTCTTCACTCCTTCTCACCCCTTCTCACCCCTCCTCACCCCTTCTCACCCCTCTTCACTCCTTCTCACCCCTCCTCACCCCTTCTCACCCCTCTTCACTCCTTCTCACCCCTCCTCACCCCTTCTCACCCCTCTTCACTCCTTCTCACCCCTCCTCACCCCTTCTCACCCCTCCTCACCCCTTCTCACCCCTCTTCACTCCTTCTCACCCCTCCTCACCCCTTCTCACCCCTCCTCACCCCTTCTCATCCCTCTTCACTCCTTCTCACCCCTCCTCACCCCTTCTCACCCCTCTTCACTCCTTCTCACCCCTCCTCACCCCTCTTCACTCCTTCTCACCCCTCCTCACCCCTTCTCACCCCTCTTCACTCCTTCTCACCCCTCCTCACCCCTTTTTACCCCTCTTCATTCCTTCTCACCCCTCCTCACCCCTCTTCACTCCTTCTCACCCCTCCTCACCCCTTTTTACCCCTCTTCATTCCTTCTCACCCCTCCTCACCCCTTCTTACCCCTCTTCACTCCTTCTCACCCCTCCTCACCTCTTCTTACCCCTCTTCATTCCTTCTCACCCCTCCTCACCCCTCTCACGCCTCCTCACCCTGCAGGGGGCTGAACTATTCTGAGAAGTTCTCAGGCTCCAGCTCCCCCCCACCCCTGCCCAGGGGAGAAAGCCTCTCTGCTCCCCACTTTCTGCTCCTTAGTCACCCATCAAACTCAGCTGAGTCCACTTTCTCAACAGCGATGTCCTTGGCACCACAGCACAAAACGTGTTCGCCTTCCGGGGACCCCCCTCACATTATTAGTGAACCTGTTTATTTGATAATCGGTTGGGTATTGACTCCTGAGGCTGTTCTTGTTAGTATCCCGGGGCGGTAACTTCACTGGTATATTGTTTTATTGTTGCTCAGTTTCAGGGGTGAAGAAGAGTCTTGGATATTGTCATTCCCCTTGAAATTCACACGGTATCTGCACATATGTGGCCGGGATTGTCTCCAGGGCCCATGGAAGACAATGCAGGGATAGAGTGAAGGTGCTGGCAGGTTGAGGCCCGTACAGTATCTCATGTCATCTGGCCAACGCTATGATCCACGCCCTTGGCCTCCGTGTTCACAGAGGAAGTGACAGAGGCTCATGTGGGTTAAGTAACTCATCCAAACTCACACAGCCGGGCAGAGGGGATGCTGAGGTTCCAGCCTCCTCTTTTTCTACCAAAGCCATATTCCTTCTGCTAAAACCCTCTGTGCGCCTCTCCATAGACATACCGGGCACCCGCTTTGTGCAAAATACCGGGCCCAAAACACAGGTCTGGGACAGGTCTGCTACGAGAGAGAAACCCTGTACTCCAGGGCAAGCCCGTAACCTGGGCATGTGCCCTAACTAGGAATCGAACCGGGACCTACTGGTTCCTGGGTCGACGCCCAACCACTGAGCCACACTGGCCGGCATTTAGAAACGAACAAACTGGTCACCGGATTTAAATGCAATTCCAGAATTAAAAGTCTGACTCCCTGTTGTCAGGAAGGAAGTTCTCAGCGCTTTCCCCAGCGGCACTGATCGAGGGTGACATCCACAAGGGCCACGTGCTTGGGGGTGTGACCAGGCCTGTGTGACATCTCGTTCCTGGCATGCCATTGAGTGCCATCTCCGTACCTCTCTCTAAGGAAGCATGTTGCAATGCCAGCGGGTCAGAATGTTATTTAGGGAACCATCTTGACGTCCATATAATTTATATTTGAAACAGGAAAAGTTGTCCTCAGACTTGAGCTATTAATAGTAGCAAGTGACGTGTGGGACAACAATGGGCCTGACATTGGTTCGGGGGGCGGGAGGGACGTAGCCCGGGACAGGGACACATACGCAGAGCTGGGGACACCACCTTCACTCTATCCCTGGAGAGAGAGAGAGGCCAGCCATGGATGGCGCCCTTAAGGGATGGACGGGTGCTTTTACATAAACTCTGCTCAGTGAGAGTGACTGACCGTGCATGCCAACGAGTGCTGCGTCACGCATCCCCGGCCCCGGCAGTGGGGGGGCTGGCTTGGCCGCAGTGCCCTCAGCACTCTGAGAACGTGACTGTGAGAATGCGTGCCCAGCCATTGACCACAGCGTTCTATCGTCAGCCTTGGGATCCTTTTCCCTGCTATTCCTGGTCAGACTTATGGTCATCCGATGTCCCTAACCCGGCTCTGTCCATTCTCTGGCCAGAATGTGAGATGCAGCCTGCTGCTGAAACCCTCCCGTGCTCTCTTATCCACCTGCAGATCTGGCCCAGCAAACCCCAGGCTTAGCCCCTCAGCTGTTACATTGGTGCTGAGAGTATCTTTTTTTTTTTTTTTTTTTTAAATATATTTTATTGATATTTTACAGAGAGGAAGGGAGAGAGCTAGAGAGCTAGAAACATTGATGAGAGAGAAACACTGACCAGCTGCCTCTTGCACACCTCCTACTGGGGATGTGCCCTCAACCAATGTACATGTCCTTGACCGGAATCGAACCTGGGACCCTTCAGTCCGCAGACCGACGCTCCACCACTGAGCCAAACCGGCTTTGGCTGCTGAGAGCTTCTTGCAGGGGGGCCCACTGGTATCCCACAGCCCTGTGGGCCTACCCGCTGCTGTCTTGGTCACTGCCTGCATCTCACACGTGTCCAGACAGCCCCTCCTTCCTTAGAGAAGCTGTTTCCAAAGTCTGTCACCCCGCAGTCCCTCCCTCCCACCTCTCCTCTTCCCTCTCAGCCCACGGCCTGGACTCCTGCTCATAAAGAAAGCAGCCATCAGACAGGAAGTGTCGGATTCCCCGCATTCCCGGCCCTTTCCTCTGCGCGTGACCCATCTCTCCTTCCTCCTGGCACCTAAGGATTCCTCACCAGGTTTCCGCACTTGCCCCGCTCTTCCTGGCTGGGAAGTCCTTACTCAGTGGCTCTGCCCTCCGCCCCCTGCCCCTCCCCTGGCTCTTCTCCGTCAGCAGTTAAACGTGCTCGAACCTGGGTGGCATTTTGAAAATACCTGTCGGAGTCCCTGTTTGTTTGTTTTCCTTCCCTAGCCAACTTCCTGGGGGAGTCGCTACCTCTGTCTCCACTTGCTTGTCTCTGATTCCCTCTTTTAAAAAAATGTTTTTAATTGATTTCAGAGAGGAAGGAAGAGGGAGAGAGATAGAAACATCAATGATGCCGAAACCGGTTTGGCTCAATGGATAGAGTGTCGGTCTGCGGACTGAAAGGTCCTGGGTTCGATTCCGGTCAAGGGCATGTACCTTGGTTGCGGGCACATCCCCAGTAGGGGGTGTGCAAGAGGCAGCTGATGGATGATTCTCATCGATGTTTCTAACTCTCTATCCCTCTCTCTTCCTCTCTGTAAAAAATCAATAAAATATACTAAAAAAAAAAAAAAAAAAAAAAAGAAACATCAATGATGACAGAAAACATCAATTGGCTCACTCCCTACTGGGAAGAGAGCCCTCAACCTGGGCATGTGCCCTTGACTGGGAATCAAACCATGACCTTCTGATTCATTGGTTGACACTCAACCACAGAGGCATGCCTCTATTTCAGAAAAAAAACTTATAGATGTCCCATCCAAAGATTATTTGGATTTTTCTGTCTCTCCTAGAGATTACTAAAAATTCCATTGTGTTTCCCACAAATGGATTTAGGGAAATCCATTTCATTAAAGCTTACATGTCTCTAAAGGCATAGATTCTGATGTTCAGTTTTCTGGGGGTATTTCCCAGTTTGGGGAGATGTGCTGTGCAGAGTCAGCAGGTCCAGGAGGGGTGAGTCCAGGAGAAGGGAGCCGTGGTTTAAGGACATAGCAGGAAGCAGGCACTGGCATTAAACTGTTTAATCTCCACACGTGCTGACACATGCTTCACAGTCACCAACCCGGACAGCAGGAGTTATCACCCCCTTACGTCCTAGTCTCCCCATAGTTCCCAACCCCTGCGTGACGGTCTGGCCCTGCCCTCCTTTCCCAGCCTCCAGCCCCAGGGCACCTTGCTGGGCCCCCGGCTTTGGCTTCGCCAAGCGCGCTCCTGTGCTGAGGCCTGGAATTTGCTTTCCCCCGCTGTCATCAGGGCCCACTCAAAGGTCACCTCCTTAGAGGTGACTTCCCTGGCCACCTGATTCCAAAATAGTAGCCTTTTTAGTCCCTAATCCCTTATCCCATGTGACTTTTCTTCATGGGACTTACCCTACCTAGAAACACACTGTACACACACACGAAGTATGCATACACACATGCTCAAAACTATAAACCAAAAGTAGGTTTATAGTTGTGAGCATGTGAAACAGAGTTTATCCTTGTATTATTAGTATTATTATTATTTATTAATTATTGTATTACTTTTCCATATGAACAACTGTAAACCTACTTTTGCCTCACCTGTATGTATACACACACACACACACACACACACACACGTGCGTATATGTATAATATATTCCTAGGTCCTGTATTGTCAACTGGAGGACAAGTATCCCTGTCTTGTTCGCTGTTGTCTTGTTCATTATGTGCCAGTATTAAAAATGGGCACCAACCACATGGTAGGGGACGTCTGTGACCTCCCGTCTGTGAACTCACACTTGAATGTATGCTTTTATTTTTTTAAAGATTTTTAAAAATTGATTTCAGAAAGGAAGCAAGAGGGAGAGATAGAAACATCAGTGATGAAAGAGAATTATTGATCAGCTGCCTCCTGCAAACCCCAGCACTGGGAATTGAGCCCAAAACCCGGGCATGTGCCCTGATCAAGAATCAAACTCGTGACTTCCTGGTTCATTGGTTGATGCTCAACCATTGAGCCACACCATCCAGACAAATGGATGCTCCTGTTTTAGAACTGAACTCCGAGGTACTGACAGGTGCCATCGGACCTGAAGTCACCTCTCCGGGAGCCCTGCTCCTGTGGTCACTCCACTGCGTCCTGTCCCGTCCCTTCCTTATGCCCGTGCCCGGGGCAGCCCCGGGAATAACCCCTGTGCTGCTTCCTGCCCACCAGGTGGACTGGAGGCGCCGGCAGGTCTCCCAGATAGTGGAGGAGGTGCAGAAGGTCGTCTACCACCTGACCACAGAAATCAGCAACCAGGACATCCGCTTCCAGGCCATCCCGTACTTCCCGATGTACAACGGGAACATCACGGTGAGTGGCCTCCCTCACCTCCGGACACCCCCTTCCCCTCTTGAGCTCCCAGGAGCCGCAGGTGACAGGCGCCGACACCCCTGAGAATACTAACAGTACCGCCTGTTTCCTCGGCGACTGAGTCTTTACCACTTACACACGCATGCGAGCGATCACGTTCCAATTTCCAGCTGGTGGAGCCTGAGACAGGGAAGTGACAGGGTGCGGTCCGTCCCATGGGGAGTGGAAGCCAGAACACACCCTAGGGCCCTGAGCCAGGGCTGTGCCTCTCTCACAGTGACAGTAGATTGGGGCTGGGCAGAGGGAATTGTCCAGAAAATAGTAGAAAATATTGTGTGGGCTGCAGGTGGGGGAGGGAAGACAGTGTGTGGTGGCCTTTAGACACTGCAGGGGCCGCCTCGAACCCCTGTCCCTGCCGAGGAGAGAGCCCCCAGAGCTGTAAGCCGCCAGGGTGCCAGCCCGAGTTCGTGCTCCGCTGTGAGTGGGCGAAGCCGTCCTCACAGGAGGATCTCGCCTGCAGACAGTCTCACGGAATAGACATGAGGGTTCTCTCCCTCTCAGGGACAGGTGAAGCGAGGCTCTGGATTATTTTGGATCCCTGTGCACCTTGATCTGGATTTTTCTTATGGCGCACAGAATTGCCTTCATTTGTATTAAAGTTATCTGCCTTTCATTTGTGTTAAAGTTATCTGGATTCATGCCCCCCGCTCACACAGAGTCAGTCCCTCGTTTGTAGGGATCATGTGTGTTGATGGCTCCGTTCCCAGCACCCAGCAGGGTGCAGCCTGCGGTAGACAACTTCTGTTGCATGAATGAATGAGCAGGAGAATTAGTATCTGAGCACATGGTGTACTGGTGCCGCACACTTCGAGGTCAGTGGGCATAGGGACCACCCATAAGATTCTGGGACTTGTTGTGTTTTGAAACAATAAGATCTTGGGAAATTCACCCCAGGATGCAAATGATAAAACTAGGTTAGATCCTGGAATGTCAGCACATCTCTGCCTCCCTCTCCCACCCACTTCCACTGCCTCCTGAATTAGACAAAAGCAGACCCGTGACTAGGAAGAGAAGCATAACGTTGCTTTTCCTAGATCTACCGTACATCCGGGAAGTTTCCTTCTGGGAGAAAATGCCTTCCCGTAAACACGAGGGGCCCTGCAAGGCCCAGGTTTCCTTCATGCCTCTTCCTGGCAGACTCGCGAAGCCCGGGGCTCGGTGACTTCATGAGCTACGCGAGGCGTCCCAGGGGTCAGTGGCAGGACAGGACGGGCCCTCTCGCAACAGGCAGGTGCAGTTCCCGTCCACCTCATCGCGCGGTTGAGGGCTGATGCCCGGCTCAGCAGGTGGCTCCAGGGGACGCCGTGATGTCCCAGTCTGTGAACTCATGCTCTCTCTCTCTCTCTCTCTCTCTCTCTCTCTCTCTGGACCCCAGGTGTTGGGCCCCAGCCAGTTCCTCGTCACAGTCCCAGTGAGAGGCCTGGCTGGGTACCGGGAGGCCAGGGGGCAGCACTGGCGGTACTACACGCTGCAGGGCACCCGGCTCCACTGCCCGCTGCGGAGCCCCGAGGGCCTGCTGCAGTGGCTGGAGGTGCGGCAGTTTGGGAAGAACCTGTGGCAGTGGCATGAGACGGACGTGAGCATCGAGGGGGACATCGTGCCCGCCAAGGTGCTCCAGGTCTTCCGGAAACTGGTGGAAAACGCCATCGAAACCTGTCACCTGTCAGGTGAGAAGGGTCAAGAGAAGTGGGGGTCCACTTTTCAAAGGGTAACTTGTGACCTGGTTACTTGTCCATTCAGTAATTCCAGTTCTAAACATGTACACAAAGGCATATGCATAAGCCTGACTGGTTTGGCTCAGTGGATAGAGCGTCGGCCTGCGGACTGGGGGGTCCCGGGTTCGATTCCGGTCAAGGGCATGTACCTTGGTTGCAGGCACATCCCCAGTGGGGGATGTGCAGGAGGCAGCTGATAGATGTTTCTCTCTCATCAATGTTTCTAACTCTCTGTCCCTCTCCCTTCCTATCTGTAAAAAAATCAATAAAATATATTTTAAAAAGTATATGTACAGGGATCCCCACAGTCATAGGCTGTGTAGCAGTAAGGAGCTAGAAAGGGTCCGAAAAAGGAACACTGAGCGAGTAAATGCTGCTGCCTCGGCCTCGGGGACTCCCGTGCAGCCTTCAGAAAGGAGGAGGTGCCTGTGCATGCACACAGGGGTGAAAGCTGCCCGCGCCAGACAAGTAAGTGAAGAGCCAGAGAGCTGAGCCATACCTGTTCCGTCTGTACAGAAAGGAATGGGTGTCCGTGCACATTTCCTTGTCTAGACAGAAGGATTCTGGAAGGTTCCATGACAGAAATAGCCCATGTTTAATGGACTGTGACCACGGAGAGAATGTTCCTGTGGATTATTTAATTTAATATGCGTAGCACCCCTAGGGAGTAAGAATTATTTTTCTACCTGTTTACAGATTAAAAAAAAAAGAGAGAGATGTAGAGAGATGAAGTACCATGTGGGTGAACAGAGTCGGCATGGGCCAGGCAGGAGGGCCTGGCAGGGAGAATGGGTATGAGAGAGGCACACCTGGCGGGTTGAGGAGAAGCCGTCAGTAAGTCACGCTGAAGTGGCAGGCGTCCTCGTGTTCACTCTGAGCAGCTCTGTGAGGAGACAATGGGCTCTTCCTCCCACCCCAGCCGACAAGGCATGAGGGAGCTTTTGTCTCTTCTCTGGGCAAGGAGCAAAGTTCCAGCGCCCCACCCACGGGGCTCGACCTTGTCTCATGAAGGCAGACAAAAAGCCTGCATCCAGCCAGCGTGGCTCAGTGGCTGAGCACCAACCTATGAACCAGGAGGTCAGGGTTCAATTCCTGGTCAGGGCACATGCCGGGGTTTTGGGCTCAATCCCCAGTGTGGGGTGTGCAGGAGGCGTGCAGTGATTCTCTTTCATCATTGATGTTACTGTTTCTCTTTCTCCCTTTCCCTTCCTCTCTGAAATCAATAAAAATGTTTTAAAGAAACAACAACCTGCATCTTTTGAAAGAAGTGGGGACAGATCAGAAATGGATTCTAGCCTCTGCCCTGGAAAACTTGACTGGGTGTGTTTCTCTCCCTCTCTCCACCTGGTTGGAAATGACAGCGTGCAGGCTTCCTTCTGCTCACTATTTAAAAAATATATAAATATTTTTTATTGATTTCAGAGAGGAAGGGAAAGAGAGAAAAAACATCAATGATGAGAGAATCATTGATCGGCTGCCTCCTGCATGCCCACACTGGGGATGGAGCCGGCCACCGGAGCATGTGCCCTGACCGGGAATCGAACTGTGACCCCCAGGTTCAGAGGTTGATACTCAATCACTGAGCCACAACAGCTGGGCAGCCCACCGGACTCTTGAAGCCAGTGACTGGAAAGCAGGTTATGGTTGCGAGGGCTTCGGATGGTAATGCAGCCGGGCGTGGGGCTGGCGTGATGATGGCGAGAACAGATACCCCCGGAGAGCCTGTGACTCGGACAAGAGACGGTTAAACCGAACGCCACCGCAGGCCGATGAATAAGCCAGGGGCCGAGGCTGTCTCAGACAAGGTCATCTTCTGCGGGGAACGAGGGGGATGTAGAAGAATGGTCGGATTTCATCTCGCAGCAGCAAATACTCTACCTTTTGTTTGTATTCATCATCTCTTTCAGTCGAGGCTCCTGAAAAGAATCTATTAATTTCAAAGAAAAGGTGCCATAACAGCCTCGGGGGAGGGAGGAGAAACATACAAGAAAAACCCACAAACCCTGAGATTTCTCTAGCAATGCTTCTGTCCATATTGACTTGGCTAATTGTCTAGTTTTGATATGAACCGAGCCCCCCGGGGTGTGCTATGGACACTCTGAAAAGGGCCCCGCGGCTGCGGGCGCTGGTCAGAGTCGGTGCTCCCAGGTTCCCTCTTTGAATGCTTTGTACTGAGCCTGCTCGTCATCTCCCACCAGGAAAGGTCAGCATGCTAACCAGCGGCATTGCAGTCCACGTTGCCATGGAAACCTCCGCAGGGCAGGTGGAGATAGAGCTGGCCCCCGAAGTGGAGATCCCCACCGCCTGGCCCAAGAGAGCCCCGTGGCCTCGGTGTCTGTCGCACTGGCCCTCCTCGGAGCGGGTGAAGTGCATCAAGGTACCCGTGAGCGGGGCCCCTGGCCCGCGGCCTGCCCCCCAGCTTCCCAACGGAAACAGGTTCCCCAGACCCGCGGTTCTCGAGGGGGCCCACGCCTGGGAGTGGCACCTGAGGACCAGTTAGATGTGAGGATTCCCACGCCCCCTCCGATCTCCTGGACGAGGCTGGGTGGGCAGGCCCCCGCCCTCTGGGTTTTAACAAGCCCGCCAGGACCAGGTGATTGTGGTGCAGGTTCCAGTCGGAGAATCCCCCCCAGGGGAAGTGAACGCAGTCCCCGCCATCAACCGCCCACGTGCGAGGGGCGGGCCCGGGGCTCCCGCCGTGTCCACGCGGGGTGCGCCGCCTGCCCCTGGACTGGCCCCCGGGGCAGTGGATGCTTCGGAGATGGCTCTCTCCTCGGACCAGCGCCATCCTTCTCACGTCCCCGCCGCCTCCCTCTCCCTCCAGTCGTTTGGATTCTCCTTGCTGGCCCGTTGGCGTTGGCATTACCACTGGCAGCTGAGCTTCCTGCAGGCCGAGCGGGTGCTGCTGGAGCAGCTGGACGAGGACGGGGGCTGCCGCCGGCGGTGCCTGCAGGCCCTGCGGCAGCTGAAGGAGGACGTGTGGTGTCCCGGCCGGAGGCCCATCATCACGTCCCACCACCTGCAGGTGAGTGCGCGGCTTGGGTGGGTCCCCTCTGCGTCCGGCAGGGCCTGGCCTGGCCACATGGAACTGGCCTGTGTGTGTGTGTGTGTGTGTGTGGGTGTGAGTGATGCATTCAGGATGGGCTTCCACTGTCCTCATTTGCCAACCACAAACCATCACTCACGGAGCGGGAGAAACCAGCTGTACGTGTGCCCACATCTCCTCTGGCCGGGGTACCGTGTCCTCCCTCTCTTTCCCCCTCCCCCTCCCTCCCTTTTCTTTGTGCCTCTCCTTCCTTTTTCCCCCGGTCTCTTTCTCTCTCCTTTTATTTCACTTTACAAACCATGGGTGCCCATATGCGCCAGAAGCCCCGCTGAGCGTTAGGAATGACTTGCAACACGTGGCCTCTGCCCATGAGGAGTCTTCCGTCTGGGAAAACGGTGCGAGCTGCTCAAACCTCAGAATTCCTCGTGTTCTGACTCAGCCCCCACCCAGACCAGGTGCAGCCACTCACGCACACACGCTCCGCTCCGCAGAGGAAACCAGGAAAGGATCAGGTTAGACCAGGACCCTAACTTCCGGGTCCCAGCATGGGCGTGGTTTCCCGTCACTGCCGGCACCTGCCTCCTTTGGCCCAAACCCAACATTGCACCTTCAGGACCTCCCTCCCTTCCTCACTCACTCACTCACTCACTCACTCAGCAAAGGTGCACTGAGGTGACTATAAGCCGGACCCCTGCCCCCGCCCCTGGAGGGCCCCGGGGGACACACACAGACGTGGCTGCTGCTCTCGTGGGGCTCCCGGGCTGGCAGGGGAGAGGGGCGTGGATCCGGCAGCTTTGCAGGTGGAATCACATGATGCAGGGAGCACGGGGGGAAGGGGGCAGGGGGAGAGAAGAAGAAGAATGTTGCTCCGGGAACCAGGGCGCCCCTCCGGGAGAGTGGCCTTTGATGACCCTCTCCCACTCCTCCTTCTCAAATGTCCGACGGCACACGGTGAGCTGGACGCTCAGGTGGCACCGTGTGCAGCTCACTAGGTGTCAGACTGACGGACAGCACAGCCCCAGCCCAGCTAGTACATTGGGAGCTGCAGGCTTCTCCCCGGGCCCTACACAGGGAAGCACGGGTCGCTGGCGTAGTCCCCTTCTATGTGGTACCTTCCTCGCATGCTCCTACCTGTGCCTCCTCCTACCTCTGCCTCCTCCTACCTCTGCCTCCTCTCCTTCAATGGACAGCGACACCAGGCTGGTTTCACTCACGCCTGAGCCCCTGTCTCGCCCAGTGCTGTGCACCTACTGGTTGCTTGGTAAAAATACTGGTTGGTTGAGCGCATGAGTGACTCCACAGCTGGTTCGGCTTCCCCACGCCCCTCACAAAACCACTGGCCTTGGCTCCGCCTTCTTATCTCTTCTGATAATCTGCCCTCCTCGGTCTGCCCGAGAGTCTCTTCATATCTGGGACCTTTCCTCCAAGTGTCTACATTCTTAACATGTTCTCAGGCACATGTCCTTGAAAGCACACACCTGTGCTGGGGGTGAGGCACACCGGGTCTGAAGACAGGGTAGTCATTCTGTGGCCTTACCTTCTCTCTTGCTTTTCGTTCTATACCGGGAAGAGGTAGAGCTGAGAAGCAAACTTGAGTCTGTGTCAGAGCAAAACCTCATAATCTTAACCCCAGGGACCTTGCTCCACAAGGAAGATGGATAGAGACACTTTAAGGGCATAAATATTTAAGGCAAGATGGACGAGGGTGCCATGGGCCTCTTGGCTGTGACTGCTCTCAGAACTGCATCTACCCACGGATCATTTTCATCCCAGAGGCTTCTAATCATAGAGTCTTAGGGCAACCCCCTCAAGGTTTCCGCTGCGGTCCTCCCTGCCCACCCCCAGAACAGGGCAAGACTGTATACGCTCAGGAGGGGGCGTTGAGAAGGGAGTCGGGTGTTGGAAGGTGGGATGAGCAGAAGCAAAGCTGCCTTTTCCTCCAGTCTGCCCCCCTGGGCAGCGGGCAGTGCCATGGCCGAGGCTGGTGGCGGGTGGGGTTGTCCCCAAGGAGGGCCCCAGCGGGCAGGACCATTGCGGGCATCCATCTGGGGAACGTGGAAGAGATTGGGTTGCAAAAGAGCTGTCAGGCTCACCTCGCCTGAAACCTGGCCCTGTCTTATAGGGCCCTCCCCTCCGCCCTCAAGAAGCTCTCCCCGAAAGGGAGAAGCCAGAGCTTACCTTCCACTGGCTTGTTTAGTCCTAAAACCCTGCCAGCACCTGCCTCCCCTTGGGGCACGGGGCCTTGATGAGCATGCGCTGACCGGCTTCGGTGTGCCTGGGAGATGAAGGGCTAGCTGCAGGAGAGGAACACGCCCCTGGCTTCTGTGTCCAGGTTTTCGTGACCGGCATGAGATGACCCCCAGCTCTTCATTCCAAACAATTTAAGTCAGAACGTAGTCAGTATCTTGCCGTGACCCTAAAAACTGTTCTTTCACTTTTTAGTCAAGACTGTATTTTTAAACCTACCCAACGTCCAAACCATCACATTGGTTCATTCTCTGTTTCGCTCAGTCAGCACTTCCTGTGCCCCCTGACTGGCACCTGACTGGCACACTCAGTCAGGTGCCAGTCAGGGGGCTGGTGACACAGCAGTGACTAAAAGCAGGTACAGTCCTCAGTCTCAGGGAAGTTGCCTCCTAGTAGGGAATCCAGGAACATGAGGACAGCTGGGCTCATAGCTGCTTATGAGAAGTAAGTGACAAGGAGGGCATTGAATGCGTGTCAAGGGGCAATGAGATGTGATGAATGAGTTTCCTGGGAAAAGGGTGGCAGTGTGTTCCAAGTGGAAGTAGAAAGTAGGTTGTGAAAGGCCCTGAGGGAGAACAGAGCATGAAATGAGGCCAGTGTTGCCCAGTCGGCTTGGCTCAGTGGCTGAGCGTCCCCCTGTGAACCAGGAGGTCAGGGTTCGATTCCCGGTCAGGACACATGCCCGGATTTCAGGCTCAATCCCCAGTGGGGGGCATGCAGGAGGCAGCCAATCAATGATTCTCTTCATCATTGTTGTTTCTATCTTGTTCCCTCTCTGGAATCAAGAAAAAATATATTTAAAAGAAAGAAATGAGGGCAGTGTGGCTAGAAGGAGAAGCCCAGGATACCGTAGTGCTGGACGAAGCTGGAAAGGCAGGTTGGACCAAACCTTGTGAGCCAGGCCATGAGGTTTATGTTTCTAACTAAAGCCATGAGGAGACGTGGAGGTCCTTCAGACAGACTTACATCTCAGTGTGCTCCGTGTGCTTGGCGACAGGCAGGAAGACTGTTGTGCAGGTCCGGGCGCGATGTGGTGAAGGGGACAGCAACGCCGCAGAGGAGACACATGGGTGGATTTGAGACTTACATCGACAGCAGAATGGGCAGGACTTGCCTGGGGTTGGCGAGGGAGGGGGTGAACCCAGGTCAGTGGCTTGCATGACTGGCTGGATGAGCAGCTCTGGAGGCAGACCGGGGCAGGGGGGTGGGGGGGTGAGCTCAGCTGGGACATGTTGGAAGATGACTTTTCAGATTTTTAAGAAACACCAGATAAAGAGGTCAGTGGAGCAGTCTGGGCTGGAGAAAGAGAATTGGGAGTCACCTGTGTCTCGTGGGAGGAAAGCCGCTGTTGTGGAAGGAAGGTAGAGTAGGTGGCCTGGGCAGAGGAACACCATGCTTTGGGAGGAGAAGCCTGCCGAGGAGTAGCTGTGGTGCTGGGAGAAAGCCCAGGGTGTGGTAGCTTGGAAGCCATGTGAAGAGTAACCCCAGGGGAGGTCATGAAGGGGAGATTCTGCCAGCTGGCCGGGGGGAGCGAGGGCTGGAAGCGGGGTTCAGCCGTGTGCAGATCACTGGCCCTTGAAGAGAGCAGCTTGTGGGGGCTGACAGTGGGAGAGTCCGCTGCAGGGACTGAGGCAGGGAGTCGGTGCAGGGAAGTGAAGACAAAGAAGGGATGGCGGGAGAGCCAGCGCATACAGTTTCTGGAAGGAGAGGGATTCGGCCCGCTGGGAGGAGCAGAGGCGCAGCGAGGAGGATGCTGATGTCTGGGCACGAGGGTTTCCGTTTTCCCTGTAAGGCAGAGGCAGAGGGGTGGGGAGAGTTGTGATTATTGGACGCGTTAGTGGGGAGCAGAGGAAGGAACCGAGAGGCGCAGGAGACGGACAAGGCTGAGGTCGGGGATCTGGAATTCAGGGCAGAACCAGCTGGCCCTGGGGGGACTTTCCCGCCTCCTCCAGGGTCACGTGAGCTCAGTGTTTCCGAGGATGCACTCCTCGGGGGCCCACGTGTCTGACCCCCTCCTCCCTCCGCAGACAGTGCTCTTCTGGACTTGCGAGAAGTATCCACGTGCCAGGGACTGGCGGGACTTCAGCAAAGGGCTCCTGCGCCTGGCCAAGAAGCTGCACAAGTGCGTGCGCCAGCGCTTCCTGAAGCACTTCTTCGTGCGCAGCGGCAACCTCCTGGAGCATGCCACCACCACCGAGCTGGACGCCGTGGCCCAGAAGCTGGGCCTCTTCCTGAAGGACCCCAGCGGGCTCCCGACCTTCCACTCCGGCCTGACCCCTGTGGATGGGTCCAGTCAGGTGCCGGATTCCTGCCCAGGAGAAAGGCACCGGGCGGCCATGGAAATCACATTGACCACTGGCACATCAGAGGCCTGACCAGGCCTCCATGGGCCACGCAAGCCTTCCTGCCCTCGCCACCGCTAGCTACCTCTCTTGGGGACAGCCCTCATCAAGCTGCCCTGAGCCACTCATTGCACACTGATGACCGTTCTGAGTCTGTTTCCCTTGCTCGGATGCTGATGGTCTGACGGGGAGGATGGAGACAGCCCTGGTCCTCCAGCCCGCCAGCCACAGGGCCATTGTTTCCGTTTGTGAGATGGGACTGCGACGAGGCCTCCCTGAGGGCAGGGCTGAGAGCCCGTGGACGGCGCAGTGCCCTTCCGAGGAGAAGGCATCGGGTCAGCGCTCCGTGTTGCTGTTGGTTTATAGCCGGTGTCCGCATCCTGAATGAGTGCCTAGCCGCCGATTAAATGAGTGCGTCTGTTGCGTTGGCCTGCATGTGTTTCCCGCCTGCTCTCCTCGGGGTTCTGTCTGTCTCACTGGTGGTCCCCCAGTAGAGAAAGAGAGGTTTTGAAGACAGGTGTCAGTCCGAGGTGGAAGGGCAGGTCTGTCTGCCTCCTTGATCCCAGCCACTGACCTCTCCACGCCATGGTTCAGGGTCGGGACCGCCTTGTATTTATGAAGGAACTCGGTACGGTGACCTGCGTGGAATGACTTGGGTGCCACGCACCTCTCAGCACCTTCCTTTGCTCCCGTCATTCACTCCCTCATTCAGCGATACACGCTCCTTAGGCTTTGGGAATGTGGCAAAGAGCAGGATGGACCAGGCCCACCCGGTGGATGATGCCTAGTGGTGGAGACAGGAAATGAACAGTGAGATGAATAAACGAGTTGTTATAAATTAGAGCGAGTGCCCCGGAGGAAATAAACAGAATACTGAAGTAGAGCCACAGAGAGATCCAGAAGGATGAGGATGCAGACACTGACGGGGAAGGAAAGGGAGCCAAGTGCAGGCCTGGAGGGGCGGCAGGACCAGATCCCCTGGCCTTGGACCGCTGGTAAGGAATTTGTGTTTTATTGTAAAGTCGAAGGTGAGGCATTTGGCCTCTCCTGGCATCATGATCCAATTTGCACTTTAAGTTCCCATTCTGGCATCTGCATGAAGAGAGTGTGGGGCTCGCCCTGGGGTCAGGCATGGAGGGCCCTCCAGCCTCTCGTTTTTAATCTCACTGAGATCCCGAGGCCACACGCCCTGGGCAGCACGTCGGCTGGGAGTTCTAGGAGTTGTTAGTGAGCTCAATGGTTTCTCCTGGCGTTTATGTGCTGCTTCTCAGTTCAAGGGAACCCTTTATTACTTAGAACATTCCCCCCAAATATATAACAGTGGCATTCCTATAAGCATGAACCACTGTGGTTTTTTTTTTAAAAAAAAGAAAAGTCACATTGGTTGGCAAACTGCGGCTCGAGAGGCACACACGGCTCTTTGGCCCCTTGAGTGTGGCTCTTCCACAAAATACCACGGCCTGGGTGAGTCTGTTTTGAAGAAGGGGCATTAGAAGAAATGTAAGTTTAAAAAATTTGGCTCTCAAAAGAAATTTCAATTGCTGTACTGTTGATATTTGGCTCTCTTGACTAAAGAGTTTGCCGACCACCGCGGTAATCAAATGGTGGGGTCCCTGGCCTATAACCTAGGAAACCATGGTTTCAATATGATGGAGGTCTTTCTGAGCATAAGTTTATAATTTTGACAACACGAACTGATGAGCAGACCAATGTGCTGCTAAATCATCCAGACTTGCATTCAAATTCTCCTATTCTTAGATCTTTGGGAAAAAGAAGGTAGCAGATATAGCAAGTGTTTAAAATGTTCATGTGAAAACAGCTGAAGCAAGTTTCGAAACAGCTCTGCAGTCACAGAACACAAAAGGTGTAAGTGGCCTGTACTACCGAGAGAGGGTGGGCCTGGCACACTGCGCTAGATGCTTCCCTCCTTCCCCTGGAGATCTGGTTTCCCTGGGAAGGAGGGCTGTGGGCAGATTCCAGAATGTTCTGACTGCTGGCCAGCAGAGGGCATGCGGGGACCACACATGAAAGGAGCCGGTTCCCACCCAGCGCCTTTTCAGCCAGCAGGTGTCGCCCTCCTCTACCTAGAGCCTGGTTCTCCAGCAGGGGATGCAGGAATAGAGGATTCAGCTGATGCAACATGGTTTACCTTTCCGGCCATTTTGGCTAAAATCCAAAATCTGCTTAAAGCTCAGATTTACAAAGGGAGCCTATGCAAGTATAGTCCACCGTGGAATATTCTGCTCATAGTTCTGAAAAGCATGGTAATATTACTCCTTTATTCTGGTCAGCGTTTTGTTCTGTTTTGTTTTTAATTCTCCAAAAGGCCTTTTCTGTGCATCTCCGGTCTTCTGGGTGCAGGGTTGTTGGATGGTGGGAAGCTCGGTGGCCAGCTATAGGAACTGACCCGCTCGATTCCGCATCCAACTCTGACCCTGTAACTGCCCGACCAGGGCAAGTCGTCCCACTTCCTAAATCTTGATTCCCTTGTAGACTTTGTTATGGCTTGAATGGTGTCCCCCAGAATTCATATGTTGAAGCTCAAACTCCCAACACCCCGGAATGTGACTGGATGTGGAGACAGGCTCTGTAAAGAGGTGGTTGAGGCCTGTAGGGTGGCGCTCTGCTCTAATAGGACTGGTGTCCCCGAAGTTCAGGAAGAGGGATCCCGGGCAGGGGTGCAAAGACACCAGGCCGTCTGCAAGCCCAAGGAGAGAGGCCTCAGGGGCAGCCGTCTCCGCTGGCACCTTGATCCTGACCTCCAGCCTCCAGTGCTGGGAGGAAACCGTGTGTGTGTGTGTGTGTGTGTGTGTGTGTGTGGTTTAAGCCACGAGGTCTGTGGTGGCCTGTTCTGGTGAAATGAATGCAGGCCTCAGGAGAGAAGCTGCACCTCCTCACTGGTGAGGAGAACCAATGGACTAATGCTGCTTCGTCGAATGCATGTGTAGCATTGTAGATCCCTATCCCGCACGGCGTCCGTCCATGTCCGCCATTCCTGGTAACTACCCTCACCCTCTGTGTGAAACCAGCTCCAGGAAAGCAGGCACAGCATTCCAATACAAGCCCCTGGCATGGCCATGTCTTCCTGCAGCCCTCGCCCCTCTCTTCTCTCCACGATCCAGTTCCCCAAGTTATTGTGCGTGTCTCCACTTCCTCAGCTCTTCATACTTTTGTTTACTGAGAGAGTGTGAGCTGTTTAAAGAATCCCAGGGACCACCATGTCTGGGTGAAAGAAATGGCCCATCACCAGCCAGAAATTTAGAATTCTCCCAGGTGCGCCTCCGTTCCCCAGCCCCTCCATCCCTGACATACGTAAGCATGGTCCCCTGTGATGGACAACTCTGGCTTCCATTTTTGCTGTCTGTTAGTCAGTCATGGACTTATTTCTTTGCAGGATGTCTGCTTTTCTCCCTGACTCCTTTTAATTTCTCTTCTGTCGCCTCCTCCTCTTCCTCTATCTCTCTGTCTCTGTCTCCTCGTAGGCATCCTTTGTCACCACTCAGTTGTCTCCTCAGCTCAGGCCTGCCTGTCTCCCTGACATCCATTCATTGGCGTTGGTCTCAGGACCGGTTCCTGCTTGACATCCCGCTGCCCTCTCCCTGGCAGCTGCTCTGCAGAGAGCCAAGCTAGGACACATGGACAGTCCCCTTTGGGACCCAGCTCTTCCACTCACAGATTTGTGTTCCTGCTCACGTCTCTTTGTTTTTCAAAATGCTTTTCCTCGTCTAAAGACCAGACAGCATTCGGATGTTGGTTGCCTTGTCTAGAGTCAGACAGCCATCGGCTGGAACTCAGTTCTGCCACGTACTAGCCCGTAGCCTTGGCTGTTACTCAACTTGGCGAGACCTCAAGTTCTTTGTCTGCAGACCGGGCATCCCCAGTACGCGCTGACCCCACCGCGGACGAGCAGATGATGCTTCCAGCGGGGATGGCGCAGGTTTCTCACGGGGGCCAACGATTTTGGTTTAAGCATTTGCTGGTACAAATATGCCTGAGAGCTTTAGAGCTTCAGGCATCTCAACACGGTGTCTGGTATCCCAGGGACTCCCTTGTCTCTGTGGACCACTCAGAATCTGGGGCCTCTTTCCGTTGTTCAGGTCACGTGGCCCTCTGCTCACAGGCCTCCAACCATTGCCCATCCCGCTCATGCTAAAGCCAGAGCCCTGAATGATCCGAGCCCCTCCTCTGAACCGGCATCCCGTCCCTCACACTCATCCTCACTCATATTGCTTCCTCGCTCTTCCCAGAACACACCAAGCATGACTCGGGACTTCTAATGCTTATGGCTCCCTGTGTCTGGAGGCCTTCCCTAGTTGCTTTATATAAAACTAGAGGCTGGTGCACGGAATTCATGCGGGGTAGGGGGGAGGAGATGTCCCTCAGCCCGACCTGCATCCCTCTCACAATCTGGGACCACTGGCTCACTATCTGATCAACCCTAACCACCTTGCCTGACTACCTGATCATCCCTAACCACCTGCCTGACTACCTGATCATCCCTAACCACTCTGCCTGCCTGATCACCCCTAACTGCTTTACCCTGCCAGTCTGATCTCCCTTAACTAGCCTCTGCCTCAGTCGCCACCACAGTAGCTTTGTCCAAAAGAAAGTCAGGAAGATGTCAGGTCTATCCTGTGTAATTAGCATATTACCCTTTTATTAGTATAGATAGCATATTTTATATACCTCAACCTGGTCTTGACATGGTCTACCCTCTTTCTCTGCTGGATTTCTCTCCAAAGCACCTTCTGGACAGTCTATCTGGCTGTCTCTCTGTCTGTCTGTCTTGCAACCACCAGAGTGAAAGCTCTCTGAAGAAGAGACTGTATCTGTATTTTCGGGATTATAAATTTACAACCTGGGCACATAAGTGTTCAATACATGGTACTGCGAATGAAAATATTTGCAAAACTCCTTCAAAAATGATCCATTCAGGTCTCAAGCTCCTTGGACTTTTCCATGTACTTGGTTTGTTTCTTCCCTTAAAAGCAGTAGATTCACGGAACTTCTAACTT